>CM042012.1:114869797-115047297 GCA_023525715.1 Cichorium intybus
ATAAACCACATTACTAAGAATTACGTGAATAATTGAGCAAGTATATCGAATTCCAATTGAAATAAACCACATTACTAAGAACTACATATTGAAACCAGTTTGTACACAAATGTTCATTAGTGAACATATTTTCATTAGTGAACATATGAAGCACATTACCAAACACGAAACCAATACTCTGAATACGAAATATGCAATTTCAGTTGAAATTAACCACATTACTAATTTGCAATTCCAATTGAAAAAAATAGATACCTGATGATAAACCCTAACAGGTAGAATAGTGGCGACTTGGTGGATTTCGCCTTCGTTCTTGGCCGGCGTCGGATGGAAGCCCTTGATGCGACTTGGAGTGGCTTCGATTTTGGCTAGCTTCGTTCTTAGCGTGGACTGTTGTATCGTCGATTCACAATGCGAACTGGAGATGAACTTGCGGTGGAAGGTGGACATGAACACAGGTGAAGATGGTGATCGATTAGGAATCAAAATGGTAATACGCTAGATTTGATTTCAAAACATGGGTTAAAAACCCAATATACCCTTACCTAGGAATAATCCTTTGCACAAGGTGTATAATTTTATGGTGCATCCTTTTTAATCTAAGACCTTGATATAATGATCCAAGGGTTTTAAGGAAGAAAATGTGGTTAGGTGATTTAATTTGGTTCTATATTGAACCTTTCTCTCTATGTGTGTGTGTGTGTGTGTGTATATATATATATATATATATATATATATATATATATATATATATATATATATATATATATATATATATATTCAAGTAGGGATAAATCCTATTACACGGGTACGTAATATACTACAACCTAGCTAGGTACATATGAGACTGCTCGGTCGTTATACCGTTGAACCTTCCCTTTCTCCAAGTAGATGTATATATATATATATATATATATATATATATATATATATATATATATATATATATATATATATATATATATATATATATATATATATATATATATATATATATATATATATATATATAGTGTCAGGATCTTGTGAGATCCAAAATATTCGTGAGATCTTGAGATCTCTTAAACTAATTTTTATTTTTAAAAAAAAAACTACTTAATGCACTAAGTCATTTATATTTAAGACCTTTTTTAAAAAAATGAAAAAAAATGTGCATATGTGCATTTTTGTGCAAATGTACATATGTGCATATTCAAAAAAATCAACTTTTTTTAAAGATTTTTTTGACGAAATGTCTTATATATAAGTGACTTAATGCATTAAGTCACAATTTTGAAAAAAAAATTTATAGTCTAGGAGTTCTCAAGATCTCATGAATATATTTTGGATCTCACAAGAACCTAACTATATATATATATATATATATATATATATATATATATATATATATATATATATATATATATATATATATATATATATATATATATATATATATATATATATATATATATATATATATATATATATATATATATATATATATATAATGTGTAAAAAAATATACTTGATTGCTTATTTAGTTTATTCGGTTTAACCAAACTAATAAAAATTTAACCAAAAACAAACCAAATGAGGTCATGGTTATTCGGTTAACCAAACCAAATTAACCAAAAACCAAATAATCCAAACATCATTGGGTTCGATTTGATTATTCATTTTCGTTTTTTGTCACACATCAATAGAGTTGAGTTTAATTGTGTGGCAACTAAATCACGAAGACTCCATTACAACCACAATACTTAACAAACAGTATCAACACTCGCTCTAAATTTGACATTTTCAGAAGAGTAGAATACATCATTGCTTCTTTGTTCTCCATGAGATCGGTGAACCATCGAGACTAATAAAATAGCTTAGAGATAAGCAAAAACCGAACCGTAAACCCAAAAACCGAAAAACCAAAACCGTTTTTTTTGGTTTTTGTTTTTTCAAAAACTAAAATTTTTTATTTGGGTTTTTTTATGGAATGCGAAAACCAGAAAAAAAAATCGAACCGAACCGATTTGTATAAAGTATTTACTATATATGTATTTTATGTATATATTATAATTAGGTTTTGCATGTTTCTGTCACAAGTTCTAACTAGATCAGGTGGATAAGGCACCAACCATGTGATTGTCAAGTCCTAAATTTGATTCTTGTTAGGGGGGAAGCCTTATAATTTTGCACAAATATAAGATCTCATCTTTTAAAAGTTATATTTGAGCATCCCACATCGGTTGTAACATGAAACATTTGCAATCCTGGTTCTCTATATCTACTTATTGCTCACACAACTAGCAAAATCAAAGGTTTGAGTTTGAATTAAGTTTAAAACCAAAACCGAACCGACAAAAACCAAAAACCGCAAGACTAAATCGATAGGTTTGGGTGTGGGTTCATTTTTGAATATTTGAAAATCGATCCCTATTGGTTTGGGTTCGATTTATGCTCAAAACCGAACCATGCCTATCCCCAAAAAAGTCTGTGCATAATAGTTTAGTAAATGACAAACTTAGCCAACTTGCATCACAGAAGTCCATAAGCTCTAAGTTTGCAGTTGAGGGTAAGAATAGACCTTGTATGCAGTTGAGCGTAAGAATAGACCTTGTAGAGCGGTTTTCAATATCGAAGAAGACAAAATGCAACATCCATATGGATACAACATGAATTTCTTAAAAACTGACTAAGTTGATTTATGAAATAAGTTTTGTTGGGTCGAGTTCCTGTGAAATAAAATAATCATCCCACCAAACGTCTTTATTGAGAAGCATCGACTTGATTGTTGTCATTATCTACTAGAGATAATCGATTCATGGGAAAATCATTGGGTTGACTTTCTAGGACTCTAAATCATCTAGTATGTCAAGGGTATATTTTTGTTTGCATTAATAATCACAAAACCTTCAGCAGACTTGGAAACCTCAATTCCCGAAAAAAATTAAGTGATCCCACATCTTTGATGTTAAATAGTGTATGTAAATGAACTTTAACATCTTTGATTTCCTTTGTGACGTTACCCATAAGCAACACATTGTCTAGGTTTATGAAAGCGGTTATATGAATTAATTCTTATGAAAACCAAACATCGAGTGATCTTATTTAGATTACTAGAAACCAATTCTAGCAAGTTCTTTAGTGAGCTTGTGATACCAATTTTTGTATGCTTGTATTAGCCTATAGATAAACTTCTATAGTTTACGCACACAGTTCTCATTGGCTTTAGGTTAACCTTGAGGCCCTTTCATGTACACTTCATCATCAAGGTTTCCATGCAAAAATGCGTTATTCATTTCTTTTGGAGACGACTGCCAATGCGTATTGAACTATGACCAACTTTGCTCTAGGGGCTCTAGGGTAAATTTATCACGAATATTTATGCCTTTGATTTAAGTATAGCCTTTTGTTAGGTACTAATAAATAAATACATACAAAAACTGAAAGCATTATCTATCAATCCCAAAGACATGGATGTTAATTATGTGGAGTCTAATATGAACATAGATGTCCAGGCGACCAAAGAAGATTAACTAGCCTCAACAACCAGAAACAGATGTGACACCTGCCAGTGCTGTTAAGCTCTGCGCTTCGGTCGGATCCTTTCTTCTCGATCAAGAAAGTTCATTGCTTCAGTTGAGCGACCCGAAGCAGGTCAACAGATGTAAAGTAGTATCACGAATCAGAGGCGTTCAACTCGTTTTGTCAGCATTACTTTGTTAGAAATAGGGTTTAAAATTTCAAAAAGATTGCTTGGATAAATCAATTGATCGTGTATAGAAAAACTTTCCAAAATCTATGATTTCAACCCAATTTCATAGGGTATCACGAAACCAAATTTGGGATAATCCAAGAATGACAAATCGGAATTGCAGGCCTGTTTCGATTTTGAAGCACATAAATATCTTTGAGTTGTGTTGTGTTTTCAGAGACAGATATTGCAGAAGAGATGTTTGATATTCGTAATCCACTACAACTGCAAAACGTCTTTCTTCCTTTTATATGTAGAAGACGATGGTTTTTTAGGGAAACAACCTATCCAACAAAAAGTCGCAACCCTCGGGTATTTTCTGAGAAAGTCATAACGGAACCCCCGCCAGGGGTGCTGCTCCTTGGAACCCTATCACTAGGGGCGCTGCCGCCCGGACCCCCGTGTTCCCAAGTCTACATTTATCTATCCAAGTGTGCACCCTACACCTCCTGTCTCGGAACGTAAATTGAACTCAGACCGACTCGATAATAATACTGATTACACTAAAATATGTTGATAACACTAAAATCACCAATATTCCTCTCCTATTTTTGTGTAATCCTTAATTAACTAAAATAGCAAACACAAAACCAAACTCATGCATAAACAAAAATATCTTAAAGATTGGATTTTCATATTAGTATAATACACATTTCAAATACTCAAGAATCTGGGTGTACTAAGGATTGAACCCATCAACACATTTGAGTAACTGAAGATATTATACACATAAGTTTATACGAATTCTAATGTTTTAACTTGACACTATTACAACAATGTGTCTTATCCATTTATGAGTGCAAAAAAGCTAACCAAGCTTTCTGAAGCGGCAACACTTCACACTCACATAGGTACTTATTCTAAATCATCCACATGTAATGCAGTTTTTTCAAAAAAACCTATTAAGAAGTAAATTCAACCTGCCTTAACTCTGCAGGTTTAAGCACATACCTTAAGATGATGGGATCAAGATTATATAGAAAATGTTTGTGTTTCTTTGTATGTTAAGGACCAACCACATTTTATACTCAAAGTATTAGAATGTCCATTAAACTCTAATAATATTATTCATATGGCATTTACTTTAGCAATAAATAGCATATATATAACTGATAAAAAATATAATGTCTATCATTAAGTTCTAATATTTAGTATTTATTTATTAGAAACTAGTTGGATGCCCCCATGCGTTGCGGCGAATTTATTCAAATCTATACTTTCGACACTGTTTTTGTAAATTACAAAGTATGGGGACTATTTTTATAACTATTATATTAATTATGGGCTATTTATGTAAAATTGTCTATAGGGACCATTTTTATAACTATTATATAAATTAGGGACTATTTATGTAAATTTTTTACAAAATACGGGGACCATTTTTATAACTATTATATGAATTAGGGATTATTTATGTAAAACTGTGTATAGGGCCATTTTTATAACTATTATATAAATTGTGGCTATTTATGTTTAAAAACTATATGAACTAAAATTGTAATTAATGTTAAAAACTACGGGGGTCAAAATTGTAGTTATAGCAATTTAAAGTTAAGGAGACAAAAACTATAATTAAAGTAAATAAAAAAAAATACTGAGACCGAAAGTGTAATTATCGTTAAGTAAAAATTATAGGGACCAAAACTATAATTAATACAAAATAAAAATAATATGGACCAAAATTGTAATTATTGCAAATTAAAAAGTATAAGGACTTAAAGTGTAATTAATCTAAAAAGATCGATAATTAAAAGTTCAAGGACCTAAACTGTAATTATATCAAAGTAGAAGGATTAAATATACAAATAAATTTTAATTTTAAAAGATTGATAATTAAAAGTTAAAAGACCAAAACTATAATTATGTAAAAATAGAAGAACTAAAAATGTAAATAATAACTATTCACATCAAATATTTAGATATATAATTCTAACAAAAGGTTCCATAAATAAAGCATCCCTCCACTTACAGGCTAGCCGTGAGAACGATTCCGTGCCCCATGCATATAAAGGGATTCCTACAATTTCAAGCCACGCCATCGTTTATGTTATCATAAAGGGTAAATTGCATAAAAGTCATTAAGTTTTCCAATTTTCTCGATTTTGACACTGCATTTTTAGTTTTTGCAATTAAGTCATTATGTTTTCAGAAAAGTTGCAATTAAGTCATTATGTTTTCCAAAAAGTTGCAAAAATGACCATATGACCGGATTACCAGGTCATATGGTCAGATTTGCAATTTTTCAGAAAACCTAATGACTTAATAACAAAAATAAAACATAGTGTCAAAATCAAGAAATCTGAAAAAGTTAGCGACTTTTAGGGTTTATTTCATAAAAAACCCTAAATTTTCAACTTTTTTCTGTTTAAACCTAAAACTTTATTTTTTTCAAAAAAAACCTAAATTTTGGAGAAACTTTTTAATATATCCCCCTAACCGGTTTTACAGGTTATACATACTTTTTTTTTTCAGAAAAAAACCCTAATTTCTTTTTTTTTTCCGAAAAAAAACCTCAATTTCAGTGATATTTTCACAAAAAAAAAAATGTTTCTTCGTTTTTGTAATTGACATAACTTTTATATACGATGTCCAAATTCTACGAATTTTATATCACCGGAAAGGTCGTAAGTAATACTACAACTTTGCTTTACTGACTTTTGTTTGAATATGTTTAGATATTTCGCTACACTGGCTTGTTTTTTTATAATAGCTGTATCTTTTGCATACGAGCTTTGTTTTCGACGTTCTATAAGTCGACGGATTCGTAAACACGAATACATCGTGTAATGAATATTATTTAAACCAAAATATTATTTGTATGATTTATCGAATTTTATGCTACTATAGTCTATTATTCGAAATTATAACGTTTACTCGATAATTGATTCGAAATAGCGTATTGTAGTATTATAATTTCCAATAATACATTAGGAAAGTTATGAAAATTATATTTCAACGTATTATCCTAATTTGCGCTCTGGTTGACATTTGTTGACCAATTTTGACGGATGTTACAGACGGGGTCGCAAGAAAGATATGCCAACTACAAAAACGAAGAAAAATAATTTTCTTTGTAAAAAAATCACTGAAAAATCGTTTAACTTGCGGATAAACTCGTAAATGCCTAAATTAACTTGAATAATATTCATTACACGATGTATTCGTGTTTACGAATCTGTCGACTTATAGAACGTCAAAAACAAAGCTCGTATGCAAAATATACAGCTATTATAAGAAAACAAGCCAGTGTAGCGAAATATCTGAACATATTCAAACAAAAATCAGTAAAGCAAAGTTGTAGTATTACTTACGATCTTTCCAGGGATATATAGTTCGTAGAATTTGGACATCGTATATGAAAGTTATGTCAATTACAAAAACGAAGAAACATTTTTTTTGGTGAAAAAATCACTGAAATTAAAGGTTTTTTCCGGAAAAAAAAGAAATTAGGGTTTTTTCTGAAAAAAAAAGTATGTATAACCTGTAAAACCGGTTAAGGGGATAAATTAAAAAGTTTCTCCAAAATTTAGGTTTTTTTTTTGAAAAAAAAATAAAGTTTTAGGTTTAAACAGAAAAAAGTTGAAAATTTAGGGTTTTTTATGAAATAAACCCTAAAAGTCGCTAACTTTTTCAAATTTCTTGAATTTGACACTATGTTTTATTTTTGTTATTAAGTCATTAGGTTTTCTGAAAAATTGCAAATCTGACCATATGACCTGGTAATCCGGTCATATGGTCATTTTTGCAATTTTTTGGAAAACATAATGACTTAATTGCAACTTTTCTGAAAACATAATGACTTAATTACAAAAATTAAAAATGTTGTGTCAAAATCGAGAAAATTGTAAAACTTAGTGACTTTTATGCAATTTACCCTATCATAAATACGACTTCTATAGTAATAACTAGTTGTAAGACCCGTGTAGATGATACAAAATAATTATTAAATAAAAAAACCTAAACACTAATAATTATGTATAACAAATTCTCGACAATATATAATGAAATTTTTGGATATATACATTATTAAATTAAACACTACAACATAATGTTGATAAACTTTGAACAATTATAACAAATTACAAATTTTGAAAGACTTCTTTGAATACAACATTTGTTGTTCTATTGCTAAGTTTACCGTCGTCTAAAATTAACATTTTTAATCTATCTTTACTTTTAACTCTCGAAAATATAACATACAACTTGTCGTGTGTGAAGACTGGTTGTCTCAGAAACAAACACACCTTTGATAGCGATTGCCGTTGACTATTATTTATTGTCATTGCAAAACATACAGTCAATGAAAATTGTTTTCTTTGAAATTTGAAAGAAATTCTTCTATCTGAAGGCGTCAAAGACATTTTTGGAATAAACGTACGATTTCCAATATTATTTCAAGATATAATATCTATTTCTATAACACGATTACCCAATAATATTGCTTCACTGCTAGGTGTGTACCCGCGCAATGCGACGACGACATTAGTATGTTGATGTTTTCAATTAAAATTAAAGTATGTAGTTTTCAATTAGAATATATTGTGTACTTATTATAATATATTGTTTCATAAAATATTTTAGAATTTTTGTATACATTTATGAATATAACATGTTTCATTTTAGAATATATATTTATACGAAACTGATCAATAATAGTGAATAGTAAAAAATAGCCATCAATAAAACTTTTTAACGACGGAATTTGTAAAGGTTTACCGATGGATTTTCCATCACTAATATATTAAACGTAAAATTTTTACGTTCATGCATTTTGAATACCCTTAAGGCCGACCCTGGTGCGTGCGTGCATGTACGTGTGTGCCGTGTTATTTTTTATTATTATGTTAAATATTTTAATTCTATTATGGAAATTAGTTATTATATTTTTAATAGACATAATAAATCAAAGGTTATCCAAACTTAGTAAACTATATAAGATATATTAATTATAAAATTAGTATAATAAAATTTTTAAACGTAAATGTAGTTTTATGTTTGTTTTTGGACCTGCATTAAAGATCTATGGCATTCGAAAAAAATCCATTAATCATCATGCTACTTTTCCGAAATTATTGACATATGTATCATCGATGAGAAGAAAATGACAATATGATGCATTCTCTTGTCATTTCATTTAAGTGATAATTAAATTGTTAGAATCCATTAATTAAATTGCTAGGTTCCTAATTTATTGCTTAAGTTATGAATTATTAGAATTAAATACATTCAATTCAAACAATTTTTTTAAGAAATTCAAAATTATGAGAAAATGACATGTGTCAAAATCAATGAGGAGATGACATGTGGCTTTGAGTTACTTATTTATTAGGATAGGATATATATATATATATATATATATATATATATATATATATATATATATATATATATATATATATATATATATATATATATATATATATATATATATATATATATATATATAATATAATTGTAACGATAAGTTTTGTATATTAAATGGTAAAAATGAATAATAAATTATTGATGGTGAAAATGACAAACGATAAGTTTTGTATATTAAATGGTGAAAATGACAATATGATGCATTCTCTTGTCATTTCATTTAAGTGATAATTAAATTGTTAGAATCCATTAATTAAATTGCTAGGTTCCTAATTTATTGCTTAAGTTATGAATTATTAGAATTCAATTCAAACAATTTTTTTAAGAAATTCAAAATTATGAGAAAATGACATGTGTCAAAATCAATGAGGAGATGACATGTGGCTTTGAGTTACTTATTTATTAGGATAGGATTATCCAAACCAAGCCCCATTTCCCGTATTTGAAAGAAACTTTTCACAAGCTTTAGGATTAGGCAATTCTAGTAGCAACACCTACATTCCACATATGTAGTGGATAACCATGAAATGAAGCCCATCATTCCGACACAATACATTATACATGGATATTAATAATTTATAACAAATCCTTTAATCGGCCAACAAGAACCTATCCAATAATCCTTCACTACCTATGAAATCACCTTTTTTGCCAAATCCCCACTTACTCCTCATCTACATATTTCAACCTCTTATTACAAGATCCATTAACCCTTGTAACTATATTCACATAGGATTTATTAACCCCGCTACTTTAGTATCCATCCGTGATGTCATATGGTTTTGTTTAGGGTGAACAGCGGAACAGCGTACCCATTTTTAGAACCAGAACCGCCTCGGAACCGCCGGTTCCGGTTCCTACAATTTAAGAACCGCTTAGACCGGTTCTGGTTCCAACTTTACAGAACTGTCGTCGGTTCCGGTTTCGGTTCTGCTTCCACCCAAATTAGACACGTAGCTGTCTATATATGCTCACCCCTAGTTTTGTTGATGTCTGATAGACGTCTTACTCTCCTCAAAATCTCCTTAACTGCATTGATTTCGATAAATTAAACGACGAAATAAAGCTCCCCCATTACCCTTACCCTCTTTACGAGTGATCACTATTGTCCACCCACCACCAGGGTCGTCTGAACCACGATATGCCATAACCACAATTAACATACGAGGAGACACAAAATTACATTAAATCAAAATCCATGGTCTGCAAACAGAAGCCCATCATCGTCTAGGTCCCTACAATACTAGCATTCAATGACCCTGCTAAGCGAATGAAGACTTTCTAATGCAAAATTGATGCTCACAGTAAGGGCCACCCCCCCACCCCCACCCAACGGGGCCTGGTAGAGCTGGCAACCGCCTGAATACCTAATCTAACGACTAGTAGTGGAGAGAGAAGTTTAAAGATAAGTCCCTGTCATTCGTTGAACCTTATAGTTTTTAAATATTATATTGAAAGCATAATTGTTTCTCGGAATGGTTGGTGAAATGGCCTTTGGTCAAGCTCTAGACCAATGACTAAAATTGAAACAATATTTAATATGTTATTTGTTTATGTGTTTGATATCGCTTAGGTATTTTAAATACTAGTTTAAGAGTTATAGCAATTTAATGCCATAAACAAATACCGCATTTTGCAACTTGATTAAATGTTAATTGTTTGTCATGTACTTATGTTGGTCAATGGACCATAGATTGGGGGAAATGGGATAGAAGCTACGCTGGGTGAGGAACAGGGTATGGACCATGCCTATTTCTTTCCATTTTCATTTTAATAATATTGGGGTGTGATATACTTGGTACAATTATATAAATGCCTTACTCATATGGGTTGGGAAATTTTGACTTTTCCACTGATGTATGATGAATGATAAAGTCTAATACAACTCCAACTCTAAATGTGATTGTTAATGAGCCATCGAGTGAAAATAGATTAAAATTGTGTCAATCCGATTTTATATGTTCTTCAATCGAGTAACTTTATAATGTAATGTAAAAGATTGGACCATATTGGCTACATTTGGGTAGAACCATGATGGTTAGATAATGGTCGGATGCCGTTCCTAAGGAAAGGTAGTCGTGGGATTATAATAATGGTTGTCTAATGTTTATGACTTGAATGATAAAGGCTTTTAACTCGATAGAACGTGCACTAGTCGAGTTCATTTGATTTTGTGGTTTTTCATAAATAAACGTTATATAAAGATTTCATTCGGCTAACCGAATAACTTCTTTTAGATATATCCAAACTAAGATAATACATGGTGCTCGTTGTAGCATCATGTATGTAACATCCTCAAATCTATTATGGGGTTAGAAAGGTTTTGTTTGATCATATTTTTCATCGAGATTCATTCTCTTTGCATTCAACTTACTAGTGCTTAGTGCAATAACATTAGTGCACATATGCAATATCAATTTTATGTCAGAAGGAGGAATTAAACCATTTTCAGACATTTCAAGCATATATCTATAGCAAACATGTCCTAAACGTGCATGTCAAATAGAGGAATCAACAATTTTTGAACAAGTTATATATATAGAACCTGCAATTCTTTTATTTAAAGTTAACATAAACATTCTATTACAATAATGTCAAAATCCTACAAATATACTGCACTTTGACCGGATATATCAGACTCATAGACTTGTTTATAACCATATTTATTTAATACACTACCAGAAACTAAGTTTTTCATAATATTAGAAACATGTATTACATTCCCAAGGTTAAGCGAATTTCGATAGCTAAATTCTAGTAAAACAGAACCACGACCAACAACTGGAGCACTTGTATAGTCTCTCATATAGAGTATCGAACCATCTTCTACCACTTCATAAGTATTAAATCAACGACGATCTTTACACACATGACTCGTCTTCCCCAAGTCAATCCACTATGCATGATTATCATCTTGCACATAAAATACTTTGGGTATTAGTTTAACATAATATACAACAGAAATAGGACCAAAAATCAGATTATGGCCTTGTTGGGGTTTTGGACCCTAATCCTATGATCCTTTCCTAGAAGTACTTGCTCCATTCTTTCCATTTCCAACAAAATAGTCACGTTTCATGTACATGTCTTTTATATTTACAACATACAAGTTTTTGTTTCTTGTTGGATCATTTTTTGATGTCATCTCTTTTTTGTTTCTTCCTTTTATTGTGTTTCTGATTTTCCCATCTTCCACCATGTTAACAAATTGTGGGTCAGAAACTTGTTTGTCTTTTCATTTTGCAGAAACTCTCAAGGATTCCTCAATCCGTAAATGGTTAGCACATTGTACAAGTGGCAATGCTTTTTTTTGCTTTAACATGTGGTTGAAGTACTTCCATGAGGGTGCAATTTGTCTATAACACTTGACACATAAATGGATTCATCTACTTGCTCTTGTATTGCTCGAATTTTCCAAGTATACGGAAGATTTCATTATATCACTCCGCCACGGGTCTAGAGTCCACCGTCTTGTAATTGTTAAAATAACTTACAAGAAACTTCTTTCTTGAAGCGTCTAATGTAATATACTTGGATTCTAGGGCATCATATTGATCTTTTTGCATGTTTAGAGTTAGTTTTTATGGATGTCAAAGAGGGAGTCAGACATACCGTACAAGATGCGTCCATGATAGATATATTTGTCATTTTCCCATTTTCTTCTACACAATGTAGTTTCTAGAGTATCATCTTCCTGGATTTCTAGTGCGGGGTACTTAGAACGTAACTGACCTTCAAAGTAGTTAGGAGAAATGCATGTTTTGTTGGGTGTTGAAATATGAGAATAGATGAACTAATATAGATATGGAATCAATCACACAATCAATCACACAATGATAATGCAACAGAGCTTAATTAAACAATAAGATATGAATAACATGTGCCGAATGATTCGATTAGAACTTTGGTTTTACAGTTGGGTTTTCTATCTTGGAGATATACAATTCTCGTAAACTAATCTTGTAATCTCTCATTTGACACGGTATGGTATCACTGATATTTATACTGAATCAGTGATACCAATAGTACACCTTTTACAGAGAATATCCTATCAGTGTACTAGCCAATAGGATAGAAGATTCATGCAACATGTATTGTACTATACGCGTGCACACAAAAGACAAGAGGACAGGCTGTGAAGTCTTCGGATCTTTTATGCATAGCACTTCGGAGTCTTTAGACTTCGGTGTCTCCTCTTGTTTATTCACTTCGGGGTTTCTTATGGTTAGGACTTCGGATATATCAGCACTTCATCACAAATGATCTCAACAATCTCCCCCTTTGTGTGAAGTGCATCCGAAGCCTATACTCGAAAATTTCTCTTGTATGCCCGCTTCAGAGTCTTTCTTAATGCAAGATACCAGTTCATATCATCTATAAACTTCTTCTTTTTCTCAGTGGAATTTGCATGGCAGGCATTCACATGAGAAATCATCCCTGTGATGAAGGAGGAGGGATGGAGGCCAATGTAGTCTATTTCAAAGAACTTAATTGTGACTTCGGTTTCATTTCGAAGTCCTTTGAAAACTACGCCATATGGTTCGTCTAAGATTTCTCCATTCTTGAATCTTGCTATGTTCCGAACTACAACAGGAGGAGTGTTCAAAGGTTGTCTGTAGTAGGAACATAGCTCCAGGTCATGTTTTGCAAACCGGAGAAGATAATTGTTAAGAAAGCCCAGTATGTGATTTTTGATAGCAAGGGAAGACATTTCAGCATGAGCAGCATCCCCGCTTCGAAGAAGATCAAGAATCTGGATGAAGTCCATAGGATTCATGATGGGGAAGTCTGCAATTGAGAACCTGGATTCAACTTCATCTGCCCCCTAAGAACAAGAAATTCATAATTTCTGAAGCCCAAATAGACTTCAGCTTCTTTAATTGAAATGATTTTCTTTATCTTTTTCAGGCTCCAAACATAGCTCTGCCGTTGAATGTATTTGGCATGAAAGTTTATTTTGTTGGTCCAAAAACTTGCTTTCTGATCCTCCGGTACCGAGGAGACGAATTGAAGGAAAGCGAAGGTCTTCGGATTAAATGGAATATCAAGCTGGATGTCTTCGGTGTCAACAATTGCAAAACTTCGAAGAGGAAGTCTGTTAAGTACATTTGGATTTTAAAATCCAAATAGCTTGATTGTCTCAACAGTCCATTCACCATTATCTCGAGCAAATTCATTTATCTTGATCATCAAATTGTAATCTGCTCGTCTGGCCTTGTATGTTTCTTCCATGTGTAGGGCAATTATGTTTTCTAGTAATCGGTCTGTTGAGCTACCAGATCCAGCCGATCCACTAGCACCCATGCCAGCGGTTGTGATGGTTGAGGTTGTAGGACCTGCTATGGCTGCAGGGATCTGTCTAGGCCTGCCTTGTGGCCTAGACAACCTGTCAGAGAAATTTATCAGAGGTTGAAGTGCAACTCTCAACTTTGTAATCAAATCTTGTGTGAGAGCTGCATTCGTTCGTTGCAGTTCCTCTGTAATTTTAGTGACATCCGAAGTGGTTTGGGCGGCAGTGAGCTCTTCAATTTTTGCTCTGGCCTCATCAAGCTGTTTTTCAAGCTTGGTACTTTGCTGGATTTCACTCCGAAGTCCTTGCAAGGTTTTCATGACTTCGGAGTTTGTTTTATCGGTCTTCTCAGTGAAAGCATCAACCTTCTTGTTGAAGGAGGTGACAGCGGATTCCAACTTCTTTTCGAATGAAGATTGGATCTTATTTTGTTCATCCAAGAGCTTCTTCTCAAGACACTCCACAGACTCTTTCATTTCTTTAGATATAGTGAACTCCAAAGATTCTATCTCTTCGGTGATGTCACCAATGGTTGGTTTTGTGGGGTCAAACCCTGTTTGAGCTTGAATGAGAGTGTCAAGCTTGGAGTTGAGGACTTTGTACTGTTTCATTAGTACAAAGCCTTCATCCGGTAGGTCTTCTTCTGATGCTCCTTCAACATTCAAGGGAGCCATGTGAAAGGCTTCGAAGAGTGCTGCCGAAGTGGGGTTTTGTCTTGATGGTGATATGGGTATGTCAAACTCTGGTAATGAAAAATCAATACCAGAGATAGGTATTTCGGAAGTTGGAGGAGCAGTTGTTGGTGGAGGTGGAGGAGGAATTGTATGTGGAGGTGTATCAGGTCTGGTTGATTTTGGTGGTGATGGAGGGACAGTTGTTTGTGGTGGTGTAGGTGGTTTGGATGTTCTTAATGGAGATGGAGGAGGTTGATTTCCAATTTGTTCTTCTTCTTCTTGTTGTTCTTCTTGGACTGTGGATGGAGTCCTTTCAGAGTCCGAAGACTCATCCACAGGAATCAGTTTCCTCTGTCTCTTCGGCTGTTTTCTCTTCGGTGTGGTTTTCACCGAAGCCTTTCTTTTCTTTTCTTCTTTCTTTGGACCACTTGGTCCACCTGTCATCTTCTTTTTCCCTTTTCCCTTGGGATTTTCTAAGACAGATGTCTCCTTGCTCAAATCACGAGTAGGATAAGGGATCACCAAAGTATTACGGTAAGAGCTTACTTCATTACATTCCATGGGAACCTTGGAGAGCATAACTACAGGTATTTGTGCACAGTACACTGCAGGTTCATCATCCAATGGGGATACAGTGATTGGAGTGTACCTCATTTCGGGGAGAGAGGGGTCTGCCACATATCCAGTCTTTTGATAATGGGCATGAACAACAATTGCCCAGAACCTTGCATTTGAAATTTCAGTCCCCTTCAGACTGTGATTGATGTGTGAACAGAAGTCAGCCCATAGAATCGAGGCGTAATCTACTTTGACATCATAGCATATTCCGAAGAGTAGACTCTGAAAGGTCACACTTGCAGAATCTAGCCCTGAAGTTCTTCCTGAAAGACATCTGAGGAAGATACTGAAGTAGTATCTCCACAGATCGGGCAGTTGGTTCTTCTTAAACATGCTGATCTTCTCGAGTTGAGGAAAGTACCCCATTTCGTTGAACATATCAACGAGTTGCTCAGCAGAAGGAGTCACAATCTCCTTGGGATCGTAGATGGGAAGATGAAGAGCCTCAACAAATTTCTCCTTGGTCAGTTGCACTTTCTTAGTTTTTCCATTTACATCAATGGCTTCAAAGTTTACGGATTTCACATGATTGTTCGTGTCGAACAGAGCATTCGAGGTGTAATGTGCCCTGTGAACAAGTGTTGCTGGAATCGATGGTGTGCAGGTTAGGGCATAGCCAAGAATCGATCTCTTCAAGCATTCGACAAGAGCATCGATGGGCTTAGGGTAAAGTTGTAGGTTGTTGCGTAGTACCAGATTTGCAGACTGGCTTTTGAGAACAGGTACTGAAATAGCTTCAGTGGTCTGAGAAGATCCTTCAGCAGCCATTGTTGGACGTTTGATGAAAATGAAGAAGATGAAGTAAGTTGTGTTTGCAGAGAGAATGTGAGAGTAAGTTTGCAAAGAAAAACGAGAGTTGTGTTCGCGTAAAGAGTACGATGGATGAGGTGGAAGGTTTATATAGTATTCGTGGTCCCTAGGCCATTTAATGCATGTTTAAACTGGTCCAGTAGAAAGTGGACACCTCATCACCTGCTCGTCCCACTTTCTCTGCAAAAAGGAGAAATATACGGCTGTCAGTTACAATGATTCAAAATTTGAACTGTTATCTTTTGAGATGTCATTATGATTAATGTTTTTCATTTAATTCTCATTGACAGCTGTAAGCAAACGGTTAAAAATCAAGGAATGTTTGTCTCTGTGATTTATCATAAATGTGGAAATCATTTGAAAATTTAATTGACTTCGCAGTTATGAAAAATTATGACCATTGAAGGTACGCTTCGGAGCATAAAGTTCCTCACTTCGGTGAGTTTGCTATTTACTCCGAAGAGTGTTGGTCACTTCGGTGATTGACAAATGATTGCAAAGTGTTCATCACTGTACCGAAGTCCATATGTTTTTCTCTTTGTTTTTCTATAAGTTTTTGATTTTTCTTTTGACTGATGCAGTATGTCGTTTAACCTTAGTTTTCATGAGTATTATGAAAAGATGATTTATTCGAGTTAATGTTCAGAGTCGTTCGAATCATGTTGGAAGTCTATTTTTCAGTCGGAAGTTTGTTTGATTCAATATCGGTCATGAATTTATAAGTCTAAATACCCCATCACTGACTTGATTTCGCATTAGGAAACATGTTTATAGTTGTGCTTATGTGCCTCAAACTTTTCAAATATAATAAAGATAACATCCTTTGCATTTGAAATTTAAAGATGTTTTCATTCATGAATTGAACATCAGAAGTGTTTCAGAAGGTATGATTGGATTGTTTTGAAGATTCGTTTGAAAAATTTATTCCATTTCATCAGTTGAAGTGTTTGGATACTAAGCTCAGATGACAAGCCTTTGAGCTTCGTACACCACTCCTACTTTATCATTCAAGATAGACTACTTGAAATGTTCATATTCCTCTACAAGGTACTCGACTATGTTATAGGAGCTCCTTGTACCGTTATTTAAAACAGAAGAATAAGCTTTTGAATGCTGATTTTTCTTTTGCATTCCCTTGGTTATCTTTTGATTTTTGTTTGTCTTTGTTTCTTTTGACAATTGTTTTCTATTTTTCTTTTTCTTTCTTGTTTTCTATCTTGACTTTCCTTATCCGAAGATATGGAACATCACCATATGTCTTCTTTCTTTGGTGCATTTTGTTTTTGTTTTAAACAGTCCTTGTGAGTGAAAATCTTCATATAGTTCAATTTTGTATCATTTAATGAAAAGAGATTTAAATTTGCTTATCAAACGATGTTGGTTCTATTTTTGAGGAAAACTTCGGAGCACTTTGAATTATCCTTTGTAGTTTTGAGGCTACATGATTAGTTTGAGGTTGAAGCGAGTCAAGTTTTGAAGGGTGGTTAGAAATAGACATTATGTTAAGGTTATTGAAATCAAACAAGGCTTCAAAGTGTAAAATAGCCTTGACCTCATTTCGAAGTCTGTTTTCTTACCAATGTTTCAAGTCGATTCCCAAATACCTTTTAGTGCAATAAGGTATGATTTTCAGAATCTAAAATCAAAGTTTTGTCCTTTACTTGGTTAATTCATGAGAGTAAAGTTAAACTTTGTCATTTGCATCAGAATTCTCTTTTCGTTTGGTATAAATTTTTCTTGTTTTTGAATTTCCTTAGTCTTAAACAACTCTTTATTTTTATCTTTAAAGGATGAAGTTAACATTTGTTCAAGTGATTTTCAAATTTTGAAGAATTTATTTTGAAGAAAAGTTTGTTCCGCAGACCTCCGAAGTGATATTTTACTTCGGAATACTGCGGAGAAGTAGCAAGTGTTTTTGCTTGTTTTTCTCCGATGACCTCCGAAGTCAAAATTGACTTCGGGGGACTGCAGAGTTTATTATTTTTGTAAATTTTCACGGTAGCAAGTTCTCCGATGAGCTCCGAAGTCAAAAATGACTTCGGGGGTCTGCGGAGTTTATTCTTTTTGTAAATTTACTAAACAGAGTAAGAGTGAACAAATCTGGAATTTATTGAAGAGTTGATCCATCTATCATTCCAAGTCCCCGAACGATTCTTGTGAATGCTTCTTCATTTAGAGCCTTTGTAAAGATATCTGCCAATTGTTCTGTGGTGTGAACAAAGTGCACCTCAATATTCCCCTCCTTAACATGACTTTTGATGAAGTGGTAGCGAAGAGCTATATGCTTCGTCTTAGAATGTTGAACCGGATTGTGGCATATACGAATTGCACTTTGAGAGTCACAGAACAAGGGAATTTTTTTCATGTTAATGGCATAGTCTTTCAATTGACTTTGAATCCAAATGATCTGCGAAGTGCATGCAGCAGCTGCTACATATTCAGCCTCTGCGGTAGAGATAGAGACACAAGTTTGTTTCTTGGATTGCCAACTAATAAGTTTTCCATCTAAGAATTGACAACCCCCTGAAGTGCTCTTGCGATCAATAGAGCATCCACCAAGATCAGAGTCTGAATATGCTTGAATGTAGAAACCAGAGTTTGCTGGATACCACAGATCATAAACAGTAGTTCCATGAAGATATCGGAATATTGTCTTAACAGCAGCCAAGTGAGGTTCCCTTGGATCAGCCTGATACCTTGCAGAATTGCAGACTGCAAACATGATGTCAGGACGACTGGCTGTAAGATAGAGCAATGATCCAATCATGCTTCGGTATTGCTGTATGTCGGTCTTTGGTTTGTCCAATGATGGATTTAACCTTGTACCTGCAGGCAAAGGAACTTTTGCTTTGGAGCAGTTAGTCATTCCGAAGCGTTCAAGCAGACTCTTCGTATATTTTTGTTGATTGATGAATATCCCCTCCTTAGATTGTTTGATTTGTAAACCAAGAAAAAAGTTTATTTTTCCCATCATACTCATTTGAAATTTTCTTTTCATCAGTTTTTCAAAGTCTTTTGACAAATTGGGGTCAGTAGATCCAAAGATTATGTCATCCACATAAATTTGGACTAACATCAAGTGAGATCCAACTTTCTTTCTAAAAAGTGTTGGGTCCACTGATCCCTGTTTAAAGTTTGATTCTTTTAAAAATTTAGTCAAGGTTTCATACCAAGCTCTTGGAGCTTGTTTTAAACCATAGACTGCTTTGTCTAGCACATAACAATAATTCGGATGAGTTTTACTTTCAAAACCAGGTGGTTGTTCAACAAAAACGGTTTCCTCGAGATCACCATTCAGAAAAGCACATTTAACATCCATTTGATAGACATCAAAATTTTTGTGTGCAGCATAAGCCAAAAATATCCAAACTGATTCGAGTCTGGCAACAGGAGCAAAAGTTTCTTCATAATCGATCCCCTCCTGTTGACAGTAACCCTTGACAACCAACCTAGCTTTGTTCCGAACTACGTTGCCTTCGGTGTCTAGCTTGTTACGGTACACCCATTTGAGACCGACAATTGAGGCATTTGCAGGTTTTGGAATTAGCCTCCAGACTTTGTTTCTTTCAAATTCTTCTAATTCCAACTGCATTGCTTCAATCCAGTCTGAGTGATCAAATGCATCTTTGATGTTCTTAGGTTCTACCTTAGAGATAAAGACATTAAACATGCACAATTCAGAATTTTTGTTGAGATCTAATTGCTTTTGGTGAAGTTGTGCACGAGTCAGTACTTTATCTCGAACATCACCGATGACAAGTGATGGAGGATGATTTTTCGTCCATTTGTCCAAAGGAGGATAGTTTGGATCAAAATCAGGAGGTCCTTCAGCATCGATGTCCTCAATGTCTGAGGGATATCCCGAAGTGGAGGGAAAATCACCCATTAGCAAGTGATTATTCGAATTTGTGTTGGTTTGTGGTGTGTGTATTTGTGAGATTGAGTTTGATATGTGCTCCCCCTGGACGTTTGTTGGTGTTGAGGAAGTTATATCTTCATCTGAAGTGATTGTTGTGGCTGAATTCGGAGTGGCAATCTCTGGCTCCCCCTGGATTGTTGGATACATGGATATGATATTTGAGATTGACTGGGGAGTAGAGACAAGAGTGTAGGATCCTCCTGGACTGTTGATTGATTCACCGTTAGTCCTTGAATTTCCAGCACATCGGTTTGATGGCTCCCCCTCGACTCTTACATTTTCCATGCTTTGGTTAGATGATTCTTCCTCAACAGAAGATGGTCTTTGTATGCTGCTTGTAGATGAGTCATCGGGTCCGTCTGTGAGCTTGGAGAGTTCGGACTCATGGTTGTCTGGTGCTCTGACTTCGGAGTCCATAGCTCTCACAGGTTAATCAAATAAAAGAGAGAAGTCTGTGTTGAATGTTGTGATTGGAACAGCATCTACAGCCGGCTTTGGAAATATTGAGGACATCGGAAATAGATGTAAAGACTTCTTGATGTAGTAGTCATCAAACCTTAGATTAAAGGTTTCTTCGATTTTGCGAGTTCTCTTGTTCATGACTCTGTAGGCTTTTGAGTCTTGAGAGTAACCAAGGAAGATGCCTTCTTCTGATTTGTCATCGAACTTGGTTAAGTGATCCTTCATGTTTAAGATAAAACACCTACAACCAAAGATGTGAAGAAATTTGACATTTGGTTTTCTTCGGTTGAGTACTTCGTAAGGTGTAATATGGAATCTTTTGTGAATGTAGGATCTGTTTTGAGTAAAGCATGCAGTAGAAATTGCTTCGGCCCAGAAGTACATGGGCAAATTTGCAAAGTTGAGCATTGTTCTTGCAGCTTCACACAAAGAGCGATTTCTTCTTTCTACAACACCGTTTTGTTGAGGAGTGTAAGGTGCTGAGAAATTGTGGTTAATCCCCTTTGTTTTCAAGAATCCATCAAGAGTCAGATTTTTGAACTCCGAACCGTTGTCACTGTGCACAGTTCGGACTTTCTTGTTGAGCATCAATTCCATTTTCTTTATAAAGTTGATGATTTCTTCAGTAGCATCGGATTTGTTTCGGAGGAACAACACCCAAGTAAACCTTGAATAGTCATCAACAATAACCAGAATGTACTTCTTCTTTCCTATTGATTCTATTGCAGATGGTCCACACAAATCTATGTATAGAACGGAAAGAGGTTCGGTGATTTTGGGGTTGATCACTGTAGGATGTCTTTGTTTCGTCTGCTTGCCATGTTCACAAGCAGAGCAGAGGGAATCATTGTCAAATTTGAGAGCTGGCATACCTCGAACCAAATCCATGGCCACCAACTTGTTCAAATCTTTGAAGTTCAGATGGGCGAGTCTTCGGTGCCATAGCCAGCTGACATCAGAGTTGGCTTTGGAGAGAAGACATAGAGATTGCCCACCGGTCACTGGCTTTAGATTTAAGGGAAACATAGATCCCTTCCTTTCTGATTTCAGTAAGACTTCGTTTGTTGCTTCTTTGGTGATTACACTCCCTTGGTTGTTGAAAGTTACAGCGTTTCCCGTTCCAACCACCAATTGAGATATACTCACAAGATTATGTTTTAATCCTTCAACAAATGCCACTCTATTGATAGTGAATTGGCCAATTGTTATTTTTCCATATCTCCGAATTGGACATGTTTCATTATTACCAAAGCGTACGTTTCCAGCATCATCTAAATTCCTGTAATCCCTGAGATATTCCTTCCTCCCCGTCATATGTCTTGAGCAGCCACTGTCCATGTACCATTTTGAATCATACCGCTCATCAGACATAATCTGCAATCAATCAAGAAGGAGTTGGTACCCAATCAATCTTGGGTCCTCAGGGTAAGCAAAGGATTCTTGAATCCATTTTTCTACGGCCTCTTCAGAGATTTCATTTGCATTTAAATTAATCAAGTTCTCTGAAGCCTCATGTAATGAGCATGATTCCGAAGTGTTTGAGCAGAATTCAGAAGAGTTTGTAGTTAAAATTAATGAGTCCGAAGTGACTGACAGAGTGACAGACTTCGGAACCCATTTTTGAATGGAATTTTTTGATTTGGAGGATTTTGAAGACTTTGAGGTTTTTGTTTTTGCAGTTAAGTTTTCTTTAAGATCATTTCTTTTCCAATTTTGTTTTGTAATTTCCAATTTTGACTTTGTTGAAATTGAGCTACACAACGTAGAGGTACAAAGATACTCTTCGTATGCCAATTTAAAGTCATTTAATGAGAGATCCTTATCCTTGAACATTTCCAAATTGTTGTCCAGCCATTTGTGGAATGTATCTATCAGATTGTTTCCTTTTGAAAATGTTTTCTTCGTCGGTTTTCGAAATTTAGGATTTGGAAAGTTAGGTTTCGTTGGTGTAAAGGTTGGTTTTTCATTTCTATTTTTAATTTCTGAGATTTTTGAGCAAACAGGCTTTGTACCAGAAGTGGAAGCAATTGCTTCGTTTTGTTTCGAATCTCTAAAAGGAGTTTTTCTTTTTACAAGATTTAGGGTTCGCTTGGTTTTTGAATTAACAACAGTGGGTTTTTGAGTTGGTTTTGAAGTCACCACTGCTGATTTTGGTTTTTGTAGAACTTGTTGTGCAGTTTTGTTTGTTGAAACTTTAGATTTTGAAATTTCATTTTCAGGATTGTGTGAAAAAGGGACACATTCACAAGATTCCATTAATTCCAATACATCCATCTTCGAAACTGTGAGTTTTTCCACAACCTGAATTTGTTTGTAGTTTCGATTAATGTAAATGTGATCGTCGTTCTTGAGATTTAGTAAATGTGACATGTTTTCGGGTACTTTCTCCTTTTCAAAACAAAGACGATTATATATGTTGTGGCCGTATAGTTCTTGTTTCCTTATATTTATTTTTACTTCCATTTTCTCATTCATTTCATTCTCGACCATTTTGGATGATGAGAAAAATCCTTCATTTGTAACTGTGGAGTTATCCTTTTCAAGAAGTTTTTGCAATTCATTATAAATTAAGGATAATCCACCGGGTTTTACAAAAATTGAATTTTTGAAGTAAGAGACCTTAGGATAGATACATGCCAAATGGACTAGCCTTTTTGAATTATCCTTGAGATATTGATCGTAAGAGACAGATTCATCTGTGATTTGAAGTTTAAAATTTGAAGTTTCTTTGGTTTCAAGAATTTTTGATTCATAATTCATTTTTGTTTTTCCTTTGTCCACCGAAGACATTTGTGAGATGTCTTCGGAGGTCGATTCGGATATGGAGGATGACTTTAACAAAATCAAAGAGGAACAATCAATCTCCTCCATGTCCGAGTCACTTTCAGAATCCTTTTCAGATAAGTTATTGGCAATTTCTTTTTCTTCTGTTTCAATTTGAGGTACAGCCTTATTCAGGATTGGAATTTCTTGAGGCAATATTTTCAACAATTTATCAGCAGTTAGATGTTTTTCCATAGATATCAGGCCATGTTTATATGATGGATTAGTAACTTCGGAGCCTGATACTATAGATTCGCATTCATAAGATATACTATCGACTTCCTGTAATTTAAACTCAATAAAAGGCAATAGTTGTCTATGCTGGACATTACAAACATCGGCTGAATGATTCTTGTAATATGCGCATATAATCGTTTGGCTGTTTCACAAAATATGTTTCTCTGTCTTAAGATTACATCATGATTGTTTAAAAATTTTTCTCTATTTTCTTCTAACAAGGAGATTCTAAGATTAGATTTCTCTAATGCTAGCTTCAGGTTCTCTACTCTCCCCCTTAAGCTTAGAAGCTCCTGCTCACTGAGTATTTCCCTATTTTTAGCATCAATGAGTAATTTATGCATGACAGAACAATCACGAGTTATTTCACTTATAATGGGAGCAGATTGAGAAGTAGGAATTTTAAAAGATGAAAGAAGTTTTGATACCTGTTCTGGGATTGTCAAACGGTTGTCATTTTCCAAAAAGCACACTTCCTCATCATCATCAGAAGAGTCTTCAAACCAAGTCTTCGGAGTATTAGCAGCAGTTATTTTCAGTCCCTCCGAAGTCACAAAGCCAAGACTCGCAGTCGCTTCAATCTCCATCAGTTTCTCTTCATTCAACTTTTCCGAAATGTCTTGTAGAAAGCTCTTATCGACATCATAGGCCATGGAAGCACTATGAGATGGCTTTCTCACTTCGTCATCATCTGAATCCGAAGACCAAACTTGATATGATCCTTGACGATCATCAGCAGCCATTAAGGCTAGGTCTTTGGTCCTTACTCTAACTTCCTCCATTTTTCTTGCGTAATAAGCTTCGTCCTTTACTTGTGGTTTCTTTTCGTTTTGCTTCCGAAGCATGCAGTCTTTTGCAAAATGATTCTTGCCATGACAATAATTGCAATCATAACCAGA
This sequence comes from Cichorium intybus, assembly GCA_023525715.1. Taxonomy (NCBI): domain Eukaryota; kingdom Viridiplantae; phylum Streptophyta; class Magnoliopsida; order Asterales; family Asteraceae; genus Cichorium; species Cichorium intybus. The sequence goes on from CM042012.1 coordinate 114,894,624, forward strand.
ATCACCTGAGATTTTCTTCTCTTCGGACTTCTCTTTGGATAACTCCGAAGCCGGTTTTTCAGATGGCTTCGGGGTTGACAGTTTCAAGTTATCCTCCTTTGGAGTGTACATTTCAGGTTTGGGCTTGGAGTTGAAGTTTGATTTGTTAAAGTTTTTCACAAATGGCTTTCCAGAATTGTTTTTGAGGAATGGTTTCTTGAATCTTCGATTGTTGGCGGCATAGAGAGCAACAGTATCTCCATTATCATCTACCATGTAGGCATCAATGTCTTCATCACTTGATTCTTCCTCTTCTTTTGACACGAGAGCTAGTGGTCCAGAACTAGTCATTTCACTTCTTCGACCTACCACATCGGGTTCATGTGATTTTAATAGATTGTATAGGGCAGCCAGCTTGTATTTCTCAATATTCTCATAGGATTTGACCATGAGCATGATTGGTCTCCATTCCTTGCGAAGACTGTAGAGAAATTTGATATTTATCTCTTGTTGGCTTCTTGTTTCCCCATACTTATCGAGTGTGTAAATCATGTTGCTCAAACGTTCATAACAGGCTTCTAAGGACTCATTTTCTTCTTGCTTGAAGTTCCCGAAGTCTGCAAGGATTTCTTGAACTTTGCTAGTATGAAGGATTTTATCTCCTCCGAAACGAAGTTCGAGATTGTCCCACATCTCTTTTGCAGATTTTGCATCAGCAATGTGGTGGCTGACATCGGGACCCAAGCCACTTCTCAGTTCGCGCATGGCCCTCTCGTCGTTTTCAAGCTTCTTCATATCTGCAACATTAAGAACAACAGCTTCTTCTCCGTCAGGAACAACGAATCGACCAGCAATGTCTGTGTGTGGACCTTCAGTCACAGACCTCCATAGATCTTTGTCCAGTCCTATAAGGTAATCCTTCATTCGACCAGCCCAATAATCATAGTAAGAAGTTACTAGAAAAGGGGCCTTCGTTGCTGAACCGATGAGGTTTGCATAGTTAAGCATATTGGCATAAGTTGCTGTGGAATCAGTCATCTTGATGTATTTCAATAGGATCTTTTCAATAAAAACGGGTGGTAGAGATTTGCAACAGTTGCGGAAGACTAAATCTGAGAATCGATTCAGATTTAGATCTGAAGCAAACGAATTCGAAGTCTATCAACAGGTTTTTGAGCTGACTCGCTCTGATACCACTTGTTGGGTGTTGAAATATGAGAATAGATGAACTAATATAGATATGGAATCAATCACACAATCAATCACACAATGATAATGCAACAGAGCTTAATTAAACAATAAGATATGAATAACATGTGCCGAATGATTCGATTAGAACTTTGGTTTTACAGTTGGGTTTTCTATCTTGGAGATATACAATTCTCGTAAACTAATCTTGTAATCTCTCATTTGACACGGTATGGTATCACTGATATTTATACTGAATCAGTGATACCAATAGTACACCTTTTATAGAGAATATCCTATCAGTGTACTAGCCAATAGGATAGAAGATTCATGCAACACGTATTGTACTATACGCGTGCACATAAAAGATAAGAGGACAGGCTGTGAAGTCTTCGGATCTTTTATGCATAGCACTTCGGAGTCTTTAGACTTCGGTGTCTCCTCTTGTTTATTCACTTCGGGGTTTTTTATGGTTAGGACTTCGGATATATCAGCACTTCATCACAAATGATCTCAACATGTTTTCTACCAATGAGGAAAGTTATTTCCTTCAAAATATTCAAGTTCACCATATATGGAACTCATGTCTCATATTGATTCTGCAACCATTAATATTCCTTCAAGAAAATCACATATTTTGAATGTTAGATTTTAGGCCAGAAGATCGATTAGTAAATTTGATATATCAAGGATCTTGTGTGAAAACACATTCTAAAGTATGTGATCTCGACCCTATTGTATGAGGTATCACGAAACCATATTTCGAATAATCCAAAAAGAAGTAATCTTGATTTCATGCAAAATCCAATATTGAGAAACAAAAATACCTTGCTTTGTTTTATGTTCTTTGAGAGAAAGTTTTTGAAGGGTAACGATAAAAGTTTAGTATATCTACAACAAGAGAAACCATGAACATGTATAGGAACGGTAGTTATTTTTAAGTCAAGAATTAGAGGGAAGTTGCGTCTGTTCCCACCACTGAGGGCTTTGCCCCTTTGACCTCACCAAGGACATGCCCCTTAGACCCTACTAGTAATGATGCCCCTTGGAACCTTACAATAGGTGCTGCCCTAGGACCCTCATGTTCTCCAATATCATATTAGCCTATTCAAGCGTGCATGTCACACCTTCCAAGCTTGTTGCATAGCTAAAGATAACTTGAGCTTGTTTCAATCAATCCCAATTATATTGAGAATTTGAGATGCAATTTCATCTCTTGAACCCTTAACCAAGTATAACTGGAAATAAGGACCGAAAGATTTAGCCTTTATTTTTATTTTTCTTTTCTAAAGCTCAAGTGATTATTTGAATTGAGCACAACTTCTATTTCCTTATTGGTTCCATCATAACTAGGAACCATATCCTTTAGACTGGGTATATATGAAAAATGAGTTTCATCCAATATTACGTCTCTTGATTCTATAATAGTATTAACTGAATCATCGGGTTCTATGACAAAGAATATATAAGCCTTGGAATCAGCATATCCAATAAAGATGCAAACAATACCTCTTTCACCCAAACTTTTCATTTTGGGTTCGGTTAGTCTTAAATAAGCTTGACATCTCCAAACTTTAAGATAACCTAGGTTTGGCTTCTTTTTGTACCAAGTTAATATGGAGTTATCGTGTTCCTTTAGTTTGGAACTCTACTAATAAATAACAAGTCTTCAACATGCCTTCTCCCCTAAAAAACACCACTTAATCTTGAATTTGATAACGTGGAATTTTCTATTTCCTTGAGAATTCTATTCTTTATCTTTCATATATCATTTTGTTGTGGTGTATATGGAGATGTAGTTTCATGTATAATTCCTTCATATTGGAAGCAAGTATGTTCATAATACTCACAACCTCTTTTGGTGTGAAATCTTTTGATTAAGTCATTTTGTTGCAACTCAACTTCTATCTTATATATTTTGAATTTATATAGGGCTTCCTCCTTAAAATGTAATAAGCATACATAACAAAAACATGTTTAGTCATATCTAAATGTGACAAAATATTTCTCATTACCTAACGAAGGAGTTTCATCCATATCATATGAATCCTTATGTATAAGTTTAAGCATAACAAAATTTTGTTTATATTTGGATAAGGTTGTCTAGTTTTTTTAGTTAACATGCAGGTTTTAAACTTCTCTATATTCATGTCAAAATGAGGAAGTGAACCATTTTTAGACACATATCAAGCATAAATTTATAATGAGCATGTCCTAAACATGCATGTCAATGAGAAGAATCAATAATTTTTGAACAAGTCATATGGATAAAATTCACAATACTTTTATTCAATTTTAACATAAACAAACAATTACAATAATACCCAAATCCTACAAATATATAACACTTTAATAAAATATACTTATCAGACTTATAAACTTGTTTATAACCACATTCAAATAATACACCACCAGAAACTAAGTTTTTCCTGATATTAGGAATATGTATCAAATTTCCAAGGTTAAGAGATTTTCCAGAACTGAATTCTAGTAAAACAGAACCACAAAAAACAACCGAAGTACTTGTATGGTCTCTCATATATGAAGTATTGAACCATCATCTACCACTTCATAAGTAGTAAACCAACAACAATTTTTACATGCGTGACTCATCACCCCGAGTCTTTCCTCCATGTCCTCAACCATGTTATACAAGTGATAAGTGTTCCTTTTTGTGCTTTAACATGTGTTTGAAATCATTCTATGAGGGGGGGGGGGGGTAATTTTTCTATAACACTTGAAACAAAAAAAAAGATTCATCAATCTATATTTTGTGTTGCTTTAATTGCCCAAGTATACGAAAGAGTTCATTATATTGCTCGATCACGGGTCTAGAGTATTATATCTTGTAATTGTGAAAATTACTTTGAAGGAACTTCTTTCTTGAAGTGTCTCTACCATATACTTAGATTCTAGGGCATCTCAAAGATCCGTTAGAGATTCACAGTTTTGATATATGTGAAATAGGGAGTTAGCCAAACTATTCAAGATGTGCCTAAGACAAAAGACCTTCACAGTTTTGATAGATGTGAAATAGGGAATTCTGGTGCAAGGATACTTAGTACATAAGTGACCTTCAAATTAGTAAGGAGAAAATGCATCTTTTTCTGCCAAAGACAAAACTTGTTTCCTTGAAATTTTCAAGTTTACCAAATTTCGAACTCATTTCTCGGACTAATTCTGCAACCATTGATATTCCTTTAAAACAATCACAAATTTCATTCATATTCAGATTCATTTATAATCTCTAATTAAGACTCTGCATCTGAATAATTAAGAGGTTGACAAATGATTTTTTTAATATATGATGTGATATCAGGTCCTACGTGGGGTGAGGCTTGATTGTAGCTACTGGGGCAAGAACCTGATATCACAATCACAACGAGAAAGGGCGTCAGTCATTTCCCAGGAGGACGCTCCGACGGTCAAGTCAGTATGGGGTGATGAAAGGTGGTGGCAAGTAGAGAGTAGAGAGTGGAGAGTGGGATTCTGAGGAAGCGATCCCTTTACATGTGCTGTTTTCGACCTTATATAGGAGGCTTGGTAAAGGTCTCGCTTTTGGAGACCGGAGTGTCAGCCTCGCAGCAGGCGGTGACACTCATTAGACGATCCCACGGGTCGTGAATGGTTCAGGGGGTAAAACACGTAGTGGACTGATCGTTACCTTTTGTGATCTAAGGATGTCAGTCTTTGTCGTAAGGCGGTTTCGGCTGTTAGAATACGGATAGTCTTTACGGAGATTATCCGCCAAGCCATGCGGCTGTACGCCAGCAAGGCCAGCGGGTCTGACCGAATGGGTTGGCTGTCAAGCTGCTGGATGGCCAAATGGCCATGCTGCTAAAGCAGTCAGGTAATTAGTTACGACGCTTTGGATGTATCTAAGGGATACGTCATCTTATTTTTTTATATAAAAATTATTTTTTTCATAGATACCGTTATTAATATAATAATTTTAAACCATACATATTTATCAAAAATTTAACCCCGGATAAATCTAACACGTTTTGTACGCGTCGAAGTTTCTAATGCGCTCTTGTTCCCGAAACCAACAAGAAAAACCCCCCACACTCAAAACAAGAAAAGACCACTCAACCTCTTATATAAAATCCCATCCACCAGCCGTAAACCCCAATTTCTCTCCGGTGACACCAAGAACCTGCAAATCTAATCAGATCAAGTCCACCATGAGTTATTACAACCAAGGCCAGCCTCCCGTCGGTGTTCCTCCGCCACAAGGTTTGATCGGAGTTCTCCAATCTCCTTACTTCCGTCCTTGTACTTAATCGGATTTTGTTTATCCATCCAAGATCTAGTTCGACGGAATTTTATCGATGAGTGTATGAATCAAGGATTATTAATGTCAACTGATCATTATAGGTTATCCACAAGAAGGTTATGCGAAAGACGCGTACCCTCCACCGGGATACCCGCCGCAAGGGTACCCACAACAGGGTTACCCACAGCAAGGCTACCCACAACAACAGTATCCTCCCCAATACGCCCCGCAGTACGCCCAGCCTCCTCCTCAACAGCAAAAACAAAGCAGCGGTTGCCTAGAAGGCTGGTAAGTTCTAATTACTTCCTAAGATTCTTGATTCTGATAGAATTTAGATCAGATCTAGATATTCAATTTCAAATTTCGAGAATTTTCGAGTCAACCCGGTTGACAATTTTGACTTTTGACCTCAATCGGTTAATCGATTGAACAATCTTCTTATCCTGTTTATAATTGGTAAATTTTGGATTCATAATTGTTCGATCAGTAGTCTTCGTGGATGTTTTTTGGTTAGATCGAGTGTTTTGATTTTTTAGGGCAATTTTTGATATGATTTTGTTTGATTTTATGCAGTTTGGCTGCGTTGTGCTGTTGCTTCATGTTGGATGTTTGCTTTTAGATGACGGCTTGAATTGGTACATAAGGGTTCAAGTTATGGAAACTTTATTTTCGGGTTTGGATATTTGTTTTAATTTTGGATTTTTGGTAATAACTTGGGATTTGATAAAAGATTCAAGAATGTGTACCTTCATTCATCTGTTCTTGTTTCTTGTTATGAGACTTGTTTTCGTGGTGATTTTTAGGTTTGTAAATTATCAAGATGTTGTATATCGTTTATAATCGTTTTAAATAATTACTGTCTGTTTGATTATAATGCTCGTAAATAATTTGGTTGATAATAATTAGTGACAAAAGTTATGGATTTGGAAATAGGAGAATATTCGATATTTTTAGAAGTATTTTTTTTATTGTGGTACGCCAAAAACCATTGTGGCTGTTAAGAGTAGGTGCTATTAAAAATAAATAAAAAATGTTAAAAGTACAAGACTGAGCTGTTTGGTACACCTGGGAACAGATTGTCTTGCATTGTTGGCTTCTGTAAATGTAAATGTAAAAAATGAGAAAAATCAAATAGTTATTTAGTCTTGATAATATATAAGTCAATCAGTGATAACAATATTCATGATTTAAATTTTTTTAATAAGAAAGAAGTTGAGAGGAAAAAATGACTTTGGAAAAAAAAAAAAAAAAAAAGAGTTAAGTGAATATATTAAGGGCGTGTTCGGCAAAATTAACTGGTAGCTGGTAGTGATTAGCTGTAAGCGGTTAGCTGGAAGCTAGTAGCGGTTAGCGGTTAGCTGGTAGCTGTGACTTTTATTGTTGCAGAAGTGTTCGGCAAAAGCAGCTGTTAGCTTTTAAAAATGTAAAATAATATAAAAATCAAAAGCCAAACGCTAAAAGCTCTCAAAAGCTAATTGAAATAGCTTTTGTATTATGAGCGTTTTGTTAAAAATAAAAGCTAAAAGCTCTTGCTCCCGAACGAGGTTTTTTCATTTTTTTCAGCGTTTTCCTAAAAGCTAAACGCTAAACGCTCCCAAAAGCTCTCAAAAGCAGCGTGCCGGACAAGCCCTAAGTCTGGTTTTTTCGCTTAATCCTTTGAGTCATTTTGTTCATTTTATGTAAAAAATAACCATATATAGATGTTTGGATTAAATGTTTAACGGTAAGAAAAACAACTTTTAAAACATCTTCGATTCCAATATTAAATCTCTTTTTTTTTACTCCATTTTGGTTTAAATTTCTCTGCGCCTTACTCAATTTATTGTACTATTTTGGTTTAGATTTGTAAATTATGAACGATTTCATTCGGGTATATGAAAACTACATTATCAAGATCTTATATATCGTTTACAATTGTTTACTCTGAATAATGACCGATTGCCGATTGTTTGATGATAATTACTTTTGAATAATAATTGTCTGGTTGATAATAATGAGACAAAAGTCATGTGTGGACTTGGGTAGAATATTCGGTATTTTAAAAAGATTTTTTTATGTGGTCGTTAAAAATTAGGTACTAAAAATATGTTAAAAGTACAAGTCTGAGTTGTTGGGTACTTGGTTGGGTACATCTGGGAACAGATGGTTATGTATTAAAGATTGATTTTAACTTTTAAGTGCTCCAAAAATAATTATCTGTGGAATACAGTATTTTAAAAAGTTTTTTTATTGGCGTACGCCAAAAAATGTGGTCGTTAAAAATTAGGTACTAGAATTTGTTTAAAGTACAAGTCTGAGCTGTTGGGTGCTTGGGTACATCTGGGAACAGATGGTTTTGTATTGTAGATTGATTTTAGAGTAAATTACAGTTTTGATCCTTGTGGTTTATATAATTTTTCAGTTTTAGTTCAAGTTTTGATTTTTCACGTTTTTGGTCCTTGTGGTTGGTGTTTTATTACATTTTTGGTCCCTCATGGAGTTAATTTTGTTTAAATTCATTAAATAATTGTAAATGACAAAAATACTATTAGGGACCAAAACTATAATTTACTCAAAAATTAAAACACCTATCTCTCTCTCTCTCTCTAAAACACACACACACACACAAACACATCTTGAACGGTAAAGCTCCATCCAAGTACTTCACGTAAAAATCCGAAAAATGCTTAGTGAGTTCTTGATACATGATATGTGGGTTCTTTCATATGTGAAGATTCAATCTTCGCATATTACTTCTTGCTTCCCCAAAAATTGATCTGAAATAATTTGTTTCCAACTACGCAACCTTACTATTACAATCGGCCACCTCTCTCACCACCACCACGGCCACCTTCAACAAAAACCACTCGTGCCGGAATAACAGTTAGCAGTACATGTTTTCAATCACAACTAATCACTTATCACTTTCATCAAATCAGAATTATGAAATTGTCAATTTGCATGAATTACACAGAACTTTTATTTACATTTAGAGGAATTAGGTTACAAACTCGATAGATTACAGAACTAAAAAGAAGATTTTAGTTTTCAATTAAGAAAACCTGTCTTTTGAAACACCGTGTTACGAACAAAACATACGTCCCTCCCTTTAAAGAATACAATCAGCTCCCTCATACACAGAAAACGTCACGACATTACCCTAAATAATTGATCAGTTTGTTTTTCAGCCAAACCGACACGTTTACCGGCGCCGATTAGTTGTAATCGGAAGAAGGGCACATTTCCGTCGAACCAATGGGTGCTAGTCATTGGATAACCCAGTATAGAGGTCGAATCATATTGTCGGTAAATAGGCGGAGAACTAGAAACGTTCGACCATGGCGAAAAGTTAGAAACGTTGGTGGATTATGACCAAAAGACGACGCTCTCGTTGAACTCATTACCATTATTGAGATTGGAGATGACCAAAAGATGGTACTGTGAGTTGACCAAGAAATCGGATGGTGGAAGAATAAGCTAAAGAGGATGTAGGTGGGGAGAACACCGGACACGATAGAGATATTACTGGCGGTGGTAGATTTAGCCATGAAGGAGTTCTCCTGGTTTGTGGTTTCATAAGAAACCGCGCCACCGGTCGGAAAACAGGGCAGGTTAGAAGAAAATTTCGAAAATTACAAAGCAGTCTCTATATTTACACCCTCAAATTTAGAAATTAAAAAAATAAAAAAGTTAAAGTTAGGGGTAGAATGGTCTTTTTACACCCTATTTAACATAAAATATTGACAGTAACTCCATGAGGGACCAAAAGTGCAACAAAACACCAACCACAGGGACTAAAATCATGAAAATTCGGAAATTTGACTAAAACTGAAAATTTATGCAAACTACAGGGACCAAAACTGTAATTTACTCTTGATTTTAAGTACTCCAAGAATAATTATCTCACAGTAATAAAATTTTATTTAGACAAAACTGCAAAATTGGTCCTTGTGGTTTCTCAAAAATTGTGGTTTGTGTTAAATAGTTTCCAACCTGCATGAGAGGTCCAAAATCAGGAATATTATGTGGTTTTGGTCCTTGACCCATTTGAAAAACCTAAAATACCCTTTTAATTTCTTTTTCTATTTTTTAATGACTATTATCATATTTTATGATTAAAAAATAAAAAGAAATCTACCCAACCCCCCCCCCCCCCTCTACACTCATCGGTAGTCTCTCTCTCTCTCTATATATATATATATATATATATATATATATATATATATATATATATATATATATATATATATATATATATATATATATATATATATATATATATATATATATATATATATATATATATATATATATATATATACTTCAATTCGTCTTCCTCACCCAACCAATCTAATCTTCAGTTCTCAACCCTAACATCCACATCCTTGCTCTATCGATGAGTTCCAAACTGCACGTTTACAAACAGAAATATCATATGCGATTAATCGAAGCATACACACACACAGAAACACATTCACACACATTCAGATCAATTCAATTTTAAAACACTACATGTAAATAGAAAATTAAACACACACTGAAATCATGAACCACCAAAGAACCGAAAATTACAAGAGTCTGCAAACGAAAATTAAACACACATTGTAAACGAAAATTACAAGAGTCTGCAAACAAAAATTGGCGATTAATGGATTTCGACTATCTGAAATCGACACCTTCCCGACCAGAAAATCAAGAACAAACTGATACACACACAAATTGACACCTTCCCGACCAATAAATCAGAAATCGATGGGCTGAGAGATTAGAGATCGATGGTCAGAGAATATGAACAAGGAGGAATTTCGTCGGGAAGAGAGAGAGAGAGACACGAAAGGTTATGGAGGGTTGAGTTCTTGATTACATTCTTCATCTAAATTGAATTGGTGCAAATATGGGGGTTGAGTTCTTGAGTTTTGAGCCTGCAACCCCAGAAAATCATCTCGTTCTTGAACTGGCTATCTGAAATCGACACTTCCCGACCAGAAAATCATCACGTTTTTTCTTCGTTACCTGTCGGCGTCAAGGCAGAGAGAGAGAGAGAGAGAGAGAGAGAGTAGAGAGAGGGACTAATCGGCGGTGGGGTGGTGGTTTCAGGGGGGCGGTCCTTCTGGTTTCAGGGCTGAGAGATCGGTAACTTCTTTTTTTTCTCCATTAGCGCCTTCATCTTCGAAAGCGAGAGAGAGAGAGAGAGATCGGTGATGTGAGGGTGGTTTATTTCATTGTGAGGCATCCGATGAACATACCTCGATGAACAGGCCTCGATGATTTTTCATTGTGGTTTCTTTTTAATTTGTAATTAAAAATTATTAAAATAAATATTAAAAAATGAAAAAAGAAATTAAAAGGGCATTTTAGTCTTTTTAAAACAGTCAGGGACCAAAACCACGAAAAATTCTTGATTTTGGACCTTTCATGCAAGTTGAAAACTATTTGGACCCAAACCATAGTTTTTGACAAACTATAGGGACCAATTTTTCAGTTTTGTCTTTTATTTATATACCAATCGATAAGGTTGCTTATGATCTATGTAAGACCCATTTTCGTTTTGAGGTGCTTACTAAAGTAAGTAGAGTTATTACCTTATAATTAGTATGCTTCTAGCTTTGAGTTATTAAGAGTTGTGTGGCAATCTTTTATGATTACCTTTGAGTTATGAGTTGTTTGATTAGTGAGAAGAGGTTAAAACTTTTCTTATGTACTAATCTTGGTGTGATTAAGATTAGTTAAGTTGATGTATGAGTTTGGGTGATTAGAAACCCATTTGGAAGAAGTTTGAGCCTTAAAAACGCCAAAAACGTTACACGGGTCGTGTAACCTTCGGTAATTTTTGTGTTTCCTGGTTACTGTAGTAGAACATGGGTGGTGTTAATTTAACACGAGCACTGTAGCGAAACACGGGCCGTGTTACGCTTGCAGAACCATTTAAATGACAACAAATGCTCATTTTGGGGAAAAACACCCCCAATTCGATTTCAGAGCATAAAGAGGCGATTTTCTATCAAATTGAAGCTATAGATTCGTGGGGAAACATAAAGAGACTCGAATCTAACACCGCAAACGTGCTCTTGATTCCTAATTCATCGAGGTGAGTAATTTCTTGGTTTTGGGGTTTTGAAACCCTAGTTTTAAATCTTATGATTTAGCTATATGTTGTTATATATGTTGTTAGTAGATTATTAGTGGATGCCTTTGGAGTGATTGGTGTGATTATTGTCGAGTTTTTACGGTTGGATGAGTAGAACCGCGAATTTGGGGGTTTCGGTAAATATTGAGTTGATATTTAGTGTTTATACTCTTTGTTCCTTTTTCAATTGCTACATCTTTGAGATAGATGTTATTGAGATGATTGTGGATATTGGAGGATTGATTTAGACTATGGTGATATAAGCAAGTCTAGCGAACAAGAGCCCAATATACGTAATATGGGGCTTCCACATACTAAGTCGTTATCAGGTGAGTACTTTTAAGTACTTGAGTAAGAGTTATATCTTTTTATGTGTAATATATATATATATATATATATATATATATATATATATATATATATATATATATATATATATATATATATATATATATATATATATATATATATGTTGTATATATTTATATGTGTGTGTGTTATGTTGATGTTGCGGTAAATTAGAGTTGGAGTGATTATGTTATCTGTGGATAACAAGAGATGAGTTGCAATCTATATTGAGTATAAAAGATAGAGTATATGATAGAGTGGTCGAATTGAAGAGTCTTTGAGTCTAAACGTCACAGCCATGAGAATTGCTATAATTGAATATAGTTAATTGTTAAAATGAGTCATATGTGAGAATGTGGTCGAGTTTACGAGCAGTACTGACTGTGGTACTTATTATTGAGTTGATGTTATTAAATATTAGCTGGTGTTTGTAAAGCTAATATATTTGCAGATTTCAGAGTTAAGAGAAGGTGGATAATTGCTATTGAGATTAGCAAAAGAGAATGATGAGGATGTTCATTGAGAGAGATTTGTGGAGTGTGTTCGGGATTATTCACTAAGCTTTTTATAAGCTTACACTTGAGTTGTATGTTGTTTTGCAGGTATCTGTAGCAGTGATAGGGGAAGGCATGTGATAAAGAAGGATGGACAAGTTTAGAGCCTGTCCTTTTTGTTGTATTAGATTTATTTGTAATGCCTGGTCAAATTGTAAGGAGCTTTTGTGTAATTATATATGTAGATAACATCTTTTTTCCATGGTTTGAGTACAAGTATACCCATTTTAATGTGTTATTGTTTGAAAAATTTTGGGTGTACTTTGTATGAGGAACCGGGTGTTACAATCTATAACTTTTCAGTTATTTTATAAAGATATATCTTTTTTGAAGTGATAAGTTGTTAAGTATTTTCTATGTTCTTAGGGGTTTAGAAACATGATTTTGAGGATAGTAGTTGTATTTTGTATAGAACTAGGGGTAACACCCTGCGTTGTAGACAGTTTTTTAGAAACATAAAATTATTAAAAATAGAAAAAGTGTTAAAGAACATACAAAAATTATATGAAGGATGCTGTATTATTAAATTATCAGGATAAATTAATTCAATTAGTAATAATATATGTTTGGATAACGTGATTTATATGTATGATTTGTTTTTTACGGATAAACAACCTGAATAAATACTAAATAACCATTTTACCCTTATAATACAAAAAACAAATCTCACATAATTAATCAATTAATACCAATATTTAATATTTTAATGTGAAAGGAGTCGCTGGAAAAAAGAGAAACAATAGGAAATAAAATTGTGTCAATATATTAAGTCATGTTTTTTTAAGTTATTTTGTCCATATTAAGTTAAACAAGACAACCATATATAGATGTCTAGATTAAATGTTTATCATAAAAAACAACTCTTAGGCTAAGCGGTCTTGATCCCTATGAAAACTCTACATCGGGCGCCACATAGAAGTCTACGAAAACCCGCATGGATGCCTACAGTGGGGTATGGATGCCTATGAAAAAAATTTAATTCAACTTTAAAAAACAAAACCAAACATTTCATTAAATATTAAATAACAAAATACATTAAACTTAAATAAATTACTAAAAAAGAAATAACCTAGAAAATTAGAAAATATAAAACCTACAAATTATATTTATCCTTAATCTTGCGTTTAACTTCCATGGTCGTGTCGTACATGTCACCCGATAAATGATTAATGTCGGCGAAAGGTAATTGCATTTCCGCGAGTCGGTTGAATTCACGATCCCTTTCCTTCGAGTATAGCATATGTTCTTCCAAAGTAGTACGCAAACCCGAGAACTCCATCCTAATTTGTTGAATCTTGTCGGAGCAATCGGTAACCGGCGACTGTGAGAATGTCGCTTTTGTTTTTCCTTTCCGCTTTGCTTGATCTCGCCCCCATCGGACGAATTGGTCGTTCGACCTCAACTATGTCATCGTCGTCGTTTAGATCCACTCCAAAATGTGCGTCCGAATATCGTCATACGACTCCGACTCACCCGTTTTGCTTCATTTGCTCGATTTTTTACCACCCTTCCATTTTTTTTATCATTTTGTATATTCCAAACGTGCAAATTTTTGAACGATTCCACCCATTGGTTCGTCAATTTTTTTATGATCCCGTAGAAGTGCATCACTTCCTTGTTCATATTCGCCCATTTGGTGTTGAGTTGGTCACTCGTCCGGTAGTCATCTCGTTTTTGCATTCCAAGGCGAAACCGGTTGGTAACTCTCTTTCCCAGTAGTCGCGTCCTCGGATATGTCGAGCCACGATCGTGCCAACTCCGCTTCTTCCTCAAGAGACCATAGTTAGTTTTTCGCCCTCCCCTTGGGTTTCTCTTTCGGTATCTCTTTTCCTTTCCCTTTCCCCTTTTCTCCGTTGGAGCAGGACCTCCTCATGTTTGGTTTCGGGTTCGTCGTCGGCTATTGGGAAGTTTGGGGTTTGTAGAGACGGTGATTGGAATGGAGTTTGTTGAGACGGTGTTTGGAATTGAGGATTGAATTGTGCAAATAAGTTGAAGTTTTGCGGCATCATTTAAAGATTGAATTGTGGTGACATCAAAAATTGGTTGTAAATCGGAAATGGATTTTGAGGATCAAATTGGGGTTTGGATTGTTGGATGAATTTGGATTTTGAGACATTGTGTGTGTAAAATGTAGAGGAACTGTAGTAAAATTGTGTGTGTAAAATGGTTAAATTATAGGGTATTTATGAAAGGTTTTCCGCAACCATGAACAAAATAACCTAAGTTCACATGCAACCTAGAAAAGATCTATGGTTTCTTACTTTGAACATGTAACTCATTCCTAAAGGCCAAACAAAAATTTACTAAAAGAATAAATCAGAAAAACTAACCTTTAGTTTTAATCTTGAAGCTAAGCAGCACAAGTGTCCTGCCTCAAATGAGATCACACCTAGGGAGCCAGAGGTAGGTCACGAAAATTCCAGAGAGAATAATAGAATGAGCACCACATAATGAGGTCTAGGGTTCCATATTTATAGGGAACCAAAGGGTAAGGCTAAAAACCCTAGCCGCAGCCCATTTTTCCGGATTATCTGTACGCGCGCCGCGGCCAGATCGTTTGCGCGCCGCGCGCCGCAATTCAACTATTGAATTCGTACGAATATGTACGCGCGTCGCGGCCTTTACATTGGCGCGCCGCGCGCCGCAATTCAACTATTGAATTTGTACGACTTTAATCCCTGACCTCCTGATTAATCTAATTAATGCCACAGAAATTAATCCAATTAATTTCTGATTAATTATTAATCAATCAACATAGTTTCTAATTAATATATTATCACTTTAATATATTAACAAACCATATCTTTTATTTCTATTGATTTATTAATCCCATAATAAACCAACCTTTCTCTCTACCGAACTTTCTACCAAACCTCCAGCTATGAGGGCAACCCAAATGGACTTTGCTTCTATTTAATTAGGTAAATACAAATTATTAGTCATGGCTTAGACACCTAATCCAACAGTCTCCCACTTGGATAAGTCTATGACTATAATTACCAATTTAACCTCTGATTAATCAGCAACCTGTAGCTTCCTAGAAACTGCTGCCGAACTCTGACCTAGTCAGTTCTGTCCATAGATAAGTGATCAGATGATCCTCCGTCCAACAAGATATTTTCAGACATGAGACATGGATTGAGATCAATCTCTGTCTGACACATTGTTTCCCGATTTCCGATTTTGCTTATGACTCTCAGACTTCTAATTGAACGAATCAATTCAGTCCTGGCTGGCCAGCACTTCAGTCAACTTCAAAATCATCGAGTGGCCAACAGATATCTGTTTCTCGTCTGGGTCAAGGGACGAATAAGCTTTGACTAATATGTTATATCTTTTACCCGACAAATTACTCACAACAGCACGTTTTATAACACCGGGTTACCGATGCGTTTTCGTACTATCAATGAACAACCGCCTTGCAAATTATAACTCATATCTCTCCACTTTAAGACCATAAGATATTATCGTCTCAACATTGCTCGTGATATAATCCTTGAAGCAATCCATTGAGCGCGGGTTTATCCAATACTCAAATCTCCATTTCCAAGTACTCATGAACGTTGCAGCAATCTTATTGCTATGTCTAACTCCTTAGACAATCTACAACCCAATTCATGACAGTCTTTCTTCATACTTACTCCCTAAGAGTATGAATGACTGTGGATATTTGAATAATCCAATTATTCAGGAAGTAAAACATGCAAAAGCGAAACATAAAATCTGACTGGCAGCTACTCCTGCTAATTACCAAGTCTCCACGAGGTAATCACCAAGTCGGATTTATCATAACTATTATCGGTTTCTTATTCTCTTTTAAGCTTTCAATTCAAGCCTTTTATATCTATGTCTATGACCTTTTCACTCTTTTCTATGTATCCAAGTGTCTAACACTTATACACTTTATTGCAGATGATCCTATCGGATACTCTTCCGATGATATCTCAATTTTGTCATTTTGTCATTCTCTCTCACAACTCCACTCTGGTGATGTGTACCGTGACTGCCCATGGTTCTCGGGTCTTTAGTCCACATGACTACACCCTAAGACAATTTCGAGGTGTCATGATGTGCCGGTGACCCACACGCGCTCCATCAGAAACCAACGAAATTCTTTAACCATGAAGTCCTACAGCACCACGTTCTGGTGTAAACAATTACCTATTTGAAAACCCTTTTAAATCAATCACCCTAATCATTTCCAAATGATTTCTCACGTCTGTTCAAAATTCATTCAGTATTCTCAGCCTGGCAATATCCTGAATCCAACTTACAATGCTCTAAGCATTAAGTCATCAGGATATGTTCATAACACTTCTGATTTGTCCAAGAGGCTCGAGGAACCTGATGTAATCTCATTCCAAGCCCTTTCGGAATCCTAAGATTACCAATAATCCTTGTGTCATGATTTCCGGAAACCATTTCCTTTCAGGGACTCTTTCTTATGCATCTTGAATCCCATCAAGATCATATTCTCAACGGCTAAGTCAATACTGTCAGTCTCATCTATCTGATAGATGTCTATGAACTACGTGAGCATGCTGCACCTTCTTTGTTTCTTTCATGCCAATTCATTACACTTTGCAATGACAGGAAACTCCATTCCTGGGGTTATGCATATTGAATCTCATCAAGATCATATTGGCAGAATTCTGATCTATCTAATAGATGTTCACAACCACCTGAGTATGTTGTATCTCTTAAAGTTTTTCATAGCGAACCGTTTCTTAACACCAAGTCATTACACTTTGTAATGATAAGAGACGTTTCCTAGAACCAGTATGTAACCCACATACAATGATAGCAGATAACAACGATACTCCCACTGGCTTTGACACCGTCATATGACTCTTTCAGACTATTCACAAAATCCAGAACTTATGGCACATTTTGCGAAACCGAAATCCAAACCTTTCCGAAATATTAAAGGAAATCTTTCAGGCTATTCACAAAATCCAAACCTTTTGGCCTATTTTGAGAATCCGAATATCCTTTCTTGCGAGATGCCCATGGGACGAATCCCGGGGCCGTGTACTTTTTTTTGTAATGTCATGCTCTATGTGAGTCCCTATTAGTGTGCCGGTAAACCACACACGCTCCACTAACGACTCACACTATGCCACACAGAATCCTCTCAGATTACATCTTCTATTGAGAGTGCTTCTCTCAGAGTCAATTGCTTGACTCCAAGTGATGACTCATTCAACCAGATGTTCTGTAAGTACATTTCTATGTTCCCTTCTTTTGATGATTCAATTACTCCCACTGATTCCTAGACCAGTTGTAAAGATCAATCAAACTGTCACAAAGACTGTGTCTCGCGGTAAGGTTCTCTTATTTGGCAGCAACTGGGCTCACCAATGCTTCCAGTAGTCGGATTACTTATCCGTACCATCTTTAGTGTTTTACCACTACTCGATATATCACCCAAATCATAACTCCTTATGACAGTGACAATAACTACTGGTCAAGCGAAGAGAGGGTATGTCAGGTTTAACAGGAATCTAATTCCTGGTCAAGTCCCAGTGGTGACTAAAGGTTCTATCACTTGGCTAATCCCTGAACTCATTCAGAATTATTCTTACTCCCACTGTTTCCTTAGAACTTGAGTTCTTTCTAAAAGTACTATTCTTTCAAAGGATAACCGGGATGGCCAATGAAACGACATCGCTGATCAGTTTCAGGCTTGTCATGAGATTCAGACGAATGCTACATGACCCTGGACTTTCTATGTACTAGTGGGATGATCCCATCTTTACATTTCAGACAGTGTCAACATAACCTACTTAGTCTAAGATGTGGTCGGAATATGGTTTCTGCGGTCTGACTGGTTGAATATTTAATTCATTGAAATACTAATCGGAAATGTATCTTATACATCGAGGATCAAAAACTATTTCGATCAATGCTCCATCATCTTCCCTAAGACACAATATAACCATTAGTGTTCTTGGAAGAGGATAAACTGTGAAACATTTTCTTAGTCTATGTAGTCATTCAGGTTCTGTTGATCTTATACTTCCTTTGAAATCCTTGAACACTTCAAGGTTCCAATCAATCGCTTATTCCGATAAACGACGCCATATTTGTCAAACCATTTGGCAAATATCATGAAGCATAACTAATCGTGTTCTGTTCGAAGATTCGAGCAATACACAGTAACTTATGTGTCTGTTGCTCAAAATCTTAATACCTTTACAGTTCCATGTAAATTTATGACTTTGTTAATATTGTTCAAGACATGCAATCATCACCTGACTCCAAGTCAACTGATTCCAAAATCCTATCCATTGGATCTTTGGGCGATTCCTTTCTTGCCACAATTAATTTTATTGAACACTCAATTCATCATGTGACTCTAAGTCAAATGATTCCAAAGTCCTGTCCAACTGGACCTTTGGTTGAAGTGATTCTCATAAAATTCATTTTAACAATCATAAAGAACACAATTTATAAGTCCAATCCCATTGGATGTATCAACATTCAAGTTATTACCATTTATGCCATTAACACATTCACACAAACATTTCGAGGATAATTAAAACAATCAAAAGAAAATCAACATTTTATTAAAACACAAAAACCCTCGAACAATGTACTATGTGAAAACAATGTCGTTTGCATCTAAAAACTAATAACAAGAACAAATATCTAGCTTAACTCAAAAACCGCATGAGCTCTAGATCCAATCCGAATATGCTCCTGTGCGACACCATCCCGCATCCTCCAGAGTTCGTGCATACAGAGCAAATGTGTGAAACACATCCTGTATCAAGGAAATGAGGATCAGGTGTTCTGAATTCTAAGATATTTATGAGTTTACCAAACGGTTTGGCTTTGGAGCATTTTTCCAATCTTTCCGTGACTGTGTCCCACTTTGTGGATTCCCAGTTTGAAACATCGAACAATCGGTCCAGACGATCTGGATCATTTCTTGATGCACCTTAATACTGGACTCGATCCTGAAGCAGCTGAATTAATGGAACTATGCTTCTCCATGAACGATTCATACAGAGTCGACATTGAATGCACTTCCACGATTGTCTTATCCAGTTACCCTTTCTGTTCATCTGGATGAACAGATCAGCGAGTTGAGCTAATGCTTAACTCCCGATCCCAAAGGGAAACCAGTTTTATACTGTTCGCCTATGTATCCCTCAATCTTGGGAACACTCAAACTGGTGCTACTTCCTTCTAGCTTGCAACTTCAAGCTCTTTGAAGATCCTAGTTCGTTCCCTTTATTCAACCAGTTCACGGAACCTTTCCTGAACTAGCTGTGTTAACTTATCAGACCCCAGGAATTCTAAATCCCTGCGGAACTCGGGGTTAATGATCAATAGCATAAGGCAACGAACTTTCTTGGACTCAATAGTCAAGGAGTCATGCTCATCACTAGCTGCTGTGTGATGCCATGTTTGGGAGCGGACACTCAGTCGGATATGGTTCGCCAGCAAAACTAAGAACTTTTCTCTAATTTCAAAACCATATCACATAGTTCAAGCCAGTCAGCCTTACCATACAAAACAGGTGCTTTCTGAAGCTCTCAGAAATGGGTGAAGGAGGAGAAGGAAGAGAATGACACTTTCTTTAGACATATATAAAATTTGAATTTATTAGTTTAATTAATCCTTTTAAATAATTACCCAATATATTATTTAACAAGGCTAGGATCCAAAATACCCCAACTATGCTGTGAAGAGGGATGCCGTAGTCACAACACAGTGGTCAGTGGTCATTAAGGTAGATAACTTTTATCAATTTCAGTCTTATGAAATTCCTAGATCTGTGAGATTCATTGAACTGTTCAATGGCATGTTTAATCTCGGATATGCCCCACCGTTTGTGACTGGGATGTCGAGGATCACAAACCGGGTGTAAATAACCATGCAAATTAGCTTGGTACTCTCGGGGTCCATTATCATCTCAAATTGATGTGCCGGTTAACCACACACGCTCCATCAACAATGATAACACCCGAGAAACCCATTGCCACTCTTTATGAACCCCCATTGGTGTGCCGGTAACCCACACACGCTCCACCAACGTTTCATAAAGTGTAATGTGCAATTTCATGGGTTAGCATCAAATTCACATTTTTTCTAAAGTAACTAGATTGGGAATTCTTGTACGGGTTCTAGTACTTTGATCATTATACTTTTAATGATTAAGCGGTCCTATCAAAACTGTTCGGCTAACGACCCTCCACTGATCAGGCGAGCGGTGGGTGAGAGTGAACACCCATTAGACAACCATTTTATAGGCAGTCTCCTTATACCCACTTTATAGACCAGCTTCGTGAATGAGGCCTACTAATGATTTGACTAACCAATTTATCTTATATATATAGTATTAACCTTTAATAATATATATAAGATGTATTTTAAATCTTATGAAATATTCCTGGTTTATCTTTTAATTTTCTGAAATTTAACTATTAAATTTCAAATTAAATTAAACCTTTAATTTGATTTAATTTATCTTTTAATTAAACTATTAATTAAATTAATTAAATCTAGATATTTTAAATCTTTTAAAATATTTTAGGATTTATCCTTTAATTTTTCGAAATTTAACCATTAAATCAAAATTAAATTAAATCCCTTGAATTATCTTTTAAGTAAGTAATTAATTAAATTAATTCAAATGTAGATAGGTTTTTCCAAATTAATCAAATCAATTTAAACCTATCTTAAACCCCTAATTATCGAATTCAAACAAACTGGGTTTAAGGTTATCCATTTAATTAACCAATTAAAGTTACCAAAAATAGAAAAACCTCCTAAAACCCTAACCAGGAAAATCGAAAAAGAAGGGGGGAGGGGCTAGGGTTTCAAAAACCCTAAACCCCAAAAACGAAATCAGGCCCAAAAGATTTATAAACAATAAACCCTAATTAGGAAAACTATTACACCCATTCAATAAGAAAACAACCAAATGCTCTGATACCACTGAAAGGTTTTCCGCAACCATGAACAAAATAACCTAGGTTCACATGCAACCTAGAAAATGTTGGATTAGGTGTCTAAGGCATGACTAATAATTTGTATTTACCTAATTAATAGTAGCAAAGTCCATTTGGGCTGCCCTCATAGCTGGAGGTTTGGTAGAAAATTCGGTAGAGAGAAAGATTGATTTATTATGAGATTAATAAATTAATAGAATTAAATATATGGTTTGTTAATATATTAAAGTGATAATATATTAATTAGAAACTATATTAATTAATTAGAAATTAATCTGGAATTAATTGGATTTAATTTGGTGATTAATTTAATTAATTAAAGGTGTAGGGGCTGAATTGTAATTATTCAATAGTTGAGTAAGTGACAATTTTGGCAAGGTATTATAGTCCACAAAATTATGGTTAGGATAAACCATAATTTCGATAATTAGATATTAGGATAAAAGGTTTTGAATTGTAAGATAAAGGTTTATCTTATTTGAATTCAAAAAGGTTTATCTCTAAAGGCTTATCTGGTTATCAGTTGGAACCTATAAATAGGGAGTCCCATGCACACCATTTGGCACGACTTTTGACTCTAATTTCTCTCTAAATTTCGTGGCTTACCTCCTAGCTTGGGTGTGATCTCATTTGAGGCAGGACACTTGTGCTGCTTAGCTTGCAAGAAACAACTAAAAGGTTAGTTTTTCTATTTTATTCTTTTAGTTAATTTTGTTTTGCCTTTAGGAATTAATTACATGTTCAAAGTAATAAAACATAGATCCAATCTAGGTTGCATGTGAACTTAGGGTTTTAGTTCATAGATTTGCAGAAAACCTTTCAGTGGTATCAGAGCTTTTGGTTGTTTTCTTGTTGAATTGCTGTAATAGTTTTCCTAAAATTTAGGGTTTTATTGTGTCTAAAACCTTAATGGGGCAAATCGATTTTAGGGTTAGGGGTTTTGAAACCCTAGCCCCTCCCCTTGGTAATTTCGCAATTTACATAGGGTTTAGAAGGCTTTCTATTTTTGGTAACTTTAATTGTTTAATTAAATGGATAACCTTAAACCAAAAAATTGTTTGAATTCGAAATTTAAGGGTTTAAGATAGGTTTAAAATTAATTTGATTAATTTGGTAATACCTATCTACATTTGAATTAATTTAATTAATTGTTAATTAAAGGATAATTCAAAGGATTTAATTAATTTTTAAATTTGCGAAAATTAAGGATTAAATCCGAAAATATATTTTAAATGTTTAAAATATTAAGATTTAATTAATTTAATTAATTGTTAATTAAAAGATAATTAAAAGGATTTAATTAATTTCAAATTTGCGAAAATTAAAGATAAATCCGGAAAAATATTTTAAATGTTTAAAATATTAAGATTTAATTATTTCAATTAATTGTTAATTAAATCGATTTTTAAAGGTTTAATTTAATTTTAAATTTAATAGTTAAATTGGTAAAATTAAAAGATAAACCTGGAATATTTTAAAGGGTTTTAAAATACATCTTATATATGTTATTAAAGGTTGATACTATATGTATAAGATAAAATTGGTCAGTCAATTCAATAGTAGGCCTCATTCACGAAGCTGATCTATAAAGTGGGTATAAGGAGGCTGCCTATAAAATGGCAGTCTAATGGGTGAACACTCTCGCCCACCGCTCGCCTGATCAGTGGAGGGTCGTTAGCCGAACAGTCTTGATAGGACCGCCTAATCATTAAAAGTATAATGATCAAAGTACTAGAACCATTTACAAAAATCCCAATCTAGTTACTTTAGGAAAAATGTGAATTTGATGCTAATCCATGAAGTTGCACATTGCACTTTATGAAACGTTGGTGGAGCGTGTGTGGGTTACCGACACACCAATGGGGGTTCATAAAGAGTGGCAATGGGTTTCTCGGGTGTTATCATTGTTGATGGAGCGTGTGTGGTTAACCGGCACATCAATTTGAGATGATAATGGACCCCGAGAGTACCAAGCTAATTTGCATGGTTATTCACACCCGGTTTGTGATCCTCGGCATCCCAGTCACAAACGGTGGGGCATATCCGAGATTAAACATGTCATTGAACAGTTCAATGAATCTCACAGATCTAGGATTTTCATAAGACTGAAATCGATAAAAGTTATCTACCTTAATGACCACTGTGTTGTGATTACGACATCCCTCTTCACAGCATAGTTGGGGTATTTTGGATCCTAGCCTTGTTAAATAATATATATTGGGTAATTATTTAAAAGGATGAATTAAACGAATAAATTCAAATTTTATATATGTCTGAAGAAAGTGTCATTCTCCTCCTTCACCCATTTCTGAGAGCTTCAGAAAGCACCTGTTTAGTATGGTAAGGCTGACTGGCCTGAACTATGTGATATGGTTTTGCAATTAGAGAATAGTTCTTAGTTTTGCTGGCGAACCATATCCGACTGAGTGTCCGCTCCACAACATGGCATCACACAGCAGCTTGTGATGAGCATGACTCCTTGACTATTGAGTCCAAGGAAGTTCGTTGCCTTATGCTATTGATCGTTGATCCCGAGTTCCGTAGGGATTTAGAATTCCTGGGGTCAGATAAGTTGGCACAGCTAGTTGAGGAAAGGTTCCGAGAACTGGTTGGAAAAGGGAACAAACTAGGATCTTCAAAGAGCTTGAAGTTTCAGGCATGAAGGAAGTAGCACTAGTTTGCATGTTCCCAAGTTTAAGGGATACATAGGCGAACAATATAAAACTGGTTTCCCTTTGTGATCGGGAGTTAAGCGTTAGCTCGACTCGCTGATCTGTTCACCCAGATGAACAGAAAGGGTAATCGGATAAGACAATCGTGGAAATGCATTCAATGTCGACGTTGTATGAGTCGTTCATGGAGAAGCATAGTTCCATTGATTCAGCTGCTTCAGGATTGAGTCCAGTAATAAGGTGCATCAAGAAATGATCCGGATCGTCTGGACCAATTGTTCGATGTTTCAAACTGGGAATCCATAAGGTGGGACACAGTCACAGAAAGATTGGAAAAATGCTCCAAAGCCAAACCGTTTGGCAAACTCAGTAATATCTTAAAACTCACAATACCTGATCCTCATTTCCTTGATACAGTATGTGTTTTCTCACATTTGCTCTGTATGCACGGACTCTGTAGGATGCGGGATGTTATCGCACGAGAGCGTATTCAGATTGGATCTGGAGCTCGTGCAGTTTTTGGAGTTAGGCTAGATATTTATTCTTGTTATTAGTTTATTGACACACATGACATGGATTCGCATAGTACATTGTTCTGAGGATAATTCTGGTTTAACAAAATTTTTTAACATGATTGTTTTAAATATCCTCGAAATGTTGTGTGAATGTGTTAATGGCATAAATGGTAATAACTTGAATGTTGATACATCCAATGGGATTGGACTTATAAATTGTGTTCTTTATGATTGTTAAAGTGAATTTTATGAGAATCACTTCAACCAAAGGTCCAGTTGGACAGGACTTTGGAATCATTTGACTTAGAGTCACATGATGAATTGAGTGCTTAATAAAATTAATTGTGGCAAGAAAGGAATCGCCCAAAGATCCAATGGATAGGATTTTGGAATCAGTTGACTTGGAGTCAGGTGATGATTGCATGTCTTGAACAATATTAACAAAGTCATAAATTTACATGGAACTGTAAAGGTATTAAGATTTTGAGCAACAGACACATAAGTTACTGTGTATTGCTCGAATCTTCGAACAGAACACGATTAGTTATGCTTCAAATTATTTGCCAAACAGTTTGACAAATATGGTTTCGCTTATCGGAATAAGCGATTGATTGGAACCTTGAAGTGTTCAAGGATTTCAAAGGAAGTATGAGATCAACAGAACCTGAATAACTACATAGACTGAGAAAAATGTTTCACAGTTTATCCTCTTCCAAGAACACTAATGGTTATAATGTGTCTTAGGGAAGATGATGGAGCATTGATCGAAATAGTTTTGATCCTTGATGTATAAGATACATTTCCGATTAATATTTCAATGAATTGAATATTCAACCAGTCAGACCACAGAAGCCATATTCCGACCATATCTTAGACTAAGTAGGTTATGTCGACACTGGCTGAAATGTAATGCTGGGACCGTCCCACTGATACATAGAAAGTCCAGGGTCATGTAGCATTCGTCCGAATCTCTTGACAAGCCTGAAACTGATCAGCAATGTCGTTTCATTGGCCATCCCGGTTATCCTTTGAAAGAAGAGCCCTTTTAAAAAGAGCTCATGTTCTAAGGAAACAGTGGGAGTAAGAATAATCCTGAATGAGTTCAGGGATTAGCCAAGTGAAAGAACCTTTAGTCGCCACTGGGACTTGACCAGGAATTAGATTCCTGTTAAACCTGACATACCCTCTCTTCGCTTGAGCAGTAGTTATTGTCACCGTCATAAGGAGTTATGATATGGGTGACATACCGAGTAGTGGTCAAACACTAAAGATGATACGGATAAGAAATCCGACTACTGGAAGCATTGGTGAGCCCGGTTGCTGCCAAAATAAGAGAACCTCAGCGCGATACACAGTCTATGTGTCAGTTTGTTTGATTTTTACAACTGGTCTAGGAACCAGTGGGAGTAATTGAATCATCAAAAGAAGGAAACATAGAAATGTACTTACAGAACATCTGATTGATTGAGTGATCACTTGGAGTCAAGCAATTGATTCCGAGAAGAGCACTCTCAATAGAAGATGAGATTCAAAAGGATTCTACATGGCATAGTGTGAGTCGTTAGTGGAGCGTGTGTGGTTTACCAGCACACTAATAGGGACTCACATAGAGCATGCCATCACAAAAGGTACATGGCCCCGGGATTCGTCCCATGGGCATCTCGCAAGAAAGGATATTCAGATTCTCAAAATAGGCCAAAAGGTTTGGATTTTGTGAATAGCCTGAAAGATTTCCTTTAATATGTCGGAAAGGTTTGGATTTTGGTTTCACAAAATGTGCCAAATGTTCTGGATTTTGTGAATAGTCCGAAAGAAGTCAAAGCCAGTGGGAGTATCGTTGTTATCTGCTATCTCTGTATGTGGGTTACATACTGATTCTAGGAAACGTCTCTTTTCATTACAAAGTGTAATGACTTGGTGTTAAGAAACGGTTTGCTATGAAAGACTTTAAGAGATACAACATACTAAGGTGGTTGTGAGCATCTATTAGATAGATCAGAATTCTGCCAATGCGATCTTGATGAGATTCAAGATGCATAACCCAAGGAAAGGAGTTTTTTCTGTCATTGCAAAGTGTAATGAATTGGCATGAAAGAAACAAAGAAGGTGCAGCATATTTACATAGTTCATAGACATCTATTAGATAGATGAGACTGACAGTATTGACTTAGCCGTTAAGAATATGATCTTGATGGGATTCAAGATGCATAAGAAAGAGTCCCCGAAAGGAAATGGTTTCCGGAAATCATAACACAAGGATTATTGGTAATATTAGGATTCCGAAAGGGCTTGGAATGAGATTACATCAGGTTCCTCGAGCCTCTTGGACAAATCAGAAGTGTTATGAACATATCCTGATGACTTAATGCTTAGAGCATTGTAAGTTAGATTCAGGATATTGCCTGGCTGAGAATACTGAATGAATTTTTGAACAGACGTGAAAAACATTGGGAAATGATTAGGGTGAACGATTTGAAAGGAGTTTCGAATCAGTAATTGGTTACACCAGGACGTGGTGTTATAGGACTTCATGGTTGAAGAGTTTCGTTGTTTTCTGATGGAGCGCGTGTGGTTCACCGGCACATCATGATACCTCGAAATTGTCTTAGGGTATAGTCGTGTAGACTAAAGACCCGAGAACCATGGGCAGTCAGGGTACACATCACCAGAATGGAGTTGTGAGAGAAAATGACAAAATGACAAATTGAGATATCATCGGAAGAGTATCCGATAGGATCAGCTGCAATAAAGTGTATAAGTGTTAGACACTTAGATACATAGAAAGAGTGAAAAGGTCATAATAGACAAAATATAAAAGGGTTTGAATTAAAAGTTTAAAAGAAAATAAGAAACCGATAATAGTTATGGTAAATCTGACTTGGTGATTACCTCGTAGAGACTTGGTAATAAGCAGGAGTAGCTACCAGTCAGATTTCATTTTTCGCTTTTGCATGTTTACTTCCTGAGTAATTGGATTACTCAAATATCCATAGTCGTTCATACTCTTAGGGAGTAAGTATGAAGGAAGACTGTCATGAATTGGTTTGTAGATTGTCTAAGGAGTTAGACATTGCAATAAGATTGCTACAACGTTCATGAGTACTTGAAATGGAGATTTGAGTATTGGATAAACCCACGCTCAATAGATTGCTTCATGGATTACATCACGAGCAATGTTGAGACGATAATATCTTATGGTCTTGAAGTGGAGAGATATGAGTTATAATTTGCAAGGCGGTTGCTCATTGATAGTACGAAAACGCATCGGTAACTCGGTGTTATAAAACGTGCTATTGTGAGTGATTTGTCGGGTAAAAGATATAACATATGAGTTGAAGCTTATTCGTCCCATGACCCTGACGGGAAACAGATATCTGTTGGCCACTCGATGATTTTGAAGTTGACTGAAGTGCTGGCCAGCCAGGACTGAATTGATTCGTTCAATTAGAAGTCTGAGAGTCATATGCAAAATCGGAAATTGGGAAACAGTGTGTCAGACAAAGATTGATCTCAATCCATGTCTTATGTCTGAAAATATCTTGTTGGACGGAGGATCATTTGATCACTTATCTATGGACAGAACTGACTAGGTCAGAGTTCGGCAGCAGTTTCTAGGAAGCTACAGTTTGCTGATTAATTAGAGTTTAATTGGTAATTATAGTCATAGACTTATCCAAGTGGGAGACTGTTGGATTAGGTGTCTAAGGCATGACTAATAATTTGTATTTACCTAATTAATAGTAGCAAAGTCCATTTGGGTTGCCCTCATAGCTGGAGGTTTGGTAGAAAATTCGGTAGAGAGAAAGATTGATTTATTATGAGATTAATAAATTAATAGAATTAAATATATGGTTTGTTAATATATTAAAGTGATAATATATTAATTAGAAACTATATTAATTAATTAGAAATTAATCTGGAATTAATTGGATTTAATTTGGTGATTAATTTAATTAATTAAAGGTGCAGGGGCTGAATTGTAATTATTCAATAGTTGAGTAAGTGACAATTTTGGCTAGGTATTATAGTCCACGAAATTATGGTTAGGATAAACCATAATTTCGATAATTAGATATTAGGATAAAAGGTTTTGAATTGTAAGATAAAGGTTTATCTTATTTGAATTCAAAAAGGTTTATCTCTAAAGGCTTATCTGGTTATCAGTTGGAACCTATAAATAGGGAGTCCCATGCACACCATTTGGCACGACTTTTGACTCTAATTTCTCTCTAAATTTCGTGGCTTACCTCCTAGCTTGGGTGTGATCTCATTTGAGGCAGGACACTTGTGCTGCTTAGCTTGCAAGAAACAACTAAAAGGTTAGTTTTTCTATTTTATTCTTTTAGTTAATTTTGTTTTGCCTTTAGGAATTAATTACATGTTCAAAGTAAGAAAACATAGATCCAATCTAGGTTGCATGTGAACTTAGGGTTTTAGTTCATAGATTTGCAGAAAACCTTTCAGAAAAGATCTATGTTTTCTTACTTTGAACATGTAACTCATTCCTAAAGGCCAAACAAAAATTAACTAAAAGAATAAATCAGAAAAACTAACCTTTAGTTTTAATCTTGAAGCTAAGCAGCACAAGTGTCCTGCTCAAATGAGATCACACCCAGGGAGCCAGAGGTAGGTCACGAAAATTCCAGAGAGAATAATAGAATGAGCACCACATAATGAGGTATAGGGTTCCCTATTTATAGGGAACCAAAGGGTAAGGCTAAAAACCCTAGCCGCAGCCCATATTTCCGGATTATCTGTACGCGCGCCGCGGCCAGATCGTTTGCGCGCCGCAATTCAACTATTGAATTTGTACGAATATGTACGCGCGTCGCGGCCTTTACATTGGCGCGCCGCGCGTCGCAATTCAACTATTGAATTTGTATGACTTTAATCCCTGACCTCCTGATTAATCTAATTAATGCCACAGAAATTAATCCAATTAATTTCTGATTAATTATTAATCAATCAACATAGTTTCTAATTAATATATTATCACTTTAATATATTAACAAACCATATCGTTTATCTATTGATTTATTAATCCCATAATAAACCAACCTTTCTCTCTACCGAACTTTCTACCAAACCTCCAGCTATGAGGGCAACCCAAATGGACTTTGCTTCTATTTAATTAGGTAAATACAAATTATTAGTCATGGCTTAGACACCTAATCCAACAATTTATAGTGTGTGTAATATATAATTTTTGAAAAAAAAAAGAAAAAAAAATCCTAACGGCTAACTAACGGTCACGTTTCGCCTGCATACCGTTGCCGATGAACACCCATGTCGACATCATGTGGTGGTGATGCCAGCGGCATCCGTGCTCTACGTTGATGCCAATGGGAAAATTCTTTCCCGTACCGTTTAGTCTTACATGTAATACATTGATATATTGATGTGATAACTTTTTGTTTATAAAAAACGCTTAGAAACAGCATAACACACTTTATTTCTATGTACATTTGATCAAAGCCACTTAAAATTATCATGATTTGCAAAGAAATAATTGGTGTATATAAGTTAGAATGTTTTTAAAATGAATGAAGAAATTGTTGGTACCACTCTTTATCACGATTCTAAATTTTTTCATCTGCATTCATTAGTTTTTTTCTTTTTAAACAACAACAATATCATTAGAAAAAGGAAAAAGAGCTTAAGTGAGAAGCTCAAGCAAACAAAACAAGAATCAGAAACATACAGCAAGAGACATACACCACAAATGCCAATCTAACATATTGTGCTTAGATCTACTTCTAATATAATTAAGCACAAAAAAGCTCACATCATCAACGATAACTAAAGCCGATCTGCTTTCCTTTCTGGAAATCCTTGCATTCCTTTCTTTCCAAATCTCCCACAAAGTGACATAAACCAAAGACAACAACAAATTTCTATCCCTCTTATCCCTAGTAAACTTGGAAAATAAATCTAACATCTTCTTACAAGAGGGTAGTTGAGATGTGATAATGGCATTTAATACCATTATTATACCTTTAATTCTTATTGTTTTATGCTTGTTTTCAACCAAAACTTGGTGTTTTTAACACTATTTTAGAGTTTAATGATGTGTAGGTCTTAATCGATTGAGAATGATGAAAAACGAGGCATCAATACCCATTTATATCGTTATCCAAGCAAGTATTTCAAGCCGGTAAAAGCCTCCAAGAATTGAGAGCAAAGTAACATTGGCAGCCCCAAATCGCCACCTGGTTCGCCACTTGCTCGCCACTTAAAAGTAGCCATTTTCAGTTATAAGGGCCACTTGAATTCGCCACCTGAAGTGGCCATCCAAGTGGCGATTTCCTCCTGACGGGTTTTTAAGCAAAATTAGGGCTCAAAACTTAACATCTTTTACATACACTCTTGGGAGAAGCTTTGGGGGCGATTTTTGGGGGTTTTGCTTCACACGCAAAACCCTTGGAAGATGATCAAAGATTTGGAAGCAATTTTGGATGATGGATGCATTTGACACATTTGGAGCTTGGATTTCTCATATTTAAGGGAGCATTTGTTTACAATTTTGTTGATAAACTTGTGTTCCTCTAAAATGTGGGTTATTTATTTGTCTTTAATATGCTAGATCTTCTTTGTTACGAGAATGATGGATTTTAGTATGAAAGTATGAAGTATATTTTACATATTTCTTGTTGGTAATTTTTGTTGGTTGAGTTGAATATCTTGTGCTTAATGCTTTGCTTTATTGATCACATTGCAATGGTTTGTTGGTTTTGATTAACTTGAAAGAGTGATTGTAACTTGTTGTGAGATATTTGACCTAGGGTGAGACATTGGATAGACATATACCAACTAAACCCTAGTAAAATGTGAAACATTCCTATGCTTATGAGTTTATTATTTGTGTGTGTTAATTGAGAGATATAACACATCATCTAGTAAGCATTCTTGTTACGCCTCGACAGAGGGTAGTGAGGACATTAGGGTTTGTTGTTTTCAATCGGTATTTGTTGCTAAACTTGAAATAGAAATATCATCTTTATATTGGATGCTAAATGTATTTGGACTCCAACTATCTTCCTTTATTTGCTTTCAATCAATGATCGTCTTCTATTCCCATTATTGTCTTTTTAGCTTAACTTGTGTTTGTGTTAAGATCTATATAGTTTTATGACAAATTATCATCGTCCAATTAGTGGTTGCTATTGCTCATTGTGATACTTGATACCCAAAGTTCCTTGGATTGATACTTGTGTTTACCACGATATTACTTGATCGACACCGTGAACTTGCGGTTGCAAAAGAGGGTATCATAACCTCCTATCAAGATGGCAAGACACCCGACCATTCAAACATTCTTTTCCAAATAACTGAAGTAAACCCACACGAATAGAATACATGATCCAGTCCTTCTTCAGCAATACTGCAGAAAGCGCATAAGGTAGACGAGACATTGATACCCCTCTTTAATAAGTTTGTGAGCAGCGAGATTCTACTTTGAAACAATTTATTTTAATTGGAATCCATTTAACCTAAGAAAAAAAAGAACTTTTATTATCCCTTTGACTATTGACAACGCTACGAAGCTCTTTAATAGAGAGTTCACCATGACAGTCGTCCCTCTACATCCATTTATCTTTCTCAACTTTGAAATGAGAGTTCTGTAAAACCTTCCATAAACTATTGAATTGGTTCACTTCCCTACCATTTCTAAGTTGTCTCCTCCCACTCCAACTAAATATCATATCCAAATTTGATCCCGAAGTAACTCTATCAATTAAAAACAATCACTCACCACTTAAATGGCATGGAGATTAGGAAAACAATCCTTAACCTTCACGTTCCCACACCACACATCTCAAAAGTGTGTTGTGTCTCCCATACCAACCACCCTTTAAATAAATTTTCCAACACAACACTTTTTTTCAAAGTCTGAATTCAAGCACAAAATATCAAGTCAATCACCTTTTACGTATTTTTTGGCTAAGGGTTTGACATCAATAAGCTTAAGGTTATGAATAGCTTTTATACAAAAACACCAAAACAAGTCTTTTTCCATTTTTAATCTCCACTGCCACTTAGAAAGAAGTGCTAAGTTGGCTAAGCCAAGACAACACACACCAAGACCTCCTTATTCTTTTGGTTTGGTTACCAACTCCCACACCACCTAATTGATTTTCCTATTATCCATGGAACCTCCCCATAAAAACCTCCTCCGTGTACCATTAAAATTGCTAATAGTCATTATTGGGCTTTAAAGAGAGAAATGTAGTAAAAGGGAGGCTATTTAAAACAGAGTTCATTAGAATGAGCCTTCCTTTGAAAGAAATATTTTTCGCTTTGCAAGTCAAAAGTTTGCGTTTGAACTTATTGATAACCTGAGTCTAATTCTTTTCCAACCTCATGTTAGCCCAAGAGGAAGCCCCAAATAGGTAAAAGGAAACAAGGTAGGTTCACACTTCAAAATGCTAGCAAGTTGAGTAATTTCTAAGTTATCCACACCAATACCATAAACCTTACCCTTATGAAGGTTGGCACTCAAGCTCGAAGCCAAAAAGAAGCATCTACGCAATCTATTAAGATTAATAAAATTTATTTCTGACCATTCACCAATAAATGTGACATCATCAACATAAATTAGATGAGAAAGAGAGATACCTGATGAAGGAAGAGACAACCCTCGAAAATAATGAAGCTTGTACACTTTCTCAATAAAAACCTTAAGCCCTTTCATGGCGGTTATAAAGAGCAATAAAGAAAAGGGGTCACCTTCCCTCAGCCCGATAGTAATGTCAAACTCCTTTATGGGTGAACCGTTAACCAAAACCGAATCATGACTCAAGGCAATACAACCTATTATCCATCTTCTCCATTTCCATCCAAACTCCATTTTCTCCATTACCGAGTCTAAGAATTCCTAACTTAGAGAATGGAAGCCCTTTTAAAGTCGACTTTTAAAATCAACACTTTCTTATTGCACTTTAGCCCAAACAACCTCATTAAGAATAAGAGGCCCGTCTAATACTTCTCCCTTCAACATACGCGGTTTCAGTCGAACTTATGATTTTATTCATCACCTATTTTAACCAATTAACAAGAATATTTTAAGAGTACTTTGTAAAGACAATCCATGTTAGGTGCATAAATATGCACCTTTTTGAATGTTTGTTTCATTGTTTTGAAGTTGCAATATGCCTTTAAAGCGTGCTTTATGCATGTTTTAGGACTAATGGTGTTATTTTGGAGCAATATTGTTTTGTATGCAAAAATGGTATGTTTTACAGGTGTTTGGATCCTTGGAACCTAAAAGCTATACCAAGAGGAAGTCTCACTACGATTTTCATGCAATTCGGACTAAGACCGGAGAAATTGGAAAAACCGCCCCCAACAAATAAAACACTCTAGTCGAGTCAAGCAAGGCTTGCCAACTCGATTCGAGTTACAACAAAGAAGGCAATATACTTTCAAGCCAACTCGAGTCAAGTCAAACAAAGGCACCTCACCTCTAGTCGAGTCAACGAAGAATAACAATGTACTTTTCCAAGAACTCAAATCTAGTCCAATAAGCCCTGGCCAACTTGAGTCGAGTCCAGACTGGCAGTACATGTGCAGGAATTTCCCAACAAGCTGTATTTTTTTTATCATTGGGCATGTGTCTTCCTTCATTCTTTAATCCGACCAGATATCAGTTCAAGGCCATTTTAACACTATAAATAGAGTGTTGGCGTTGTTGTATCAAGAACCTTCCATCACCACTTCACTTTCATTTCATCATCCTCAGTTAGTAGTTTATTTAGTAGTTTAGTTATTTTTATTGTAATTATGCAAAATTTAGCTAACACGTTGACACGCCTAAGTCGTTGTGCGGTCAAAAATAGTAAAATAACCTAACACACACTAGCATAACGGTAGTCAGTGTGACATCCGCCTAAAATGGATTCGGGTCAACCTAACCCAATTGGAAATTTAATAAACCCTACTCGAGATTTCTTGACGCTAATAGGATCAAAACCCTTACACTACGATATAAATTGACGTTAATAGCAATATAGCATAGTATAACGTTATAACTATAATCAAATTAAATTATGATACCATATTAAAATCAAATCAAAGTATGATGCTCTAATTAAATTAAAAAAATCAAACTTGAATGCTATAATTAAACTTCAAATCAAAGTAGATTCTTATAATCAAATAATAACCTATTTTTTTATAAAACTCTATTTTTATAAACACTACATTAAATTTTATAAAATTCTTAAGATGCTTGTGTTAGTGGGGAATTATGAAGACCACCAAAAGTAAAAGTTTATTCTCATTGTCTCCCACTCACACCTCCCATCATCTTTCCTTTAATTTTTCTCCCAACACATTATTCTCATCACCACTCAAACCATATCTATTCTTTCTCTCACTCTCAATCTCGAAATTCCTCCTAGAAATCTTCATATTTCAGCCAAAAACACTCCAATATACTCAAATCTTCATCCCTCTTGAAGCATTCATCAAGGTATGTTGTTAAAAGTCTCAAATTCATGAATGAAACAAATTAAATCCACCAAACTATCTAAAACTCATTTTATGCATAAACCTGATTTTTCTCAGGATCCCATCAATAAAATAAGAAGTTCTGGAAATTTTCAGAAAATAACTTATTTTTATTGAATTACTATAATTATTGCAATAAAATAGAGCAATAATTCACATAAAATACGTTTTGCAGTCAATAAATTCTGGGAAAATTTTGGAACAACCCATATATTGAGTAAAGTGGATTTATAAAGTTTCATGCATTTATATTACTGTTTGATGCTTATTTAGTATTTTATTTTGTTGTAGATAAATAAATTTCAAAATATAGTTATGTATTTTAAAAACTAGATTTTATATTTTTCGCACCTTATTAAAATTTTAAAGACTCCATGAAAAAATGTACAGAATTTTGTAAGAATGTTTGCTTATTTTTCCTGATTTAATGATTATTTAATGGTTTAAATTGATAATAAATAGCTACACATGTCCAAAAATTTTAAAACCTTTTCCGAATATCATATATAACATGTTAATCATAAATAAAAAGTCTAATGAATTTCTCTTAATATTTTCCTATTATTTATGATTTTATTGATTAGTTAATAATGAAAAACATAAGAAATACTTCCCATAGTCCAAAATATCCAAAATATGTACAGTAGGCTCAATATAATGTTAGGAAACTATGGTTAAGTTTCTAGAATTTTTGGGAATCATTTATTATTTTTCCCGAATTTTGTTGTGGTTTAATTATTAAAATACTAAATAAATACTAAAGGAGTTAAGAAAAATATGAAAATTTTACAGTAATTACTATTTTATGAAATAATGATTTTTGGATAATTTCAGAATGTTTCATTACTGTTTAGTATTTAAAACCATTTTCCTAAATATCTAAGCATGTAAAAATGCATTTTTAATGATTATTTCATATAAATAATTGTTTATAATATATAAAATCTGTAAATACTTATAATTTGACTAGTTATTATTTTAATAAGAAATTATTAAAATCTTGCCTAATGTGAAGATATAAATTAATTAAGCAAAATAATTAATTCAATTTAAAATTCATTTAACATATGAATACATTAATATTCAAAACAAAATTTGGATTATTGTTAATTCATCTAATATAAGAATATGCGTCTAATTATTTTTATTAACACTATATTCCCGTTTATCGATTCCTAAGCCAAAACTATTAATTATATTAGGTTCTACGACATTTTGACTCGAGCCGTCTATCGTACAACACGCGCATTCCTTATTGGACTAATGTGAGTAATCTACCCCATATTTTATAATTTTCAATACTTTTGGGGTGTATCATGTGGTTTTAATATGTTCCAACTTCATTTTATTTTATTTTTTTCACCATTGAGACATTGTTGGGACATTTATACATGAATCATTATTTGTATAATTATTGTTTGTTTACGCTACATGTACTTGTAGTGCATTAAAATTTTTAGTCTAATCTCCATGACTATGCCCGTATTCTTGAGGTACGTTATGGACAATAATAGCGCTATTGGGTTGACCACCCCGCCTTGGGACGCTAAGATGATTGATTGCACGTGGTTGAGTGTGTATGATGATTAGATGCTCCATCCTATATATATATATATATATATATATATATATATATATATATATATATATATATATATATATATATATATATATACATATATATGTATATATAGGTGAGGACTTATTGTTGTTGTTATTGTTAATCAATTTTTGATTTATAAACTGTTATCTCAATAACAGTTGCTTGCCAACTTCAAAAGAAAACAAATTTCAAATTATTCAAACTCACAATTTTCTTTAATAAACTAGATTACTCACCAATTCTCGTAGTTGACCTGTTTTTACCCATGATGCAGATTTGAAGAATGAAGTTGATGAAAAGTAGGGTGTACCTTAGAAACCCACAATACTATTTAAATTTGATGTAATAAATGTTGTTGTATTTGGATTTGTATTTGTATGTTGTGGATCTTGTTTGCATACTTAGTACTTAATTGAATCTAATCATATTATAACATAGTT
Source organism: Cichorium intybus (assembly GCA_023525715.1). Classification (NCBI taxonomy): domain Eukaryota; kingdom Viridiplantae; phylum Streptophyta; class Magnoliopsida; order Asterales; family Asteraceae; genus Cichorium; species Cichorium intybus. The sequence goes on from CM042012.1 coordinate 114,931,777, forward strand.
GTCATGAGACTTTGAACAATATATCACGACTTGATCGATTCCGCCAAGGATCGGGGTGTGACAGATTGGTATCAGAGCCCTTGACTATAGGGAATTAGGTTAATTTCCTTGACCTAGTCTATAGCCTCTAGGGTCCTCTCGTATGCTAGTTTATAAAATGCACACACAACTGCATGCAATTCGCACTTAGAAAATCCTAGGAATACCTTTGTGTGCTAATTGCTCCCTTATGTGCTTACGTATTATTCCCGACACTTATATGTGTGCATACACTTGTGAATTTTCTCCACTTTCTCTTAAAATCACATACATACTCAAATGGTTTCAAAATAAAAATTTATATACATATATATTCCTTAGAGCTCATAGGAAATTAAAAGTCATCCACTCTAGTTGGGTAGGATCAAAGTAATGGACGCGTAGTAACTGGAAGGGGGAGGTGCCGGTAGCCCGAAAGTCCTGACTAAGTAAGCATTCGTATACATCCCAATCAACCGAGGGACCAGTTTGCTTACCTGGGGACCAAAGGCGAGAGTTCCCAAACCTATAGGCCAAAGCGCGTCACTCACATAATTTTGAGCCATCAAAATACCCGACCTTATCAAACGTATCCGAAAGGATACACTCCAAAATGGCCAACTCATTGGACTATTAAGTTCCCTAATGGGCGTTGAAGTGGGAAAAACATGTGAAAACTTAGTATTGTGGGGGCCCACGCAATTGCTACATGCTTCACATTTAGTATCCATGGAAAGCCCAAAAGGTGTCCAACACTCCTAACCATGGCCCAACAAGTGTTTTACAATCATTTTACCCAACAATGTCTACAAACTTAATTTCCATAATCAATTTACAAATAACTCAAAAGTCAATATGCGTGTTTCTCATAGATGGCATTACGACCCCCATACGCTGCTCGTAACAACCGAAGGCTAGCCGCCCTTATCGCTAAGGAGGTAGCAAATGTCATCCCAACAATTGCAACCCATCTTCAAGCTCTTCAGCCGCAAGCTCCAGCAACTACTCATCGTTGCTCGTTTAAGCACTTTCGTAGCTGTAATCCGCCTTACTTCAAAGGCATCGATGGTGTAATACCATATTATTAATTTATATAGGTTTTGTGTTAATCTTAGTGTAATTAAGATTAAATAGGTTGTTATATGAGTTAGGATGGTTGAAACCCCAATTGAGTAAAGTTTGGACTTGTAAAATGTCAAATCAGAGCTACACGGGTCGTGTATGGCCACACGGGTCGTGTAGAAAGGCTTAAGAACCAAACAGTACCCTTTTCAGGTCTACACGGGTCGTGTACCTTCACACGGGTCGTGTAGCTCTTGTTCAAAAATTTCCGAGGCGAGTTTGGGTCTCACACGGGTCGTGTGAGGCTACACGGGTCGTGTGGGTCTGTGCATTTTCAGGATGGCTTGCTGTAGGTCTCACACGGGTCGTGTCGCGCATCAGGGGTATTTTAAAGAGCGGGTTTTCCTTCATTTGGGTCATTTCCACTTCGAGTAAAAACCTTCCCAAACCCTAGAAATCGATTTCTAAGCTATCCAAGTCGAGATTTACACCTACTAATCACGGATTGAAGCTAGGGATTTGTATTTGGAGTTTGAAAGGTAACTTTCCTTGAATTTGGCTTTGTTTCAACCGTTGGATCCTTTGAAATTGGAGTGATTTCTTGTGGTCTCGATGAACCACTTATGAATTGATGATGTTAGAGTTGAATTTGTTGTATAGCAAGTCTATAAGAGTTTAATTTTAAGTTTTGAGCTAGTAATATTCCTTGATTTTTGTTTTTGAGTTTGAATGGGTCAAAGTGGTGAAATGGGGAGCTATAACTAGAGTTTTATTGTTATTTGATTTTGACTTCACTATGTGAAGTCAATTTCTGGATTTTGTTGATATAAATTATGAATGAGATCATATGAGACTTGAGTATTGAAATTTAGTTGTTATGTTACAGCTAAGCCGAGAAAGGATCAGGCACGAGGTTTTGAAGTTCCACGTACCGAGTCAACCTGAGGTGAGTAGTTATTGTTAAATAAATTTACATATTATTGAGATATAATTATAGATAAAAGGATATATCCTATTAGGTTGATTTGAGTAATGAATTAAAGAGTAGCAGTGTTTGAGATACACTGAAGATTGAGTTGTTCAATTGAGATTCATTGGAATGGAGAGATAGAATATATAATTAAGTCATTCTCTAATTACTCACTAAGATTTCAAAGCTCATAATTTGTTTGCTATTGTTGTTTGTGTTAGGTTCTGGTAATGCAGGTCATGGAAAACACATCACGGAGGGTTAGCTGGATAGATGTGAGCCTTGGACTTTGGACTTGTTCTAGATGTTTTGAAAACTTTTTGGATATCCCGGTTTTTTGGTGAAAACAATGTAAATACTTGTTGTATATAGTTTATGACTTAAACTATGCTTTTGATAGAACTTTGTAGAACTTGTTACTAATCTTTTGGAATTACACCATAACCTTGTTTGTGTTTGATTAAGTTATTGGTGTGTCCTAAGATTGAGAAATCGGGCATTATAGATGGTGCCACCGCACTCCTCACATGGATCGAAGAAATGGAGAGTACTTTCATCCACAGTGAGTGTCCTGAGGACCTAATGGTCCGTCATGCTACAGGGTGCCTCCAAGGTCATGCTCTCACATGGTGGAACCTAGAAAAACGGACAAAGGGAGATGGTGTTGCATTGGGAATGACCTGGCTAAAACTAAAGGAACGCATGAGGGAGAAGTTCTTCCCTGACAGCAAATTACAAACTCTCGAGGATGAATTTTGGAATCTGAAACAGGTGGGTGGCGATAACGCGACCTATACCAATAGATTCCATGATCTCTCGAGACTCCTACCTCACATGGTTCAACCTATGAAAACTGCAATACGCCGCTACATCAAAGGGTTACCGCGCCAGATCCGTGATTCGGTGACCAGCAGCAGGCCATCTACCCTGGAATCCGCTATTGAAATAGCAGGTCAACTCAACGAGGATAATATGAACGATGGTGTCCTCCCACGCAAGGGTTCAAAGATGACAACTGAAAAGCCGACCCCTGAGACTCCCCTAATTGTCAAGTCCGAGTCCTCACACCGACACGAAAAAAAGAAGCGGAAAAGCCATCACCACAACCATGCTGTTATTACCCCTGCTGCTCCTATCACCCAAGTCACCCAACCAAACAAAAAGCCGTATACAGGACCTCACCCCCTCTGTAACCATTGTAACTATCACCATATGTCCACCAGCCCGTGTCGTCTTTGTACGACTTGTGGTCGCTATGGCCACTTGGCGGACACATGCCGTGCACCAAAAACTCAGCGACCATTCGCTCTACCCTCAAATCAGCAAACACAAACCCGGTATCCAACTGGAACATGCTTCAACTGTGGTGACCCCACCCATTTCAGAAACGTGTGTCCTAGGCTTGTCAATATCATTAACACTCAAGCCCAGGCAAATCCTACAATGCATGTTCCAGCTCCCAAAGGCCGAGCATTTGTCATTACCGCAACCCAAGCACAGTCCGATAACAAGGTCGTAAATGGTACGTTTCTCATAAATGACTGCTACGCGTCAGTACTTTTTGATTCAGGTGCCGATAAAAGTTTTGTGTCTTTGGAATTTGAACCCATACTTCACACACCTCACACGATTCTTGATGAAAACTTTACCGTAGAAGTCGCCAATGGAAAATACATTTCACTCAATGCAGTCATCCAAGATTGTACTTTCGATTTTTGCGGTCATAAATTTTCCGTCAATTTAGTTCCTATGGAACTTGGTAGCTTCGACCTCATCGTGGGAATGGATTGGCTATCCCAAAACCATGCTGAAATAGTATGTTACGAGAAGTTTATTCGTATTCCTCTTGCTGACGGTCAAAGTCTTCGTATTTATGGCGAGACTCGTTCAAAAAAGCTTAGTCTTATTTCATGTACTCAAGCTCGATCATATCTACGTAAAGAATACATGACTTTCTTAGCCCATGTGGTGGAAACAAAGGTCGAAAAAAAGAAGATCGAAGATATTCCGATTGTACGAGACTTTCCCGACATCTTTCCCGATGACGCATCTGGACTCCCTCCAGTACGTGAGCTAGAGTTCCGCATCGTTCTCGTTCCTGAGGCTGCTCCCATAGCCAAGTCTCCATATCGGTTGGCTCCAACCGAGATGCAAGAATTTGCAAGTCAGCTCCAAAAATTAACCGATAAGGGATTTATCCGCCCTAGTACTTCACCTTGGGGAGCCCCGGTTCTCTTCATTAAAAAGAAAGATGGTTTGTTTCGTATGTGTATCGATTATCGGGAGTTAAATAAATTGACCATCAAGAACCGATATCCGTTACCTCGGATCGACGACCTTTTTGATCAGCTTCAAGGAGCTTCATGCTTCTCAAAAATCGACCTCCGCTCGGGTTATCACCAACTTCGAGTACGGGAAGAAGACATCCCCAAAACCGCTTTCCGAACCTGCTATGGTCATTACGAGTTCACCGTTATGCCTTTTGGCTCCACGAATGCCCCTGCCGCATTCATGGACTTGATGAATCGGGTATTTAAACCTTATCTCGACCGTTTTGTTATCGTCTTTATTGATGACATCCTCATTTACTCCAAGACAAAGGCAGACCATGAAAGACACCTTCGTCTAACTCTCCAACCATTGCAAGGAAATCAGCTTTATGCCAAATTTTCGAAATGCGAGTTTTGGTTAAATGAGGTACAATTCATCGGTCATATTGTAAGTGACAAGGGTATTTTAGTGGATCCCGCAAAATTTGAAGCAGTCAAGAATTGGAAAGCCCCACGTACCCCCAAGGAAATTCGGTAATTCCTCGGTTTAGACGGCTATTACCGGCATTTCATTTCAAATTTATCAAAGATCGCTTTACCGCTTACTTTTCTCACTTGCAAGGGTACGCCATTTGATTGGGGACCCAAGCAAGAAGAGGCTTTCCAATCTGTTAAACAAAGATTGTGTGACGCTCCAATTCTTACACTCCCTGAAGGATCCGAAGATTTCGTGGTATACTGCGATGCCTCCAATCTCGGTCTAGGTTGTGTTTTGATGCAAAGGGGAAAGGTTATAGCTTACGCATCGCGACAACTCAAAATCCATGAAAGGAATTATACGACTCATGATTTGGAGCTCGGTGCCGTGGTTTTCGCTCTTAAAATTTGGAGGCATTACCTTTACGGCACTAAATGCGTAATTTTCACCGACCACAAGAGCTTGCAACATATTCTTAATCAAAAGGAACTCAACATGAGACAAACACGTCGGGTTGAACTCCTAAATGATTACGAGTGTGAAATACGCTATCATCCGGGCAAGGCAAACGTGGTAGCCGACGCGTTAAGTCGAAAAGGACATGCCAAAGCATTTCATCCAATATGTTCTCCTATCTACTCCAATCTCAGTGACTGAATTCGAAGAGCCCAACACTCGGCAATTACCGAAAATAACATGCCCACGGGAATTGATGGGGAGTTGGAAAGTAAATCTGATGGTATTTTCTATTATCAAGATCGCATCTGGATCCCAGATCGCGACAATCTTCGTACCTTCCTGATGGAAGAAATCCATAAAACTCGATATTCCATTCATCCTGGTGCTGACAAGATGTATCATGGCCTGAGAACCAATTATTGGTGGTCGGGAATGAAAAAGGATATTGCTTTATTCGTGGCCAAATGTCTTACATGTTCCAGGGTCAAAGCAGAACATCAACGACCCTCTGGACTATTAGTCCAACCGGTAATCCCCGAGTGGAAATGGGAAGCGATCGCCATGGATTTCGTAACCAAACTTCCCCGTACCACCAAGGGACACGACAGCATTTGGGTAATCATTGACCGTTTGACCAAATCCGCTCATTTCCTTCCCATCCGTGAACATTTCAAGGTCGAACAACTTGCTCGGATTTACATCGACGAGATAGTTAGTCGGCAAGGCATCCCTCTCAGCATCATTTCAGATCGTGATGGGAGATTTCTCTCTCGGTTTTGGCAATCACTTCAAGCAGCCATGGGAACCCGCCTCGATCTCAGTACCGCCTATCATCCTCAAACCGATGGTCAATCTGAGAGGACAATTCAAACACTCGAAGATATGTTGAGGGCGTGTGTCTTAGATTTTGGAGGAAACTGGGACTCTCATTTACCGTTGGTGGAATTCTCCTATAATAACAGTTATCATTCTAGCATCAAGATGCCGCCATTTGAGGCATTGTATGGCCGTAAATGCCGATCTCCTATTTGCTGGCATGAAATTGGAGAGTCCCACGTGATTCGCGCAACAGTGTATTCTCCAATCGTTGGTCCTGAGCTTATCCAGGAAACAACCGACAAAATCACTCAGATTCGCAATAACCTTCTCGCAGCTCGTAGCCGACAAAAGAGTTACGCCGACAAGCGATGCAAACCGCTTGAATTTACCGTGGGTGACATGGTCATGTTAAAAGTGTCCCCATGGAAAGGTGTGGTTCGATTTGGACGCAAGGGTAAATTGGTACCACGCTATGTAGGCCCGTTCAAAATCTTGAAAAGGATCGGACCAGTAGCCTATGAGTTGGATCTACCAATAGAGGTTAATAAAGTTCACCCAGTATTTCATATAGCCAACCTCAAGAAGTGTTTAGCTGACGAGAACCTTCATGTTCCTCTCGAGGATATCCAAATCGACGAGACAATGCAATTTATCGAGAAACCCTTGGAAATTACAGACCGAAAGGAAAAGAAACTCAAAAGAAGTCGCATTCCCCTGGTCAAGGTTAGGTGGCAGTCAGCACGTGGACCTGAGTATACATGGGAGCGTGAGGATCAAATGCGTACCAAATACCCGTAACTTTTCTCTTAAGGTACTATCTTCTTAAATTTCGGGACGAAATTTTCTAAAGTAGGGGAGACTGTGACATCCGCCTAAAATGGATTCGGGTCAACCCAACCCAATTGGAAATTTAATAAACCCTACTCGAGATTTCTTGACGCTAATAGGATCAAAACCCTTACACTACGATATAAATTGACGTTAATAGCAATATAGCATAGTATAACGTTATAACTATAATCAAATTAAATTATGATACCATATTAAAATCAAATCAAAGTATGATGCTCTAATTAAATTAAAAAAATCAAACTTGAATGCTATAATTAAACTTCAAATCAAAGTAGATTCTTATAATCAAATAATAACCTATTTTTTATAAAACTCTATTTTTATAAACACTACATTAAATTTTATAAAATTCTTAAGATGCTTGTGTTAGTGGGGAATTATGAAGACCACCAAAAGTAAAAGTTTATTCCCATTGTCTCCCACTCACACCTCCCATCATCTTTCCTTTAATTTTTCTCCCAACACATTATTCTCATCACCACTCAAATCATATCTATTCTTTCTCTCACTCTCAATCTCGAAATTCCTCCCATAAATCTTCATATTTCAGCCAAAAACACTCCAATATACTCAAATCTTCATCCCTCTTGAAGCATTCATCAATGTATGTTGTTAAAAGTCTCAAATTCATGAATGAAACAAATTAAATCCACCAAACTATCTAAAACTCATTTTATGCATAAACCTGATTTTTCTCAGGATCCCATCAATAAAATAAGAAGTTCTGGAAATTTTTAGAAAATAACTTATTTTTATTGAATTACTATAATTATTGAAATAAAATAGGGCAATAATTCACATAAAATACTTTTTTACAGTCAATAAATTCTGGGAACATTTTGGAACAACCCATATATTGAGTAAAGTGGATTTATAAAGTTTCATGCATTTATATTACTGTTTGATGCTTATTTTGTATTTTATTTTGTTGTAGATAAATAAATTTCAAAATATAGTTATCTATGTTAAAAACTAGATTTTATATTTTTCGCACCTTATTAACCTTTTAAAGACTCAATGAAAAAATGTACAGAATTTTGTAAGAATGTTTGCTTATTTTTCCTGATTTAATGATTATTTAATGGTTTAAATTGATAATAAATAGCTACACATGTCCAAAAATTATAAAACCTTTTCTGAATATCATATATAACATGTTAATCATAAATAAAAAGTCTAATGAATTTCTCTTAATATTTTCCTATTATTTATGATTTTATTGATTAGTTAATAATGAAAAACATAAGAAATACTTCCCATAGTCCAAAATATCCAAAATATGTACAGTAGGCTCAATATAATATTAGGAAACTATGGTTAAGTTTCCAGAATTTGTGGGAATCATTTATTATTTTTCCCGAATTTTGTTGTGGTTTAATTATTAAAATACTAAATAAATACTAAAGCAGTTAAGAAAAATATGAAAATTTTACAGTAATTACTATTTTATGAAATAATGATTTTCTGATAATTTCAGTATGTTTCATTACTGTTTAGTATTTAAAACCATTTTCCTAAATATCTAAGCATGTAAAAATGCATTTTTAATGATTATTTCACATAAATAATTGTTTATAATATATAAAATCTGTAAATAATTATAATTTGACTAGTTATTATTTTAATAAGAAATTATTAAAATCTTGCCTAATGTGAAGATATAAATTAATTAAGCAAAGTAATTAATTCAATTTAAAATTCATTTAACATATGAATACATTAATATTCAAAACAAAATTTGGATTATTGTTAATTCATCTAATATAAGAATATGTGTCTAATTATTTTTATTAATACTATATTCCCGTTTATCGATTCCTAAGCCAAAACTATTAATTATATTAGGTTCTACGACATTTTGACTCGTGCAGTCTATCGTACAACATGCGCATTCCTTATTGGACTAATGTGAGTAATCTACCCTATATTTTATAATTTTCAATACTTTTGGGGTGTATCATGTGGTTTTAATACGTTCCAACTTCATTTTATTATTTTTTTTCACCATTGAGACATTGTTGGGACATTTATACATGAATCATTATTTGTATAATTATTGTTTGTTTATGCTACATGTGCTTGTAGTGCATTACAATTTTTAGTCTAATCTCCATGACTATGCCCGTATTCTTGAGGTACGTTATGGACAATAATAGCGCTATTGGGTTGACCACCCCGCCTTGGGACGCTAAGGTGATTGATTGCACGTGGTTGAGTGTGTATGATGATTAGATGCTCCATCCTATATATATATATATACATATATATGTATATATAGGGTGAGGACTTATTGTTGTTGTTATTGTTAATCAATTTTTGATTTATAAACTGTTATCTCAATAACAGTTGCTTGCCAACTTCAAAAGAAAACAAATTTCAAATTATTCAAACTCACAATTTTCTTTAATAAAACTAGATTACTCACCAACTCTCGTAGTTGACCTGTTTTTACCCATGATGTAGATTTGAAGAATGAAGTTGATGAAAAGTAGGGTGTACCTTAGAAACCCACAATACTATTTAAATTTGATGTAATAAATGTTGTTGTATTTGGATTTGTATTTGTATGTTGTGGATCTTGTTTGCATACTTAGTACTTAATTGAATCTAATCATATTATAACATAGTTGTCATGAGACTTTGAACAATATATCACGACTTGATCGATTCCGCCAAGGATCGGGGTGTGACAGTCAGGGTCGATCCACAAGAGTTACGTGGTCAAGGTAGGCAACAGATTACCAACTGTAGTGTCACGCTACAGCCAGAGGATCTAGTTTCCGACTTTTACCAAAAACAATCCAGAAATCATAAAGTCCAACGAATCCAAATCAAGCCTCAACTAAACTAAAACCAATATTTAACCTAATTACTTACTAAAATCAGAAATGCACTTCAGAATCAGAAGCAACAAGGATTAAATCAAAACATCCAACACATTCAAGCATCCAAAATTCATCCAAAAGCATAAAACCGAAAAGAGAGCAACTAACAATAACCGAATGATTAACTATTAAAAACTCAGATCCAACTTATTTCAAAATAGAAAACATAAACTTTCAGAAACTAAAAACTAATGCCAATGGTTGTTACACCCAATAACACTAGCCAAAGCTACCAAAACTACTAAACTACTTGGAAATTAAAAGAGAAAAACATAAATACCAATTATGGTCGACTGAAAACTGAAACTCGGAGTCAAAGAAGCCTTGGGGGTCGTTCCTATGCCAGGTCTTTGCTGCTGATTTCGACCTAAAACCCTCTATTTATAGTTTTGAAAATAAGTGAACGCGCCGCGCGTATTTAGATTCCGCAGCGTGCGTGTGAGTTTATCCCCGTTTATTCGGCATTTGAATCTTCTCCACCGCCTCATTGCTGACTCAGCGCGTCGCGCCCTTGCACATCACTGCGGCGCGCGTGTCTTCAAACTTCTTCAATTTTGTACGTATTTGGCCCTTGTTTACATCATTTCTTTCCAAACAAGCACTGACACAAAAAGTGAGAATACCACAGTATATATGATATCAATTCACCAAGAATAGGGCTCAACAATGACTAAAATACTTGATATTACTAGGCGTTGTCAAACACCCCATACTTGTGCCTTACTTGTCCCCAAGCAAGAGAGTTTTTAACAAATTCTAATAGAGACTCAAACAATTTTTGAATGTGTTCAATTTCAAAGTGTATTGCCTCAGGAGTTAGAGTGAAATAGTTTGTGAAAACATAATCAAAATATTCTTTGGAATTCGTGACTTTCTAAAGAACCCTAGATTACAAATTTTCTGTCCACAATGAAGTGTACATACTCATTCAGATTCTCCAGGCCATTAAAGAACTATCCATGACTTTCGATGTTGTCCGTGTAACGAGCTTTCAGAAATACCATCCCAGACTAGGCGATCTTAGGTGGCAAGGTGCATAAGTCCCACCCATTTTAGACCTACCGGCTCGAACAACAAAGGCCACTGATTGACAATCCTTTCCTAAATTCTAATCTTAAAATACTCCAATCTTCTAACTCTTAAAACTCAACTTATTTGACTAAACTAATAGCATGATAACAACTAAGTAGTATTTCTCGAAAAATACCAATGCTATAACATTCAAGAACTATTCGTTTCAAAATTACAACTGAAAGGTTTTCTGCAACTATGAACTAAAATTCCTAAGTTCACATGCAACCTATGAGGATCTAAGTTTTCTTCTAATTAAACACATAACAAATCCTAAAAGCCCAGAAAATAAGCTAAAAGAAAAAAGATTAAGAAAAACCAACATTTTATGAATCTTGGAAGCATAGCAACAGAAACCTCTTGCCTCAAATGCAGTCACACCCTAGCTTGGAGTTGGCCGAAGATCCTTAGAGAGAGAGAGAGAGAGAGAGAGTATAAATTGCAGAAAGAGTGTGGTCAGGAATCCCTATTTATAGGTTCCAAGTGGTTACCAGATAAACGTTACGGATAAACTCTTTTTGAATTGAAATCAAGATAAACCTTTATCTTAATTATTCAAACTAATTATCTCTTATATATATATATATATATATATATATATATATATATATATATATATATATATATATATATATATATATATATATATATATATAGAGAGAGAGAGAGAGAGAGAGAGATTTCAAAATCTATATATTACCATATATAAATTTCGCTGGCCACTCGCTCACTCAAACTGCCACTTACTCAACTATTGAATAATTACAGTTTTAGTCCCTGCACCTTTAATTAGTTAATTTAACCACCAAATTAATTCCAATTAATTCCAGAAAAATTTCTAATTAATTATTATAGTTTCTAATTAATATATTATCACTTAAATATATTAATAAACTATTTATTTAATTTCTATTGATTTATTAATCACATAATAAATCAATATTTCTCTTTACCGGACTTTCTACCAATCCTCCAACTATGAGGGCAACCCAAATGGACTATGCTACTATTAATTAGATAAATACTAATTATTAGTCATGGCTTAGAAACCTAATCCAACAGTTTCCCACTTGGATAAGTCTATGACTATAATTACCAATTTAGCCTCTAATTAATTAGCAATTGTAGCTTCCTAGAAACCGCCGCTGAACTCTGACCTAGTCAGTTCTGTCCAAAGATAAGTGATCAGATGATCCTCCATCCAACAAGATATTTTCAGACTCAAGACATGGATTGAAATCAATCCTGGTCTGATTCTCTGTTTCCCGATTTCTGATTTGCATATGACCTTTAAGACTACAAATTGAACATATCAATTTAGTCCTGGTTGGCCAACCCTTTCAGTCAACTTCAAAATCATCGAGAGGCCTATAGATATCTGTTTCCCAACACGGTCAATGGACGAATAAGTTTTGACTCATATACTTATGTCATTTACCAGTCAAATCATTCACAACAACACGTTTTATAACATCGTGTTACCGATGCGTTTTCGCATTGTCAATGAACAACCGCTTAATAAAACATAACCCATATGTCTCTACTTAAAGATCAAAAGATATTATCGTCTCAACATTGCTTGTGATGAAATCCATGAAGCAATCCGTTGAGCGTGGGTTTATCCAATACTTAAATCCCTATTTCTAAGTACTCATGAATATTGTAGCAATCTTATTGCTATGTCTAACTCATTAGACAATCTACAAAACTATTCATGACAGTCTTCATTCATACTTACTTCCTAAAAATATGAGTGACTGTGGATATTCGAATAATAATTAAATTACTCAGGAAGTAAACATGCAAAATTGAAACACAATAATAAACAATCGACAAAAGGCAGTATCAAATACTTATTAACAAAACTATATTATTAAATCACCAAAATCAATTACATTTATATTGTAATAAGTTTCAAATCCTATCTAATTACAAAAACTAATATCATCTCTTAATCCTATGCGCTGCGCATGCTGATTATGCTTAATCCTACTCAGAGCCTTTGTTAAGGGGTCTGCAGGATTATCTGCTGATGATACCCTCTTCACAAGCAGGTGACCTTCTTCTACCCTATGTCATATGTAGTGGTACTTTCTGTCAATGTGTTTGGACTTTCCATGATCTCTTGGTTCCTTTGTCAAAGCAACCGCTCCTTGGTTATCGTAGAATAGTTCCATGGGCTCCTGAATACTCAGGACTACTCCAAGGTCACCGATAAAATTCTTCAGCCAAGCCGCTTCCTTTGCCGCTTCACTCGCTGCTATGTACTCGGATTCACAAGTAGAATCAGCCACCGTCTCTTGCTTGGAACTTTTCCAAGTTACTGCTCCCCCATTCAATAGGAATACCCAGCCCGACCGAGACCGACCGTTGTCTCTATCTGTCTGAAAACTGGCATCAGTATACCCGTCAACTCTCAAGGTATCACTGCCACCAAGGACTAAAACAAAGTTCTTCGTCCTTCGTAGATACTTGAGTATGTTTTTGACCGCCGTCCAATGTGTCCTACCAAGGTTTCCCTAGTATCGACTGACCATGATCAAAGCAAAAGCCACGTCGGGACGAGTACACGTCATGGCGTACATGATCGACCCTACAGCCGAAGCGTAAGGTACTCGACTCATGTCCGCAATTTCCTCGTCTGTACTTGGACTCTGAGTCTTACTCAACTTAGCATTACTTTGCATTGGTAGCTCTCCCTTCTTGGAATTTTCCATACTAAATCTTTTCGGTACCTTTTCCAAGTATGTACTCTGACTAAGTCCAATTAGTATCTTCTTCCTATATCTCAATATTCTTATCCCGATAATATAGGCTGCCTCTCCTAGGTCTTTCATGGCGAAACACTTCCCGAGCCAATACTTGACATCTCGTAAAGTCGGAACGTCGTTTCCCATGAGCAGTATGTCATCTACATACAACACTAGGAAAGTGACTATACTCCCACTAGCTTTGACATATACGCAAGACTCATCCTCGCTCCTAGAGAAACCAAATTCTTTGACTTACTCATGGAAACAAAGATTCCAGCTGCGAGAAGCTTGTTTTAATCTATAGATAGATTTCTCAAGCTTACACACTTTGTCAGGATACTTTGCATCAACAAAACCCTCTGGCTGATTCATGTAAACATCCTCAGTCAACTTTCCATTAAGGAAAGCGGTTTTGACGTCCATCTGCCAAATTTCATAGTCATGAAATGCAGCTATGGCTAGCATAACCCTGATAGACTTTATCTTAGCCACTGGTGAGAAGGTCTCATCATAGTCAATCCCTGGGGTTTGAGTAAAGCCCTTCGCAACCAGTCTTGCTTTGAAAGTGTGTACCTTTCCATCCATGTCGGTCTTCTTCTTGAAGATCCACTTGCACCCGACTGTCTTTCGACCCGGTACATTGTCAACCAAGTTCCAAACATGATTGTCATACATGGACTTGATCTCGCTGTCCATTGCCTCTTTCCACTTGGCAGACTCAGGGCCCGCCACCGCTTCCCGGTAGTTAGCAGGTTCATCCAAATTTATCAGTGTCCTATCACTGACAAACGTGTCCCCATCCGAAGTTATATGGAAACCTTAAAACTCAGGTGGCATGCTAACCCTACCGGAGCGCCTAAGAGGTAAGGATACATCAGTCGGACCAACAGGAACTTCTTCCTCATGTTGGTTGCTAGTTTCTCCTAAGGTTGCATCATCGGGTGACTCTTGAATTTCTTCAAGGTCAATGGTACGCCCACTGTCCTCTTTGAATATGAGTTCTCTCTCTCGAAAGACTCCCCATCTCGCTACAAAGACCACGTCCTCGCTCGGTCTGTAGAACAGGTATCCAAAAGACTGTTTGGGATATCCAATGAAGATACATTTCTCGCTTCTCTCTGTGAGTTTATTGTGAGTTTCTCGTCTAATGAATGCCTCACAACCCCAAACTTTGATATGTGCTAACGAGGGAACTTTCCCCGTCCACATCTCATGAGGTGTTTTAGCAACCTTCTTAGTAGGGACAAGATTAAGGATGTGGGCGGCAGTCTCTAAGGCATACCCCCAGAAGTGAATGGGAAGTGAAGCTCGACTCATCATGGAACGAACCATGTCTAACAAGGTTCGGTTACGTCTCTCGGCAACACCGTTCAACTGTGGTGTTCGAGGAGGCGATAACTGTGAAACTATTCCACATTCCTTCAGATAGTTTAGGAACTCGATACTAAGATACTCTCCGCCTCTATCGGACCTGAGCATCTTTATCTTCCTGTCCAATTGATTCTCAACTTCATTTTTGAACTCTTTGAACTTTTCAAAGGTGTCTGACTTGTGTTTCATCAAGTAGATATACCCGTATCTACTAAAATCGTCAGTGAAGGTCACGTAGAACCGTGTGCCGTCTTTTGTGATAGATCTGAAGGGACCACACACATCTGTGTGTATGATGTCCAAAAGACCTTCGCCTCTTTCAAAGGAACCCTTGAAAGGTGATTTTGTCATCTTGCCCAAAAGACAAGATTAGCATACATCATCCGATTTGAGGTCGAATGATTCCAACACTCCATCCTTTTGGAGTTGGGCGATGCGTTTCTTGTTAATGTGCCCAAGACGACAGTGCCACAAACACGCCTTTTCTACACCACTAGAAGAATCAATAAAGTTTACACTATGACCTAAATTGTCTATACATTGCACAGTTTCATACACACCATCACAAGGTAAAGTAGTAAATACAGAAATGCCATTTTGAAAAACAGAAATAGAACCATTACACTTATCAAACGAAAACTGTAAACTTTGTCTAAACAATGCATGAAATGAAATAATATTCCTTGCCATTTCTGGCGAATAGCAACAATTAAAAAGTTCTAAACAAACACCACTACTGAGCACTAAACTATAAGTCCCGATCTTGGTCACAGGCGATGATCTCCTATTCCCCATGATTAGGTTGAGTCTACCGTGCTCCACCTCCCTGCTTTCCCTTAGGCCCTGCAAATCAGAACAAATGTGAAAACCACATCCTGTATCAAGGACCCAAGAACTGGAAGATGGTGAGTTTTTAGAGATAGTGTATATACCTGCTGAAGACGGCTTCACTTTGCCATCTTTCAAATCTTGCAAGTATCACGGGCAGCTTCTCTTCCAATGGCCCCGTTCTTTGCAATAGAAGCAGTCAGCTTCTTTGGGGTTGGCATTATGAGGAATGCCAGAAGCTTTGGGTTTTGTCCCACTGCTGGATGACCTAACATGGACCTTTTCCCTCCAATTCTGCTTGGGAGGGCCCTTTCTCTTCTTCCCCTTTCCACCAGTAATGGCCAGGACGACTTCATTAGCTGCGGGTACACTTTTACCCTTCATTCCGTCCTCGGCGGTGCGAAGCATGCGATGCAGTTCGGCTATAGTGGCCTGAGAGTTATTCAGATGATACGCTAGCATGAACTGGTCATATGAACTAGGCAGAGAATTTAGCACTATAACTACCGCCAAATCCTCGTGAACTGGCATCTCAAGCTTCTTAAGCCTTTCCACGTATCCTTGCATCCTTTGCACGTGGTTGCAGATGGACTCTCCATCCCTTGGCTTCCCATTGGTGAAGGCTTTGACTACCTTGCGCCACTCGATGCGCTCCTGCTTGCGGAACTTTTCCGCCAGCTCTTTGTGCATCTCATAGGGCCAGTAGTCTTCATATATTCTTTGCAATTCTGGGTTCATTGTAGCTATCATGATGCAAGCCACTTTGGTTCCATCATCAGAATGTTTAGTGTATTGAGCGATTTCTTCGGGAGTAGCAGTATCGGGATCAATTTCAACGAGCTCGGTTTCCAGAACATACTCTTTATGTTTAAACCTTAGAGCCATCTTAACGTTACGGATCCAGTCATTGTAGTTGGTACCGTCCAACGTAACTTTTGGAGCACAATGACAAGATAGAGGTAACATTGGAGTTAGAATGGGGGCAGATTGATCAGCAGAAGACATCTATAAAAGAAGATAGTTTTAATCAGATATTAATAATAATCCTTATAATAACCCAATAATAAATATAAGGCTAGGATCCTACAATAACAATTTACAATCTCGAAGAGGGATGCCGTAATCAATATTGTAAATTTAACCAATTCCACCGTGGAAAAATAATCATATTATGATGGAATTCCTAGATTCATTGAGATTTATTGAACTGTTCAATAGCATGTTTGACAACGCCTAGTGATATCAAGTATTTTAGGCGTTGTTGAGCCCTGTTCTTGATAAACTTATATCAAATATGTCTGGGTATTCTCACTTTTCGTGCCAGGACTTGTTTGGAGAAAAAGAATAGAAATAGGGATTAAAAGCGTGCAAAAGGAAGAAGTTTGGAAAGAATGAAAAATCAAGAGAACTCGTACGCGCGTCGCGGGAATTAACCATGCGCGACGCGGGCTTAAGGCGGTGGAACACATTCAAATGCCGAAGAATCGGGGAAAGATAAGTACGCGCGCCGCGGATTTCATTTCTGCGCGGCGCGGTTGCGGGAAATTTGTAAGTATAAATATATGCATTTCCAGCCGAAAACCCTAGCAAAGAACTGGGTGTAAAATCGACCTTGAAGCTCTTGACTCCAGGATTTCATCTCAGCAAGCTCATAATTGGTATTTTATGGTTTTTGATTTAATTTCCTTTTAGTAGAAAGTAGTTTTTGTAGCTTAAGTCTTTGGGAGTGACAACCACTGACTTTGAGCACTTAGGTTTCTGATTTTAGAAACATTTGGTTACTGTTTTGTGATTGGAATTCAGTTTTCGTGAATGAAAAGCATTTAGTTACATTTAATCTTAGCTTTTCGGTGTTTTGGATGTTTGTGTTTGGTTTGATTGATTGATTGTGTTTTGGATCTTGTTGGGACTGTTTTTCTTAGCTGAAATCAATAACTAATTAGGTTATTTGGTAAGCATTAAACCTTGGCTAGTAACTGTTCAATAGGACTTTAACTAGTGGTAGGTTATGCTTTGCTTGGTTTTGTTAGTTTGAATGTCTTTGATTGCTTCTGATTCAGAGATGTACTTCTGATTTCAGAAAGTGACTAGGTCATTTGGACATAGCTTAGCTTGGCTTGAGTGTTTGATCATTGTCTCATTTGCTAGTGATTAGGAAAATAGAAACCAGATCCTCCGACTATAGCTGTGACACTATTAGTTGGTAATCTCTCATCTAGTCTAACCACGAAGCTCCTGTGGATCGACCCTGACTACCGCTATACTAGTGTGTGTGTTAGGTTTTCTCTTATTTTTGACCACACGACGACCTCTGCGCGTGTCAAATTTTGGCACCGTTGCCGGGGAGCTGTGCGCTTAGATTAGGTGATTTGTAGGATTTAGTTTCTGATTTTTGATGGTTGATTTTAGTTTGCTGATTTTTGGTATGTGTACATCCTTATGATGGGTGATTACATGTACCCAGATCAGTATGATTATTATGAAAATCCGGCCGACACCTATTACGAGGATGATTGCTACAATGGATCACCCGATGACAATGGATGGCGGACCGAGGAGTCATCTCAACCTGAAAATTTTGCAACTTGGGCCCAACTTTGGGTATTCATGTATAACAACTACCACGAGCAGAAGGACCAGGCTGAAGCTCTTGAAAAAGTGCAAGCTTCTTTAGATAGGTTAGACGAAAGTTGGAAATGTTCACCACCTTCGCCAGAACCGGAGGTGAGTGATTTTTATACCAATGATAATGTGTGTGAACTTGCATTACCTGAATATGTGATGGAAGGGCATACACCGTGGGAGAGTCAAGAGACCACTGAGAGGGTCGAAAATGTTGTTAAGGAAGAGGTTGTAGGTGACAATACTACCTCTGACTCAACAGCTTTTGATGTTTTTGAAAATGATGATAATATCGAGCTGGTGATGAGTGAATCCATACCATCACCAGATAATTTGGTTGATGAGGATGTTGAGGAGGATGCTGTAAGTGACAGTACAGACCCCAGCCCAACAATTCCTGAAATTTTTGAAAATTTTGAGAAATTTGAAAGTAAGGATCTGATGATGGGTGACTTTGTACCACCATCAGATCAAATAAGTCGCTCACTCTTGGTCCCGATCCACCTGTTGGACGATGATCAAGAAGATGATGCTGGCAAGTTGGTTTTTGAAAATAAGAAACATGATTTTATCGCCACTCATGATCCATTCATGAATGGAAAATTAGATGTGATCAATACCATCGATGAGGACATATGGAAGCATCCTGATATGTTGCCTTCCGATCCCATTCGATTGGAAAATTTTTATTGGTACTGCAAACCAAAATTGCAACCTGAAGATAGCATGAGAGACACTAGCAACCGAGGTGTGAAACAACTACTGGGAGCGGCATTGGGCACGCTTCATGTCAAGCCGTTGACTTTAAAGAGATGCAGAAGGAAGGACCGAGCTTGGAGGTTCAAAGCTACCTCCAAGCATTCACGGGAGTTAACTAGAAAGCAACAACCGGGCAGCAACAGGAGAACCAACAAGCCATTCGACCCAGGAAAGTTTGAGGAGCAGTGGGTCAGCAAAGGGACGGTGGAAAGGCAAAATCAGCAAAGAAGGAAGGCATACGATCCACCATAGCTGTTGAAGGATTCCACGTCTGGCTGAAGACGTTAAACTTAGCGCTTGTTGGGAGGCAACCCATCGTGTCATAAGTTAGGATATATTTCTTAAAATAAAATACAAAAATACATCAATCTTTTTGTAGGTACTAGTGGTTTGAAATAAGTGTGGGGTCATTTGAGAAGTTTTGAAAATTTTTGAAGTCCGCGCCGCCGGTATTTGAATTACGCGACGCGGGATCGTAAACCAACCCGATGCGCAGGGGTTGATTTGGTGACACGCGCGAAGCGCAACGAGCAAACCCGCGGCGCGGTAAACGATCAGTCGGTTTTTCTCCTTTATAAGGTAAGCCGCGGCTCGCATAACCCACATGCGACTCGGAGCTCTGGTTATCGAAATTTTCTTGCAATTTTTCTTGCTCATTTTGTTCCCACTGCTAAGATGATGTTCAGATTGGAGCATGCTTTCCTCCAGTTCCCCGCGGAGCTTGCCAGTTCGGCTGAGTACACCTCGCGGAGGGACGCATTGACTGCTCGCCGAGTTCTCGAGGCGACAGTCATCGATAGAGATATTTTGAGAGACGCCGGACTATGGGGTGCGATCGAGCCGTTCTTGCATCGCACATGGACCCATGAGGAGGCATCGTTTACTTGCAGAGGATGGGACCGGATCATGGCCACGGACGAGGACGTGGTCTATACGGAGCTTCTCCTGGAGTTCCTGTCTACTATCCACTTCGCTCCCACGGCATCGGATCCACGATCCAGGCTCGTACGCTTTCGTTTGGGAGGTGAGCACAGGGAGTGCAACCTCCGGGAGTTCGGGAGGCGCACAGGCCTATACACTCCAGCAGACCTCTAGCATCGCTACTTCACCCGGTTCTTCGGGTCCTGCATTCAGGGGGAGCCGGACAGGGCTCCCAACATGGAGATTTGGACACCATTGTCCAACGTCAGGTACGAGGCAGGGACCTCGAGGGAGAGTCACCTACGCGATCCACTTCACCGTCTCATGCACCAGATCGTCTCCACCTCCATCATGCAGCGGGAGGGAGGCGAGAAGGTGTCAGGCGATGACATGACATTTTTGTGGACTCTCCTCGACCCGTCCCGATTCCTCCACCTCCCCTTTGCCCTCGCGGTCGCTCTCTCCACCCACTCTACCGGCGCCTCCTCCAGCAGCCCACTAGCCAGGGGGTATTTCATCATCCGCCTGGCCCGCTCATACGGGATCCTCACTGCTCCCGTGGTTGCCTCTTTGACCGCTCTGCCTCCATCCTGCACTACAGCGCGTACTTTGGAGAGGATGCGGCTCATTGAGCTGCAGCACCCGGGGCAGTACATCCGGGCACCTATAGAGCCTTTTCAGGCACCCAGCCTGTGTATGCTCAGCCTGGCAGGAGACGCAGGAGGCCAGAGCCAGAGCCAGCGCCCGCAGCCCCGACAGAGCCACATCAGGAGGACCTGGCAGCCAGGGTTGCCAGAATTGAGGATCAGTTGGCATGGATCGGGGAGGTACTTTTGGATTTGGCCACACAGCAGGGCCGACACCCCCGACCATTCCCAGCCAGGGCCCACGATCATGAGGCCGGACCCTCCAGGCCGCCTGACAGTGATTGATGTACCTTTTTCTTCTTTCTTTCTTTCTTTCTTTTTATCTTTTTTGGGATATATGTACAAACTTATGACACATCTTTCTGTATATTTTTTGTTTATGTTTTATTTCTGTCATGTGTGTTTTTAATTGTTTGTTAAGTTATGCATGTTATACCAATTTGAGAAGGAGTTGTCTCAGACAAGTGTGGGGTCACCGTGCCCCCTCTACTTGTCTCGACCACCGGCGTGTTCACTGTAGCGCTACAACTCCAGAATACGAAATCAAGGATCCATTTATACGCAATTATACCTGTGATATTGAGCACCAAGCAGTCTATCGTCCAAAAAGGGGTAACTCTTTCTCCCTTGTTTTGAAATAAATTTTGTACAACGGGGACGTTGTACGGTTTTAAGTGTGGGGTGTGGACGGTCGAAAGAGAATTTTTTTTTGAAACTTTTGCAGAAATGATCAATTTTTCAATTTTTAGCAATATTTTTCAAAATTTTTAAATTGTAATTTTGAAATGAATGATTTGTGATTGTGATAGCATTAGTATTTTTCAAGAAATACTGTTTATTTGTGATCATGCTATTAGTTAGTCAAATAAGTTGAGTTTTTTATGAGTTTAGAAGATTGAGCTGTTTTAGGATTGGAATTTAGGATGGAAATGTCAATCTGTGGCCTTTGTTGTTCGAGCCGGTAGGTCTAAAATGGGTGGGACTTATGCACCTTACCACCTAAGATCGTCTGGTCTGGGATGGTATTTCTGAAAGCTCGCTACACGGACAACATCGAAAGTCATGGACAATTCCTTAATGGCCTTTAGAATCTGAATGAGTAAGTACACTTTATTGTGGACAGAAAGTTTGTAATCAAGGGTTCTCTAGAAAGCCATGAATTCCAAAGAACAATTCAATTATGTTTTCGCGAACTATTCCATTCTAACTCAAAAGAGCAATAAACTTTGAAACTGAACGCAGTCAAAAATTGTTTGATTCTTTATTATAATTTGTTTAAAAAAAAAAAACTCTCTTGCTTGGGGACAAGCAAGGCACAAGTGTGGGGTGTTTGACAACGCCTAGTGATATCAAGTATTTTAGGCGTTGTTGAGCCCTGTTCTTGATAAAATTATATCAAATATGTCTGGGTATTCTCACTTTTCGTGCCAAGACTTGTTTGGAGAAAAAGAATAGAAACAGGGATTAAAAGCGTGCAAAAGAAAGAAGTTTGGAAAGAATGAAAAATCAAGAGAACTCGTACGCGCGTCGCGGGAATTAACCATGCGCGACGCGGGCTTAAGGCGGTGGAACACATTCAAATGCCGAAGAATCGGGGAAAGATAAGTACGCGCGCCGCGGATTTCATTTCTGCGCGGCGCGGTTGCGGGAAATTTGCAAGTATAAATAGATGCATTTCCAGCCGAAAACCCTAGCAAAGAACCGGGTGTAAAATCGACCTTGAAGCTCTTTGACTCCAGGATTTCATCTCAGCAAGCTCATAATTGGTATTTTATGGTTTTTGATTTAATTTCCTTTTAGTAGAAAGTAGTTTTTGTAGCTTAAGTCTTTGGGAGTGACAACCACTGACTTTGAGCACTTAGGTTTCTGGTTTTAGAAACATTTGGCTACTGTTTTGTGATTGGAATTCAGTTTTCGTGAATGAAAAGCATTTAGTTACATTTAATCTTAGCTTTTCGGTGTTTTGGATGTTTGTGTTTGGTTTGATTGATTGATTGTGTTTTGGATATTGTTTGGATCTTGTTGGGACTGTTTTTCTTAGCTGAAATCAGTAACTAATTAGGTTATTTGGTAAGCATTAAACCTTGGCTAGTAACTGTTCAATAGGACTTTAACTAGTGGTAGGTTATGCTTTGCTTGGTTTTGTTAGTTTGAATGTCTTTGATTGCTTCTGATTCAGAGATGTACTTCTGATTTCAGAAAGTGACTAGGTCATTTGGACATAGCTTAGCTTGGCTTGAGTGTTTGATCATTGTCTCATTTGCTAGTGATTAGGAAAATAGAAACCAGATCCTCCGACTATAGCTATGACACTATTAGTTGGTAATCTCTCATTTAGTCTAACCACGAAGCTCCTGTGGATCGACCCTGACTACCGCTATACTAGTGTGTGTGTTAGGTTTTCTCTTATTTTTGATCGCACGACGACCTCTGCGCGTGTCAATGTTTTAATCTCGGATGTGCCCACTGTTTGTGACTAGGATACCGAGGATCACAAACCGGGTGTGAATAACCATGCAAATTAGCTTGGTACTCTCGGGATCAGTTACCATCTCTAATTGATGTGCCGGTAAACCACTCACGCTCCATAAATAATGATAACACCCGAGAAACCCTTTGCAACTCTTTATGAACCCCAATTGGCGTGCCGGTAAACCACACATGCTCCACCAATGTTTCATAAAGTGCAATGTGCAATTTCATGGATTAGCACCAATTCACATTTTTCCTAAAGTAACTAGACTGAGATTTTATTAAATGTTCTAGTACTTTGAATCATTATACTTTTATTGATTAATAGGCGGTCCTATCAAACCTGTTCGGCTAACGACCCTCCACTGATCAGGCGAGCGGTGGGCGAGAGTGTTCACCTATTAGACCACCATTTTATAGGCAGTCTCTTTATACCCACTTTATATATCAGCTTCGTGAATGAGGCCTACTAATGATTTGAATAACCATTTTAATCTTATACATATAATAATAACTTCCTAATTATAATAAATATACGATGTAATTTTTTAAACCTTTAAAAAATTATTTCTGGTATATCTTTTAATTTATTGTCGATTTAAACTATTAAATTTAAAATTAAATTAAACCTTCAATTTATCTTTTAATTAAACAATTAATTAAATTTAGATATTTTTAAACTTTTAAAATATTTCTGGATTTATCTCTTAATTTTCAGAATTTAAGACTATTAAATCGAAATTAATTAAAATCCTTTTAATTATCTTTTAATTAAACAATTAATTAAATTAATTAATTCAAAGATAGGTATCACAAAATAATCAAATTAATTTAAACCTATCATTATCCCTTAATTTTTTATTTTTAGGATAAGTGGTTTAAGGTTTATCTATTTAAACAATTAAAGTTACCAAAAATAGAAAGCCTTTTAAACCCTAATAAAAAAACACGCCAAGCAGGAGGGGAGGGGCTAGGGTTTTGAAAACCCTAACCCTAATTTTCGAATTGGCCATATTAGGGTTTAGAAACATTAAACCCTAATTTTAAGGATAACAGTTATAGCAATTTAACAAGAAAAACAACCAAAATGCTCTGATACCACTGAAAGGTTTTCTGCAACTATGAACTAAAATTCCTAAGTTCACATGCAACCTATGAGGATCTAAGTTTTCTTCTAATTAAATATATAACAAATCCTAAAAGCCCATAAAATAAGCTAAAAGAAAAAAGATTAAGAAAAACCATCCTTTTATGAATCTTGAAAGCAAAGCAACAGAAACCTCTTGCCTCAAATGTAGTCACACCCTAGCTTGGAGTTGGCCGAAAATCCTTAGAGAGAGAGAGTATAAATCGCAGAAAGAGTGTGGTCAGGAATCCCTATTTATAGGTTCCAAGTGGTTACAAGATAAACGTTACGGATAAACTCTTTTTGAATTCAAATCAAGATAAACCTTTATCTTAATTATTCAAACTAATTATCTCTTTTATATATATATATATATATATATATATATATATATATATATATATATATATATATATATATATATATATATATATATATATATATATATATATATATATATATATATATATATATATATATATATATATATATATATATATATATATATATATCAGTGTTGTAAAAGTCGGCCTAGGCGGCCAGGTTCTTTCTACGATTAGTGGTAGGCGGTCAAGTTAGGCGGATTTGGTCAACGGCGGTCAAAATCGGGTTTAGGCGGGCCTAGGCGGGTCTGGGCGGGTCTAGGCGGCAAAATTTTCAAATTTTCAAATTTCAAAATTTCAAAATTTTCAAAAAGTTTCAAATTTTAAAAATTTTCAAAAATTATCATATTTTCAAAAAAAATCAATTTTTAAATTTTTAAAATTTAAATTTAGAAATTGTCATTAATTATGATAATCGGTGGCTAAGTTACAATTATCGATGATTAAAATGATAAAAAAATGTCATTAATGAGTCTAAACATTCAAATGTTTGATGACTTACATATTTTAACACTTTGATTTGCAAATTTTTATACTTATTTATTTATTTTGTAAGGATATATGTAATATCTAAATTTTAAAAAATAAATTTTGTTACAATTAATACTCTCCGCCTAGGCGCCGACTAGTCCTCGCCTAGACCGACTAGTCCTAGGCCCCATTCGACCGCCCGCCTACCGACTAGCGACTTTTACAACCTTTATATATATATATATATATATATATATATATATATATATATATATATATATATATATATATATATATATATATATATATATATATATATATATATATATATATATATATATATATATATATATATATATATATATATATATATATATATATATATATATATATATATATATATATATATATATATATATATATATATATATATATATATATATATATATAGATTTCGAAATCTATATATTACCATATATAAATTTCGCTGGTCACTCACTCACTCAAACTGCCACTTACTCAACTATTGAATAATTACAGTTTTAGTCCCTGCACCTTTAATTAATTAATTTAACTACCAAATTAATTTCAGAAAAATTTCTAATTAATTATTATAGTTTCTAATTAATATATTATCACTTAAATATATTAATAAACTATTTATTTAATTTCTATTGATTTATTAATCACATAATAAATCAATCTTTCTCTCTACCGGACTTTCTTCCAATCCTCCAACTATGAGGGCAACCCAAATGGACTATGCTACTATTAATTAGATAAATACTAATTATTAGTCATGACTTAGACACCTAATCCAACAACAACCTATTAAAAATTTTGAAAAAATTGCTAAAAATTTTGAAAATGACTCATTTCCTGAAAAAATTTCAAAAAACACTCTTTCGACCGTCCACACCCCACACTTAAAACCGTACAACGTCCCCGTTGTACATAAAATAATTTCAAAACAAGGAAGAAAGAGTTACCCCTTTGACGGTAGATTGCTCGATGGTGCTTGGTTGTCATAGGTACAAAAAACATGAACAAAAATCCTCGACTTAGAATTCAGGAGTTGTAGCGCAACAGTGAAACATGCCGGTGATCAAGGCAAGTGGATGGGGCATGGTGACCCCACACTTGCCTGAAACAACTCCTCCATTTGGTATTACATGCATAACTCACAAAAACATTAGATGCAAACAGAAGAACTAATAAAATATAAACAAGCAAAAGATAAAGTAGTATCATAAGTACAGTACATATATCCCAAAAGAAAACGGAAAAATACATCAATCGCCACTGGGTGGCCTAGAAGGACCTGCCTCGTGATCATGGGCTCGGGCTAGGAATGGTCGGGGCGCTATCCCTGCTGAGTGGCCATCTGTAAAAGTAGCTCCCCGATCCACTCCAACTGATCCTCAATCCGAGCCACTCGCTCCTCCAATCGGCGGGCGACCTGCGTCTCCTCTGGTTGTGGCTGTGGTGGTGGAACTGGTGGTGTAACCCTCTGGCGACGCCTCAGGGGTCCCTCCTCATGGGCTGGTCGGGGCGCCCTCGGTGCCTCTATCATCTCTCTCACAAAATGTCCAGGTCGTGGCTGGTGGATCAGGTGCATGTTCTCCAGTGCCCGTGCTGATGTGCGGACTGGAGGAATCACCGTCAGGGAGGCCATGGTCGCAGCAGTAAGTAACCTATATGATCGGGCCAGGCGGGTAATGTAATGCCCGCCGGTCAAAGGACTGCTGGCTGACGCACCCGTTGCCTGGGTGGATAGAGAAATCGCTAAGGCGTACGGAAGGTGGAGGAACCTGGTGGGGTCGAGGAGCACCCACAAATATATCATGTCCTCACCGGACACCTTCTCGCCCCCTTCCTCTGCATGATAGAGGTGGTGACGATATGGTGCATGAGCCAGTGAAGCGGGTTGCGGAGCTGGCTCTCCCTAGCCGAACCCGCCTCGAAGTACACGTTGGACAACGTGGCCCAAACAACTACGTTGGTATACCGTGCGGGCTGCCCCTGAATACACGCGTCAAGGAACGGCGTGAAGTGTCGGCTCTAGAGATCCTCCTCCGTGTATATACACGTACGTCTCCTGAACTCCCTGAGACTGCACTCCCTGGGGCTCCCCCAATCTGAATCGGACTAGCCTGGATCGGGCCTATGTCGAAGCCGGTGCATAGCGGACCGTGGAGAGAAACTCCAAGAGAAGCTCGGTGTAAACTGTATCGTCCTGGTTGGCCATGAGCCTGTCCCAACCATGACACGTGAATGTAGCCTCCCCATGAGACCACGTACGATGAAGAAAAGGCTCGATCTCATCCCAGAGTCCGACCGTCCTGAGAATATCCCGATCTATGATCGTCGCCTCGAGAACAAGACGACTAATAAGTGCATCCCTCCTCTGAGTATACTCGATCGAACTCTTCGGACCCTCGGGGAACTGGAGAAAAGGATGATCGCGCCTGAAAGCCATTTGCACACAGAAACCACACAAAAAATTTTGCAAGATAAGTCCTTATCCTCCCCACCGAACCGCGGCGTGGCCCAAGAACCAGGGCGCGGCGCGGCGAGCGGCTGTTTCGAATTCCAACCCTAATCTCACTGATTTTCACCTGTTAACTCGATCCAAACGCACTACAAGGTAGCCTAAGCACCGACTAGCCCCTCTAGGGTGATCATTTGGCAAACAAAACACCCTACGAGTCAGCATTGCCGATTTCTAAGTTTTTCATTTTTGGAGAAATCAACCAATTTCACAGCCTAATCGCTAGTTTTAACAAGTAAAAACTAATTAGAATGACATACCTCGATAGTAGGAATGAAATGAACGAGAAAAATGCGAGAAAAACGTCGGATGATCGGAGCTCTGACCGCGGCGTGGTCTTGTGTGTGTGAATAGTAAATGCGACGTACCTTATAAAGAAAAAATCTGACCGATCGATTCCCGCGGCATGGATAGGTAGTGACCGCGGCGCGCGTGTTCCCAAATCAACCCCTACACGTCTGACCGCGGCGCGGTATGCAATTTTTCAAATTTCCTTCATAATGACCCCACACTTGCCTCGAACCAATAACACCTGTAATGACGATGATAATATCTTCCTAATTAGTCCTAAGAAATACAGTACCTACCTATAAAAGATGGGTTGCCTCCCAACAAGCGCTAAGTATAACGTCTTTAGCCAGACGGGTTATTCCTGCTTATATTCTTCTCGATCCTCTTGTGGCATCATCTTATAGTCTGGTGCGAAATTGTGGACCATCATTGCCAGCAGTGATGTCAACTGTGTCATCCTATCACTAACCTGGCTAATCCATTGCTGCTGTGCTTCCAAAAGTTGGAAGACCTTCGCTTCCCTATCCCTTGCATCCTTCTCATATTACTAATGCCTTGTCTCCATCATTTCCATCATGTCCAGCAGTTGCACCTTGTCAATGGTTGACAACGGATGCTCTTTTGTTTCCTTCAAGATCTCTTCTTTTCTGCCTTCTCCTGTTCAGGTCCATATTTTTCCCTTATCTCTGATCCCTGGTTCCATCAGCGGATTGCTGCTCCAATACTTATCATCATACCCTTGAGGTAGAGATATAGGACTCTGAAACATATTTAACCTTTGTTTCCTTGACCCAAAGAAGATATCCAGGTCTCCCGTCTTGCAATCGATAATAGCACCGGCTGTAACCAAAAACGGACGTCCCAGGATCAGCGCAGGCGCGTCTTCCTGACTCTCGTATTCCATAACTAAGAAATCCATGGGATAGAAGAAATCACCAACTTTCACTATCACATTTGTTAACTTGCCCCGTAAGACCTTAGTTGACTGATCGGCTAACTGTAATACTGTCTTTGATGGCTCCAACTCCTCATTCTTGTATTTGTCGTACAAGTATCCGGGTAGGACGTTAACATTTGCCCCCAAATCTAGCAAGGTATTCCTAATGACCACATCTCCCACCGTGGCAGTAATCAATGGCGATCCCGGATCCCTCTCTTTCTTGGGCAGTGTTACCAACAATGTATCACTAGCTTTAATTGTCAACCTCACAGTATCAGGTGTGGGAGTATTGCACTTTCCATTTTTTCACACATCTCCTAAAGAATTATTGTATCCTCAGGAGCGTTCTTAAGCTCGTCCCACAAAGGTTGGTTCATTTATGGCCCAGTTGATTTGTTTGGAACTTCCTGCTTTTTCTTTTCCTTCTTACCCTTCTTCCTTTGTTTAATTCCAGCCACCATTGGTTGCTCCTCCTCTTGGACATCCTTGTCCTCCTTTACTTGAGGTTCCTTCTCAACCTGAATTTCCTTTTCTTCTTTAACCTCCTTTTCAACTTCAGCTTTTTCGACTTCAACCTTAACATCTTCCTTGCTTTCACTTTCATCCTTATCTTCATTCTCTTTGCTCTGACTCTCAATTTCACTTTCATAACCTAGAAAATATTCCATTGTCACCTTCCTCCATTCCGACTCAACAGCATTGACATGCTCCTTTTCTGCTCGCTGAGTATGGTTCGGGTTGATTTCTATGGTACTTGGCAACTTACCATTATCTCTCTTTCTTTGATCCTCAACCATCTGAGCGATCTGCCTCTCCATGTTGGCGATGGCCTTGGCATTAGCCTGAGACTGTTGTTGCATGGTGTTGAACATCTCGTACATCTTTGCAGTCAAGTCCTCCTGGGTTCCTGGGGCATTGTTGTTGCTGGCAGTATTCGGCCCCCTGTTGTTGTTGTTACCACTCCCACTTGCATTGCCATTGTTTTTTGCTGGTTGATATTGCCTGGGCTGATTAGATGACTGGCACTGATAATTGTTCTGCCTTTGATTGTTGAAATTTTGTTGACCCTGGTTGTATGGTCTATAAGGACGTCCATTATTGTATTGACCTTGACCCTGGCCATAAACCTGATTTGCTTCCTGAATTCTTTGTCCTCCTTGTTGCTGAGTCTGAGGTCCGTTCTGTAGAGTAGACAACAGTCTATCAAACTTCTTGTTGAGTTCACTTATTTCCTTCTTGACCTCTTTCCTCCAATCTGCATCAGCTCCCACTACTGCAGCTGTGTCTACCGTCTTTCTAGTAGAGAAATTCGCCTTGGATCCATTGCTCAATTGTTCCAAAAATTGCCAAGCCTCATCAGGATCCATCATCATGATAGTGCCACTGGACGATGCGTTGATCATCACCTGATTCGTCTCACTTGCCCCTTCAAAGAAATGCCTGACCAACTGCCACTTCAGAATATCGTGATGAGAGGGCGACCTCATCAACTCCTTCAGACGATCCCAAGCTTCGTGAAATGCTTCTCCAGGCTTCTGCTAAAAATCCTGGATGGCTCTCCTAATCTCCGTCGTCTTACTTGCCGGGTAGAACCCTTGCAAGAATTTAGCTTTAAGCTGGTCCCACGTACTGATACTATTAGACTGAAGAGACGTGAACCAATACTTGGCCTTGTCTTTCAAAGTGAACGGGAACAACCTTAATCTAAAAATATTCTTATTCATGTTCTTAGGGGTATTGGCGTTTGCTATTGCTATGAACTCATACAAATGATTGTATGGATCATCCTGTTTATATCCCCTAAATTCAGGCAATATTCCTAAAAGCTGTGGTCTAATTTCTACCTGAGCGTCTACATCATCTGGAATATAAATGGGCAATGAATCATCGTACTCCCGCGGTTGGAAGTGCGATGCAACCGACTGCCCTCTCGGTTGTGCAAAGTACAATGGTCTAACTAAATTACCGTTATATGACCTTGCGGTTGTTGTGGCTGTGGTGCTCTTCGTGGAGGTCCCCGACCTCGGTTCCATTGTTGCTGTGGTTGTTGCTGCTGCGGAACCCATCCTTCTTCCTCGTCCTCATAGCTTTGATCAACCTCCTGGTACTGGTACTGCTGTTGTGGTGGTTGCGGTTGATACTGCTGTTGTGGTTGTTGCGATATGGTTTGAAAAGTAGTTTGTGGTTTAAAGATTAATGGTGGTTGTAATGGTTGTGATTGTGGTTGAAAAATGGTAGTGTGCTGCATGGTCACTGGGGTGCCATCACGGGTCAGCGCTCCCCAAGACATAGCAGATGTAAAAGGGTTTGTAGATTGTGGTTGAAATGGTGGAACAGAAGACGGAGTGCATGATGGTATTGATGTGGGGGCTGACACCACACCACCAGTAGCACTCGTGCTCCCAAACTGAAATTCTGAAAACGGGGGTATAAATGGAACTGCCCCCGTTACCTCGCCCGAAGGCTCATGGGTAACATCCTCAATACTACTACTAACATGACTAAAACTCATTGTATCTAAAAACCTACATACACGGTTCTTGCGCGCGGTTCGTTCGATCTCCGAGTCAAAACGCAAGGGTGATAACTGCCCACCCCGACGGGTACGCATGCACTAGTGCAACACGCCAGTTAAAACCAAAAATTGAAATACTAACTAACTGAAAATCTCAATACTAAAACCAAAATCAGAAACTAAAAGTCCTACAGATCGCCTACTCTCAAGCTCACAACTCCCCCTGCAACGGCGCCAAATTTTGACACGCCTAAGTCCTCGTACGGTCAAAATTAGTAAAATAACCTAACACACACTACTATAGCGGTAGTCAGGGTCGATCCACAGGAGTTACGTGGTCAAGGTAGGCAACAGATTACCAATTGTAGTGTCACGCTACAGCCAGAGGATCTAGTTTCCGACTTTTACCAAAAACAATCCAGAAATCATAAAGTCCAACAAATTCAAATCAAGCATCAACTAAACTAAAACCAATATTTAACCTAATTACTTACTGAAATCAGAAATGCACTTCAGAATCAGAAGCAACAAAGATTAAATCAAAACATCCAACACATTCAAGCATCCAAAATTCATCCAAAAGCATAAAACTGAAAAGAGAGCAATTAACAATAACCAAATGATTAACTATTAAAAACTTAGATCCAACTCGTTCCAAAACAGAAAACATAAACTTTCAAAAACTAAAAACTAGTGCCAATGGTTGTCACACCCAATAACACTAGCCAAAGCTACCAAAACTACTAAACTACTTGGAAATTAAAAGAGAAAAACATAAATACCAATTATGGTCGACTGAAAACTGAAACTCGGAGTCAAAGAAGCCTTGGGGGTCGTTCCTATGCCAGGTCTTTGCTGCTGATTTCGACCTAAAACACTCTATTTATAGTTTTGAAAATAAGTGACCGCGCCGCACGCATTTAGATTCCGCGGCGCGCGTGTGAGTTTATCCTCGTTTCTTCGGCATTTGAATCTTCTCCACCGCCTCATTGCTGACTCAGCGCGTCGCGCCCTTGCACATCACCGCGGCGCGCGTGCAAATTTGACTATTTTGTCTTTATCTTCAAACTTCTTCCATTTTGTACGCATTTGGCCCCTGTTTACATCATTTCTTTCCAAACAAGCACTGACACAAAAAGTGATAATACCACAGTATATATGATATAAATTCACCAAGAATAGGGCTCAACAACGACTAAAATACTTGATATTACTAGGTGTTGTCACACGTTTAGCTAAGTCTCATACCATTTGACTTTTAGTCGGATATCCTTCTTGTTTTTGTTATTTAATATTGGAATGAATATTTGATGTTATTAAACTGTTTTGGTATAGTCTTGCAATTTAGTCACTATTATCATCTTGGTTTACTATTGGAATTTAGTCAATCACTATATTATTCTTTACCAAAGTAAAGTTATTTGTAACATATGGAAGTACTTTGCTTTTGAAATGTTTGACACGAGGAATCAATCAAGCTAGTAGAGAGTAAAGAACATACATTCGGGTGTTAAACATCTCTTTTAGTCAATTATATCTTTAATCACTAGTTTACCATTATGGTGTGCATTCTTTTTATAAAATTAGTGTCACACCCCGCTAAAGCGGAAACACGGGATACGACAGTACAAAAATGTCTCATTGCAAAAGTTAAAGACAACACCAACCATAATATTAAAAAGCATTACAATTTACAATAAGGTTTGAACAATTGTAAAAAAAATATTACAACATATTCAAAAAACAACACATGCGTAATGCTTCTATAAGTGATGTGTCTCTAAGTGCCACTTACTAGATGATTCCTGAAAAAGCATGAAAAACGAGGGTCAACTATGAAAATAGTTGGTGAGTTTACATGTTTGTAACAGAACAACGTTTCAAAAATTTGTGAAAATCTGAACATTGATAAACGTTTTCCATAATAGAAGTTCCTTCTGAGTATTGATAAAGGTTTCCATATATAGAAGTTCCTTTCTGAGTATTGATAAAGGTTTCCATAAATAGAAGTTCCTTTCTGAGATAAACATTTTTTGTATGTATGTAATTGAACAATGAGTCCACAACCAAACCTATGACCTGATCGCCCTCAACTTATGCTTATCGTGACATAAGTTAAATGGTAATATGCACTCTGCGTTCCCAGTAAGTGAGGAGTTGTCAATTCCTAATAGCGCGCTATCCATAATGACCATCGACTCAAAAAGTTAATGAATTGTGTATACTAGGGACTTTGTACGATAAGTTCTCAAAGTTCATGCGAACATATTACATACCTCAACACAAAAAACTCATATCGAACAAACCATTTAGATCAACGAACATAAAATAGCACGATCATGCTTTTCCACCCCAAAATAATAAAACAGTAAAGAGGGGATGTGAATACTCACTTTGATATGAATGGCACTATTGATGCTTGTGAACAATCCATGTATTTCTTATCGG
The DNA here is from genome assembly GCA_023525715.1 of Cichorium intybus. NCBI lineage: Eukaryota > Viridiplantae > Streptophyta > Magnoliopsida > Asterales > Asteraceae > Cichorium > Cichorium intybus. The sequence continues at coordinate 114,965,759 of CM042012.1, forward strand.
GAACCTATGATAAGGGAAATACGCTAGTGAGATTCTAGATTAGCTATCTATCACTAATATGCTTAATTCTACATAGAAAATATCATTATTTGTTTCAAAGGTTGAATTCATACAAATATTTACCCTATTTCAGAAATATGAATTTTTGTACATATTATCATACTTGTGAACAATTCCAATAACAAATTTTACATTTCGAACATTTTTATTTACGCATTTAACGTTTAATTGTGTTCCAAAATATGAGAAATTCTCAAAAACTTTATAAATGAATTTTAATAGTTAACAACTATATAATTTCATTTCTTTTTATAATTAAAGGCTTATTTGAATTTTTCAAAATTTTTATACATTTTAAGTATTTATTTTCCATTAAATTCCTTGAAAAACACCTCAAAATTCAAGAAAAATATAGAAAAAGTTTATAAAATTGTCCATCATCTTTGGACCTCTGTTATATAATTTATATAACTTTCAAAAATTATTAGAACCTGTTTTGGAATTAAAATAATCCAATTCTTGTGATTTTACAAATTCCGGTTTTATACGTTTAATGTCTTAATTCAATTAAAAATCAAGAAAAATCAGTAAACAATTTAGTTAAGGGTTCAAAATTTTAATTCCAGAGGAGTACATTTTATTAAGTGTTTAGACCCATTTTTAGAATTTTTAGAACATTTATTCCCTGTTTTCTCTATTTTTATTCATTATTTTGTCAAAAACACATAAATTCGTGAAAATAAGATTAATTTGTTCTGAAAAATTCTATAAACATTTATATAGACCTCCTACAATATATAGAAGTCTCGAAAAGTTTGTTTTGTCACTTTTACTGAGGATCTTCCAATTTATGGATTTATTTATGTAAAACCACAATAATTCAAAAAGTATATCAAAATTAAACAAAAAGGTCCGAAACTTTATGGGGACTGTAAAAACGCTTTATACATCCTCATGTAAATTTCTCAGATTTTATGTCATCCGACAAGTAATTTATAGGAATTATTGTCATGATTTCTTGTCACATTTTTATAAAATTAACATTTTCGAGTTAGACCTTGAAACTTTCCAGTTAATTATTTCATGTTCATAGGTTCTCACCATAAATTGGACCAGAATAAAAAGATTTCCTAAGATATTTTTATAGATTTATGTTATTTCATGCATTTTTGAAGGTTTTTAGCATCAAGCTTTGATTTTATGACTTAATCCATTAAGAGGAGCACATGCATGAAGGTTTAAGCATCATGCATGTGTCTTAAAAGTTCCAAAACAGATTCATACATGAATTTACCATGCATGTCACGATTTTTTTTGAAAACATGTATTTTTAATGATTTTTGACATAGATTGGTTATGGAAATTCACATGCATGCAACATTCTTGATGTTTATGTGAATTTCTACCATCATCATCATCAAAATTTCGTGGGTTTAGGATACCCCATGATATGTTTCAAAAAGAAAGGTGTAGAAGTGTAAAAATATGCAATAAAACATAAGATAATGGAAGAAGAAGCATGTGTATGAGTTATACCTTTGAAGAACACATTATATGATCCGATTTTGAGCTTGAAAATGGTGTTTGTGCTGATGAATTTCGTGGTTTAGAGAGAAAGGAGAAGAGAGTTGAGAGAAAATGATGATGGAGTGTTGAAAAAATGAAAGAAAGAGATGGAGTGTATATTTATCTAAAATAATGAAAGAAAGATGACATATCTTGCACGTGGGAGGGGTATGGCCGATGGGTACAAGGCTCCCCACTCTCCATTTTTTTTAAATGGTTACATCTTATAAATACTTCTCAATTTTTATAAATTTTTGGTTAAAAATGTGAATTATTTAGACTTATTGACTCATAAATATTAAATAAATTTTAGGAACCAAAATTTTGAATTCCTAATTATTTTTAATAATTTACCTAATTAAATTTAATAATATAAGTCTTATGATGAAATTTATAAATTTTTATACGTCAAATTTATGACTTTTGAGTTTTTAAGACTTTTTATGGTTTTTATGACCAAATTAAAATCTCATAATTATTATAAAGTGAATTCTAATATTTTCACTTTATTTTAAGTTGTTCATAATTAATTTTAACTGTAAAAGATATTCACAGTCGTTTTTAACCGTTTACTGGCATTTTCCGCAGAAACCGAACAATTCACTTGAATTGTACTAATCAAGCATATTAGTTTTAGATTCTAACTGGATTCAAGCATCTAAAGAGTTTTTGACCTATTTCTATAATAAAGTCAAAATAAAAGTCTAAGGCAACTAAACTAAGTCAAAGAATGATCCGAATGACAGTTGTCACAATGTCTACACGTGTAATTTGGTTTATTTAAATCTAGAACCGATTCGAATTTTGACGGTTGTCACAATTACAGTGCTATTCCTGGTTGTATACTTGTGGTGCACATTTCCTTTTTTCCCCCTTGACTTCCATCTTTTTAATTGCATACTTTTCGTAGTTCATTCAACAAAAGGGATGAAATATTAGTTTGCAAAGAGCTCGTGTATCTGAGTGGTAATTTGCCACCAAATAGATAAATCTCTCGTTGAGTTAGTCCTTGAAATATTTTCTTCTATATTTGAAAACAATACTTCTTTCACACGTAGACCATTGAAGTGTTGAGCATATTAATTAAAATTTCATTCAAGTTAATGTGTTATTGTCACTTTCCACTGACAAGAATTATTACGTAACTCTTACTTTCATCCAAGTGTGAATACACATCAAGATTGATCAAACTAGAAGTCGAATGTCATTTAATTATTGTAATCACAATCTTATTATTTTATGCATTTCAAACAAGTTGACACCCCCCCCCCCCACGCCCCCCCCCCCCCCCCCTTGAGCTTTACAATTTCTGTCCCATCTCTAGAAGTGTGAAAACTTTGCAAGAGATTTATTCATTCTTGACTCTCTAGGGTTTGACTCGTACCACTACTACACCATTCTTAATTGAAGAGTATTTAGAGGTTCACAACATAATATATTTCTAACCTACCATCATAACATGAAGTGGTCATTGGATTTTGGAATAAGAGAGATAAAGGACGAGTTACATCCTTTAGCAATGATCCCAGAGAGCTCAAAGTCTCTTACAAACATATACATGTCCTTTATTCAAGTCCCAATATTTTTTCAAGAACTTAAACGTGAAACCATTGGGACCCAACGCCTTGTCGTTCACACAACCCCAAACAACCTCTTAATTTCATCCTCATGGAAAGACCTTGTAAGAAAATCCTCATCCATCGTTAATATCTTCTTGAATCTATCACTGATAAACTTTGGCTTATTAGACATTGGCTCTTTAATTTTTTTAGAAAAAAATTCAAACACATCCTTGGAAATCTTGATAGGATCCGTCACACAAACACCAGATATTAAGACCATTAAGTTTGTTTTCGCTTATTTTTGTTCATGAACCCATGAAAAAATTTCGTATTTACATATCCATCTATATCCCACCTCACTTTGGATTTTTGTTTTAAATCACGTCTCTTAATGTCTTCAATCTCCGATATCCTTTTCTTCCAATATTGTATCTCATTTCTTTCTTGGGACGAAAGCAGTATACTCTCGACAATCAGCTCAATCGTTTCAATTTTGATAATAAGCTTCTGCTACTCATCACTTTCTCGTTTAATCTAATCAGCTCTCCAAATCTCAGGTTTGTTTTCACGGTCTTGAATTTTTTCAGCAATCTTCTGTCCACCGTTCCAGACGGCATCAACTTCAACCAAGCATTACAAACCATCAAGTTAATCCTCTCCAATAAAACCTAAGAATTAAAAAAATTTAAGGGGTACGAGCCAAATTCCCGATGATCATCAACTAGAATAATGGGACAATGGTCTGAAAATCTCATCGGGAAGATAGTCACCAAGGCATTCTCCCGAATATATAAAAAGTCAATGCATACAAAAAATTTGTCCAATTAGCTGAGACCCCTTGAATATTAACTCATCTAAGTGAATTTACGTCCTCCCATATTGAATTCAAATAGCCTACAATCTCTTATAAAAGAATTCAAATCATCCATACACACGTCATTACCAATATTTGAAAATCTGTCATTTTTGTATCTCACCTCTTTGAAATATCACATAAACAACTAGCAAACACTCAAATAATTCCTTAAACTTTTCAACATATTCCAAAGATTAGATCGATCAAGGTCATCCATAGGAGTATAAACATTCACCAAATTTATCATACCAGAAATATCGTTCCAATTACCAGAAACCAAAATTCAATTATGATTCTTAATGACATTCACCTATTGAAACATATTGGAATTCCAGACAGAGAAAAGCCCGCTGACCTTCCTTGTGATTCTAAAAAAGCATAATCAAAAACCGTATTATCCTAGTATAAATCCAAAGGAATGTGACATGTGTTCTCCAGTTGCATCTATTGAGCACTAAGAAAGTTTATTTGATGAGTAATCTTTAGTTCCCTGATCCACTCTGCTTTGTGCACACCTGCCACCTCTTTAAGATTAATAGACAAACAATTTCTAATTTGAGAAGAATTAAAAACACTGCAAAGCAAGGAGTGTTCTCTACGAAATTCAAAGATTTGATTAGAAACTCTAATGACGTGAGGAACCGATCGAAAAAAGAGCTAAAGGAGGGTTTGATACGATCAGTGGTAAAGGAGATTCAAGCCCAGTTTCTGTGGAGGTTGAAAATACGATGCAATTGGGCATGGATGTGGGATCCGAAAACGTGATTCTATGTCCTGTAAGCATCAGACTACCATTGTTTATGTTCGTTCATTTAACTAAATGAACAACAATTTGTGTTCATGTTCATTAATTTATTATATAAACAAAAATAATCAAACTTCCTGCCGAACAGTTCAATGAACGTTTAATCTATTTACAGCCATAATCATTAAGAAAGAGGGATGAGCCGCTAGCAATGATGAGGTTGAAGCTAGTTGATTAGTGACCTTTGGCTTCAAAAAGTATGTGAAACTCCATTTTTAGTTACATATTTAAACCTTGAAAAAGTAACATTATGTGCAATAATGTCTTGTTAATTTACAAAACTCGATCCCAATGGAAAATTTTGGACATTAAGTCCATAAAGGGAGTTACAAATAAATAAGGGTCTTGCATATCCTCCCACACAACATCTCAAATGAGGCATACCAATACTCGAGTGGAAGTTGTTGTAGGAGAACTCAGCCATTGGAAGATAAGAATCTCAGTGACACGTCGCAGTCGTCGATGCGGTCAAAAATACAAGATATAACCTTACAGCTCACTACTTAGTTGTAAGTAAGGGTCGAACTGTGGAGTTCATGGTTGATATTGAAGGGTTTCTACACAAGCAATGAACACAAAAATTCCTATGGTTCACATGCAACCCTAAGATGATCTATATTTTCTTCTATGAAGATAATAAACTAAAAACCCTAAAGGATACAATTCAGTTCTAAAGATTAATTAAGAAAACCAACCTTTGATCTTATGATCCTTCAAGCAAGCAGCAAAAGAATCCTGCCTCAAATGCAAGTCACACCCAAGTGATGGAAGAATCAGTCCAGCAGAGTAACACAGAGAGAAGGGAGGCGTGGGATTTAGGGTGCCCAGGGGGTTCCTTATTTAGCCTCCTAGGGTTACACCTGAAACCCTAGAAAGCCTCCAAGTGGACAAGGCTTTTGGCCACTTGGACCAGACTCCCCAAACCCTAATTAGGGTTTCGCCAAAACCCTGGAGGAGCCTCCAGGGTGGCGCCAACTTGGCCCCTGGTTTTTACCTGGCCAGTTATTCAACTATTAAATAAATGCCAACCAGTCCCTGCACCTTTTATTAATTAATTTAATCACTAAATTAAATCCAATTAATTCTAGATTAAATCTCAATTAATTATTATAGTTTCTAATTAATATATTAACACTTAAATATATTAATAACCCATATATTTATTTTCTATTGATTTATTATACAATTAATAAATCAACTATTCTCTCTACTGAACTATACGTCTATCTTCCATCTATGAGGGCAACCCAAATGGACTTTGCTTTTTTATTTATAAGATAAATACAATTATAAGTCATGGCTTAGACACCTAATCCAACAGTCTCCCACTTGGATAAGTCTATGACTTTAATTGTCCGAACTCTGACCCAGTCAGTTCTGTCCAAAGATAAGTAATCTGATGATCCTCCGTCCAACAGGATATTTTCAGACTCAAGACATGGACTAACATCAATCTTGGTCTGATACTCTGTTTCTCGATTTCTGATTTGCATATGACTTTAGAGACTACTAATTGAACACATCAATTTAGTCCCGATTGGCCAACACTTTCAGTCAACTTCAAAATCATCGAGAGGCCTACAGATATCTGTTTCCCATCGGGTCAGGGGACGGATAAGTTTCGACTTATATGTCCATACCTTTTGCGGATCAAATTACTCACAACAATGTGTTTTATAACACCGAGTTAGCGGCGCGTTTTCGCATTATCAATAAGCACTTGTCTCGTAAATTACAGATCATATCTCTCCACTTAAAGATCAAAAGATATTATCGTCTTAACATTGCTCGTGATGTAATCCATGAAGCAATCTGTTAAGCGCGGGTTTATCCAATACTCAAATCTCTATTTTCTAAGTACTCATGAACGTTGCAGCAGTCTTACTGCAATTTCTAACTCATTAGACAGTCTGCAACCGATTCATGACAGTCTTTGTTTACACTTACTCCCTAACAGTGTGATCGACTGTGGAACTTTAAATAATCTAATTATTAAGGAAGTTAAACATGCAAATATAGAAACACAGAAATAAACAATCGACAAAGGCAGTAACAATACTCATTTATAAATCTCAATTTACAAAATCATCGAGTCAATTACATTTATATTGTTTACAAGTTTCAAATCTATCTAATTACTAAAACTAATATCATCCTTCAGTCCAATGCTCCGAGCATGCTGATTGTGCTTGATCCTGTTCAGAGCCTTAGTCAAAGGATCTGCAGGATTGTCTTCTGATGATACTCGCTTAACCAGTAAGTGCCCTTCTTCTACTTGATGTCGAATGTAGTGGTACTTTCTTTCGATATGCCTGGACTTTCCATGGTCTCGTGGTTCCTTTGTCAAGGCGACCGCTCCTTCATTATCGCAGAAAAGTTCCACCGGCTCCTGAATGCTCGGGACAACTCCAAGGTCCCCGATGAAATTCTTCAGCCAAGCCACCTCCTTAGACGCTTCACTCGCTGCAATGTACACTGATTCGCACGTTGAACCAGCCACCGTTTCCTGCTTGGAACTTTTCCAAGTGACCGCTCCACCGTTCAAAAGAAATACCCAGCCCGACTGGGACAGTCCACTGTCCCTATCTGTCTGGAAGCTGGGATCAATATATCCACTCACTTTCAAGTCATCACTGCCACGAAGGATCAATACCATATTCTTTGTCCTTCGCAGATACTTGAGTATGTTTTTGACCGCATACAATGTGCTTTTCCAGGATTACCCTGGAACCGACTACCCATGCTTAGTGCATAGGATACGTCGGGACGAGTACATGTCATAGCATACATGATTGACCCTACTGCCGAAGCATAAGGTACTCGACTCATCTCAGCTATTTCCTCATCGGTACTCGGACTTCGAGTCTTATTCAATTTAGTATTACTTTGGATTGGCAGCTCTCCTTTTTTTGAATTTTCCATGTTAAATCTTTTTAACACCTTTTCCAAATATGTACACTGGCTTAGACCAATCAATTTTCTCTTTCTATCTCTAAGTATTTTTATCCCGAGAATATAAGCAGCTTCTCCTAGGTCTTTCATGGCGAAACACTTCCCGAGCCAAGCCTTAACATCTTGCAAGGTCAGAATGTCGTTTCCCATGAGCAATATGTCATCAACATACAGCACCAGGAAAGTGACTATACTCCCACTAGCCTTGACATATACACAGGACTCATCTTCACTCCTAGAGAAGCCAAACTCTTTGACTTTCTCATGGAAGCAAAGATTCCAGCTGCGAGATGCTTGCTTCAGCCCGTAGATTGATCTTTCAAGCTTACATACTTTATCAGGGTGCTTTGTGTCTAAAAAACCATCTGGCTCACTCATGTAAACATCCTCAGTCAGTTTTCCATTAAGGAAAGCGGTTTTGACATCCATCTGCCAGATTTCATAATCATCAAACGCAACTATGGCAACCATTATCCTGATTGACTTAATCTTGGCTACTGATGAGAAGGTTTCATCATAGTCAACCCCTGGGGTTTGAGTGAATCCCTTTGCAACCAGCCGAGCTTTATAAGTATGTACTTTTCCATCCATGTCGGTCTTCTTTTTGAAGATCCACTTGCATCCGACTGTCTTTCGACCCGGTACATTGTCAACCAAGTTCCAAACTTGATTGTCATACATGGACTTTATCTCGCTGTCCATTGCCTCTTTCCATTTTGCAGACTCGGGGCCTGCCACTGCTTCACGGTAGCTAGCTGGCTCATCCAAATTAGTCAGTGTACGATCACTGACTAACGTGTCACCGTCCGAAGTAATATGGAAACCATAGAACTTGGGCGGCATGCTAACTCTATCTGAACGCCTAAGGGGCAATGAAATGTCGGTGGGTCCAACATGAACTTCTTCTTCATGTTGGTTGCTAGTTTCTTCCAAGGTTGTTTCATCGGGCGTCTCCTGAATTTCTTCGAGATCGATCGTACTCCCACTGTCCTCTTTGTATATGAGTTCTCTCTCTCTCGAAAGAACCCCCGTCTTGCTACAAAGACCACGTCCTCGCTTGGTCTGTAGAACAAGTATCCAAAAGACTGTTTCGGGTATCCGATGAAGAAACATCTCTCACTTCTTTTTACGAGCTTATCTGAAGTCTCTCGTCTCACGAAAGCTTCACAGCCCCAGACTTTGATGTGTGCCAACGAGGGAACTTTCCCCGTCTACATCTCGTGCGGTGTTTTCGCAACCTTCTTGGTTGGGACAAGGTTTAGGATATGGGCTGCAGTCTCTAAGGCATACCCCCAGAAATGGATTGGAAGTGAAGCTCGACTCATCATGGAACGAACCATGTCCAACAAGGTTCGGTTTCGCTTTTCAGTAACACCATTCAGCTGAGGTGTTCTTGGAGGTGACAACTGTGAAACAATTCCACATTCCTTGAGGTAATCGAGAAACTCGATACTAAGATACTTACCGCCTCTGTCGGATCTAAGCATCTTTATCTTTCTGCCCAATTTATTTTCCGCTTCATTTTTAAACTCTTTGAACTTTTCAAAGGTGTCCGACTTATTCTTGATTAAGTAGATATACCCATATCTACTAAAATCGTCGGTAAAGGTCACATAGAACCGCGTGCCATCTTTAGTGGTTGTTCTGAAGGGACCACACACATCTGTGTGTATGATATCCAACAGACCTTCACCTCTTTCAAAGGAACCTTTGAATGGTGATTTTGTCATCTTGCCAAGTAAGCAAGATTTGCATACATCATCCGACCCGAGGTCGAATGATTCCAACACTCCATCCTTTTGGAGTTGGGCGATGCGTTTTTTGTTTATATGGCCAAGGCGACAATGCAACAGACATGCCTTTTCTACACCGCTTGAAGCATCAATAGCTAAAACATTTTTACCATAATTATCAACACACATAATAGATTCATACACTCCATCACAAGGCATAGCATTAAATATAAAAACATCATTTTTGAAAACAGAAATTGAACTATTCAATTTATTGAACTCATAATAAAAACCTTGTTTAAACAATACATGAAACGAAATTATGTTCTTTGCCATATCAGGCGCATAGCAACAATTATGTAAATCGAATCTAACTCCACTACTCAGCACTAGTCCATAAACGCCGATCTTGGTAACAGGTAACGTTCGCCTATTGCGCATGACCATGTTCAGTCTGCCATGCTCCAGCTCCCTACTTTCCTCTAAGCCCTGCAAATCAGAACAGATATGAAAACCACATCCTATATCAAGGACCCAAGAACGGGAAAAAGATGAGTTATTAGATATAGAATATGTACCTGCTTGTGACGGTTTCACTTTACCGTCCTTGATATCCTGCAGATACGTTGGGCAGCTCCTCTTCCAATGACCCTTTTGCTTGCAGTAAAAGCAGTCGGCCTCTTTGGGGTTCTGAACATGTGGAATGCCGGAAGACTTGCCTTTCGGGGCACTACTAGATGACCCGACATGATTCTTTTCCCTCCAGTTCTGCTTAGGAGGGCCTTTCCGTTTCTTTCTTTTTCCAGATCCAATAGCCAGGACAGACGGGTTGACAGGGAGCAAACCTTTTCCCTTCATCCCGTCCTCAGCCGTACGAAGCATGCGGTGTAACTCAGCTAGGGTTGCCTGGTTGTTGTTCAAATGATACGCCAGTGCGAACTGGTCATAAGAACTGGGCAAGGACTTTAGCACTATGTCAACTGCTAAATCCTCATGGACCGGCATTTCCAGCTTCCTAAGCCTTTCCACATAACCATGCATCCTCTGCACATGTGCACAGATGGACTCGCCCTCCTTGGGCTTGCCGTTAGTGAAGGATTTTACAACCTCACGCCTTTCGATGTGCTCTTGCTTGCGGAACTTTTCCGTGAGCTCTTTATGCATCTCGTAAGGCCAATAGTCCTCATAGATACGTTACAATTATGGGTTCGTAGTAGCGATCATGATGCAAGCCACTTTGGTTGCATCATCAGAGTGTTTAGTGTACGCAGCGATTTCCTCGGGAGTAGCGGTTTCAGTGTCCACATCAACGAGCTCGGTTTCCAGAACATACTCTTTGTATTCAAACCTTAGAGCCATTTTGATGTTGCGGATCCAGTCATTATAGTTAGTGCCGTCCAACGTCACTTTTGAGCACAATGACAGAATCGAGGTGACATTACCGGGATTTGAGTGGGGAACGGATTGGTCAGAAGACATCTGAACAAGAAGAAGGTAGTTTTAATTAGATATAATAATAATAATCCGTATATTCACCGAAGAATAAATATAAGGCTAGGATCCTACAATAACAATCTACAATATCGAAAAGGGATGCCGTAATCTCTATTGTAAATTTCATAAGGTAGGCGAATGACGATTCAGCCAATTCCACCGCGGAAACATAATCATATTATAATGGAATTCCTAGTTTCATTGAGATTTACCAAACTGTTCGATAGCATGTTTTAATCTCGGGAATGCCCCACTGTTTGTGACTGGGATGCCGAGGATCACAAACCGCGTGTGAATAACCATGCAAATTCGCTCGGTACTCTCGAAGTCAATTGTCATCTCTAATTAACGTGCCGGTTAACCATACACGCTCCGTTAATAATGACAAAATCTAGAAACCCATTGCGACTCTTTGCGGGCCCCAGTTGGCGTGTCGGTAAACCATACACGCTCCACCAACGTCCTACAAAGTGCAATGTGCAATTTCATGGATTAGCACCAATTCACATTTTGAACCTAAAGTAACTAGATTGGGATTTGTTTTAGGGTTCTAGTACTTTCAATTATAGCGTTATACTTTTAAGAGGCTTAGCGTTTCTATCAAACCCGTTCAGCTAACGACACTCGACTGGCCAGGAGAGCGGTGGGTAAGAGTAGATACATATTAGACTAACATTTTATAGTCAGTCGCCTTATACCCTCTTTAGAGGACAGTTTTGTGAATGAGGCCTACTAATGGTAAGACTAACCAGTTTTCTTATATATATTAAATTAACTTTTAATCATAAATACATATAAGATATATTTTAATCTTATTAAAATATTTTAGAATTAATTTTATTCTAATTTTCGCAAATTTATACTAATTTTTTTAAAATTTTAAATTAATTCTTTAAACTGATTTAATTGGTCCTTTAATTAATCAATTAATTAAACTAATTAAATCTAAGATAGATATTACCAAATTAATCAAATTAATTTTTCTATCAAGGCCCCTATGGTTCTCGAAAATTACAAGTCAAGCAAGAAAGGTTCAAGTTATTTTAATTAATCTCATTACCAAAAATAACAACATACTATTATGGCAAGTAAATCAAGCAATCAAGGGGGACAATTAGGGCTTGGCGGCTAGGGTTAGGAAACCCTAGCCAAGTCGTTGATATTTAAGCCTCCCAAGGAGGAGTTTTCGCAAAACACCTCAAGGCAAGAATTAAGCATGCAGTTTATATCAATTTCACAAGAAAACAGCCTATGCTCTAATACCACTGAAGGGTTTCTATGCAAGCAATGAACACAAAAATTCCTATGGTTCACTTGCAACCCTAAGATGATCTATGTTTTCTTCTATGAAGATAATAAACTAAAAACCCTAAAGGATACAATTCAGTTCTAAAGATTAATTAAGAAAACCAACCTTTGATCTTATGATCCTTCAAGCAAGCAGCAAAAGAATCCTGCCTCAAATGCAAGTCACACCCAAGTGATGGAAGAATCAGTCCAGCAGAGTAACACAGAGAGAAGCGAGGCGTGGGATTTAGGGTGCCCAGGGGGTTCCTTATATAGCCTCCTAGGGTTACACCTGAAACCCTAGAAAGCCTCCAAGTGGACAAGGCTTTTGGCCACTTGGACCAGACTCCCCAAACCCTAATTAGGGTTTCGCCAAAACCCTGGAGGAGCCTCCAGGGTGGCGCCAACTTGGCCCCTGGTTTTTACCTGGCCAGTTATTCATCTATTAAATAAATGCCAACCAGTCCCTGCACCTTTTATTAATTAATTTAATCACTAAATTAAATCCAATTAATTCTAGATTAAATCTCAATTAATTATTATAGCTTCTAATTAATATATTAGCACTTAAATATATTAATAAACCATATATTTATTTTCTATTGATTTATTATACAATTAATAAATCAACTATTCTCTCTACTGAACTATACGTCTATCCTCCATCTATGAGGGCAACCCAAATGGACTTTGCTTTTTATTTATAAGAAAATTACAATTATAAGTCATGGCTTAGACACCTAATCCAACAGATATTTTGTGATAACAAACTTGACCGATCTATAGTGTCACTCTATAGATGGTTTTTGTCCACTCACTTGGAAACAACCGAAAATACCAAAAACACAAAACTGTAACTATCAAACGAACTTGGATCCAACTTCCAATCAAGCAAACCAAACGGAATCTGATCCGAAGTATAACTCAGAAGTCAGAAACTATCAAACACAAACAATCGAACAAACCATAACGATTATCGAATCGCAAACGAAACCGAACATGAATTATAACTAAAAATCAAAACTTGCATTCAAACGTAGCCACACCGAAAGTCGAATGTTTCTAACTTCGGGAACAATCCAGATTCTTATGGTTAACGAGATTCTACAAATTAGAACCGTTGAACACACGAAGAACAAATACCAAAAAATAAGGAATTAAAGCTAAAACTAACAAACTACCAACTATCGATCAATGAACTACAAAAATATGAGTCGAAGAAGCCTGAGTTCCACTCAAAGGTCGGGTCTTTTCTCCCGAATCACGAACCGAAGGCCTCTATTTATAGTTGAGAAAAATGCCTGGATGCGTCGCGTATACGTCTTATCTGCGGCGCGTCTTATCCATAAGCCCCGTTTCTTCGCACTTTGAATTCAAATTTCATCTGGTGTTACAACTCACCGCATCGCGCGTGTCCTCAAGGCCTGCGACGCGTGCGTTCCTTCGACTGGAAGTAGACTTCATCCAAACTTTCACCATTTTGTACGCTTTTTACCCTGTATTTCATATAATTCGCACAACAAGCACTAGACACAAAACGTGAGTAATATCGCAATTTAAGATATATATTGTTTACTCAAAACAGGGCTTAACGACGACTAGAATACTTGATATTACTGGGTATCGTCACCCAGCTCCCACCAAAGTCATGACACACACTCTCAATATATCCTCAAGCATCTGAATCGTCCTTTCACTTTGGCTATCAGTCTGGGGGTAATACGCGGTGCTGAAATGAAGCTGCGTGCCCAAATCCTCATGAAACCTCTTCTAAAACCTGGAAGTAAACTTAACATCCCTGTCAGATGTCATCGAAACAAGTACACCATGACGACTAATCACCTCCCGAACATAGATGTCAGCCAATCGCTGCAAAGTAGAAGCCTCCTGGATCGGTATAAAGTAGTTACTCTTGGTCAATCTATCCACAATAAACCATATAGTATCAACATTCTGAGGGGTCCTCAACAATTTGGTGATAAAATTCATATTAATGTTCTCCCATTTCCACTTGAAAATCTCTAAGGGATGGAGCTTTCCATGAGGCCTCTGGTGCTTAGCCTTAACCTTCTAACAGGTCAAACATCTCTCAACATACCAGGAAACATCCCGCTTCATGCTCATTCACCAATAGTCCTCTTGAAGATCTCGAAACATATCCGTCACCCTTGGATGGATAAAAACTTCGACTTGTGCGCCTCATCCATCAGTGTCTGCCGAGCTCCGCCTGTCTTAGGAACCCAAATTCGACCGTACCACGTCAATAAGTCCCGACTATCCCTGACCAAATCCGCTATTTGTCCTACAATCCTCTCATTCTTTCTGGTTCTCCTCCCTGCTTGCCTCAACTTGAGCCTCATGAATCATCTCAAGTAAAGGCGTTGCCACTTTCATCCTTAAACACAAGTCGCTGAGGGGTGCACTAACTACCTTCTTACTCAAAGCATCCACCACAACATTGGCCTTCCCTAAATGATAGAAAATCTCACATTCATAATCATTGACTACGTTAAGCCATATCCTCTACCTCATATTCAGATTCGGCTGATCCATCAAATATCTCTTAACTCTTGTGGTTCGTGTAGATGGTACATCGGACCCTGTACAAGTAGTGCCCCCAGATCTTAAGAGCAAGCACCACTGCTCCCAACTATAGATCATGGGTCGGATAATTAGCCTCATGAGGCTTCAACTGCCTAGAGGTGTAGGCGATCACCTGGCCACACTGCATCAAAACTGCCCTTAATTATGGAGGTATATCTATGAAGAACCCATCGTCATCAATGTAGATAACTTCTCGAGAAACTGTGATCCTTGGGTTCAGGATAGTAAGCATAAAGCAGGTTAGCTTGCTCAAGACATCGGGGATCACAATCTCGTACAAATTAGCGAGGCGAGTGATGAAGTGACCGTCTCCAGAATCTGGACCTCCTTCGGGTGCTCGACCATCAGGTTCATTATTGGTTTTCTCTTTTATTCAAGATCAATATGGCTCCCACTGTTGTCTTTTGATATTAGCTCCCATTCAAGGAAAGCTACCCATCAAGAAACGGAATATTTTGTTCTCAAAGGGCTTATAAAAGTAATATAAAAAAGAATCAGTAGGATATCCAACAAAATAACACTTCTCTTATCTAGGTTACAGATTGTCTTGAGCTTCACGACAACTATAAACCTCGTAACTCCATACTTTCAAATATGAGAGCGATGTAACATTTCCGGTCCATATTTTAGATGGTGTTTTCAAAACGTTCTTTGTTGGTACAAGTTTCAAGGCTCTTAGATCAGTCTCTAAGGCATAGCTATCTAAAGGGTAATGTGACTCATCTTGGATCAAACCAGATTTAGTAATGTTTGATTTCTCCTCTAGGTTAGAACTTTGTGTTCTAGGTGGAGTCGAGTGTGAGATAATTCCATAGTTCCTTGCCTTGTAGTTTTTGCCGATAACATTGGTTTAGGAACTTCTGATAAATAAGTGCCTTGGTAATTATATCTTGCGTTATTGAATGTTTAGTTTTATTGTTTATAGATGTGGTTTTTGCAATAGGGAATTTTAGTTAGAATTGTTAACTTCATGGTGCAGAGTTAAATAAGCAGCAGCGATTGGTGAGGTGAGCGATTCAAGTAGTTTTAATTGTTTCCAAATCTAGGTATTTGCAATTGGTAACCATCGTTGTACAAACAGGAAGGAAGAAAGGGTGAAGTGTTTGGCGATGGGGCAACAATCCACCGGATATGAAGAAAAGGACGGGTTGTAATGCTGAGTAGGAATGGAAGAAATTGAAGTTGGTGTTGAGTGTTTTTATGGGGATTTAAGGGGTGTTAAGGTTGACGTTAGCTTATTTATGTAACTTAATATCAACATAAATTAAAAAAAGATAAATAAAAATGGTAAAAGATATTAACAAGGGCGGAACAGACATTTTAAATGACCAACCAAGCTACAACTGAAACCATAGGGAGTGTCCGTGTCAAAAATAAATTAGGGATTGAACATGTGGATTTTGGTAAACCCTGGGATCATTTATGTTTTTAGACTATAATATATAAGTAAACTAGTGGATATGCCCCCGTGTTGCGGCGGGTTTATTAAGCGCATATATTCTGCATCATTTGCATAATGCTCTTTTACAAAAATTTCATTTTGTAATCTCCCTATTAAACTGTGATCATTACTATAAATTTCTCTTACATAAGGACTAATTTTGTAATATCGTTACTACACTTGGTTCATTTTGTAATATCACTATTACTCTGGGACCAATTTATACTATAAGGACCAAAACTCTAACTAATACAAATTATAAACTATATGGACCAAAAGTGTAATTATTGAAATTAAACAGGTTCCAAAAATGTAATCTACACAAATTCAAAATTAAAGGACTAAAACTAAAATTATATTAAACTAAAAACTATAAGGACTAAACTTGTAATTCTTCTATTTATCTCTAATAGATAATCATGTTTTAGAAATTAAAGAGACTAAAATTGTAATTATCATAAACTAATACTATAGAGACTGAATTTGTTATTAGTTTATTTATGTTATATGACAATCTTGTAATTTTTCAAAAAATGATGTCTTTTTTCCATTACTTATTAAAGGGACTACAAATGAAATATCTTAAACTAAAACTATAGGGACTGAATTTGTAATTAATTCATTTTTGTTTAAATGACAATCTTGTAATTTTTCCAAAAATGATGTCCTTTTACCATTGTTAATTATAGGGACTAAAATCGTAATTATCTCAAACTAAAACCATAGGGTCTGAATTGTAATTAGTTTATTTATTTATTTTTTTTTGAACTGCAAATCTATCCTACTCCTACTCCTAAACTACTCATTGTTATGTTAGTGTCAAGGTTTGAACTCATGACCTCCTTGTTAGTAATCACCTTGTTAGCCAAGTGGGCTAGCCCCAACTTGTTGTAATTAGTTCATTTATGTTTAAATGACAATCTTGTAATTTTTTGTAAAACCATGATGTCCTCTTTTTCCTATTTTTTCCTCGCATTTAATAGGATAGGAGTAATAGTCATTCTAGGTCTTTAGGGGTAATGATGTGATTATTTTAAGAAAATTAAAAAATATAGGTATCAAAAGTATAATTATATAAAATAAAAATTATAGGGATCAAAATTGCAATTATCCTAAATTAAAAACTATAAGGATTAAAAACAAATGATATCGTTTCCTTGTTTACAAATGATTTTGCTGCCGATAAATCGGCATCAACCAATGTAAAACACACCTACCCTCTCTCCCTCATTCTCATCTCAAACCAAAGATACATGATAAACAGAGGTGTAACACGGAGGGCTAACTGGTAATTTCCAGAATTATCCGAGGAATTAAGGTATTATTTGACATCTAAGTTTATGTTTCTTTCGTACATAATGCAGTACATAAGTAATATATGTCTTTTAATCAGATTTAGCAATTCCAAACTGCCCTGGATCACTAGCCACGAAAAGTATCTATGTAGTTTGGTTAGAAAATAGTAATTGTTTTTATATAGTTTCAAAGATTTAAGCGAATTAGTAGATTTGTACTTACCGTAGGAACACATCATCGAGTTGAACTTTTTTAAGAGGATGTTCTCTAGTGTTGGTCAATCCGGCTAGTGTATAGTTCTTATATGCCAATATCTTTCTTTTTCTAACATTCCCTCAGCTCCTGAAGTCCAGCATTCATATTGCAAAATCCATGATATGAGTTCTATGAGAATTTAATATCTATATCACTTTTAATAATTTGATGTATCAACTAAAAATAAAATTTTATAGTATACAAAAACATATAGGCTCGTTTAGGCTCGCGAGCTTAATTGAGCTCCACATGTGAGTTATAGAAATTCAAACAGTTTGTTCATATTGCCTCGCGTGCTATTCTTGGTACAATTACAAAAAACTACAACTCTTAACTCGCAACTTTAGAGGAAATCCAAATCGAGTTCAAGCACCATGATGGTAAACAAATTTTCGCCCTAAATGCATAAGCTCGTTTCAAACAATCCACAGTTGCCATGAAAGAATCTCAGTCACCGATGCCTTCATTATTATACCTGGAGCGTCACACACCGAAAAAACATGGCTCGAACATATAATTGTCCAACTTGCACCTTAAACTGTCCAATGTTCCACTGCATACTTATTTCCTCTTAGCCATGGACATGTAAAGGCATTTAAAGGCATATGGGCATGTTACTATTCGCGTTTAAGAACATATATTTAACAAAAAACTATCTTACTCGGAGTTTAGGATGCAATCATTATTTTTTAGTGTTCGTTGTTCAGTTATATTTTGACAAAATCATTGGCTTTTCCAGATTCTAAAGCTAACACAAGACTTTAAGACTAGGATCGACAGTTGACACGGATCGAAATGCACCCGATTCATTCCTAAAAGGGGTGGAAGCGAACCTGTTTTTCATGAATTGAATCGGTTGTGGGTGTATATCGATCTGTGTCACAGTTGATCCTAGTCGTAATGACTCGTGTTGGCTTTCACTCTGTCTAGAATCCAATGATTTTGTTAAAACATTAGTGAACAAGGACCACATAAACCGAATGTTTGCATCCCAAACTTTCAATAAGATGTTCAAATGTATGTTCTTTAACACGCCTAGGATGTGTTCAAATGCATTTATTGCTCATCCATGTTTTGTTTTGTTTTTTTTTTTTTTTTTTAGAACGGCAAATCTATCATACTCCTACTCCTAAACTTCTCCTTGTTATGTTAGTGTCAGGGTTTGAACCCATGATCTCCTTGTTAGTATATCACCTTGTTAGCCAAGTGGGCTTGCCCCAAGGGGGGGGGGGGGGGGGGGTAAACGAGTCTAGTCCGAGTTCAAGCTTGGCTACCTTAAATTGATGGGGCTCGAGCTCAGCTCAGTTGAAGCCTAATTTTGAAAGCTCCAGATTGGCTCATATAAAATATAATAGGCTCGAGGTCAACTCGTTTGTCAATCGAGCCTAAGCTCGACTTTGTTAACAATCAAAGCGTGAGCTTGTTTAATCTTTTTAAGCTCGTTTAATAGTTATTAATAATTCTATATATAAAATTGTTTAATATAAAAAAGTATTAGTATTTTAAAGTCTTTAATTAAAAATATAAAGTTATATTATAAAATACTTATAGGCTCACGAGCCTAATCGAGCACGTGAAGCTCAGGTTCGTTTAACGTGAGCTTGAATTGAACTTTTAACGAGTTTTTCCAAGTAGCTGGCTCTTTTACATCCTACTTATGGCAAAAACATAATAGGGGTACTTTAAAACACATATTTACATTTGAGTTAAAGAAATTTATTTCATGATTTAAAACCACATCTTTCATTTGTTATAGAAGTAGCTCAGCTGTATTTTTCTTCTTCGGTTATGTGATTGACAAAATCTGATTATATTTTTGAATGTTTACCAATTAATTTCCGGAGATGATTGTATTTATTTAAAGGGTTGAGACAGAATGTAAAATATTCTTTGATATAATTTATAACAGTTGATATAAAAGTATATTCTAGAGTAAATTACAATTTTGGTCCCTGTGGTTTGCATGAAATTGCACATTTGGTCATTCTTTTGGTTTTTCACGCTCATGGTCCCTGAACTACACTTTTGCTTACACTATTGGTCCCTTGGGCAGGTAAAAAGACCAATATACCCTTTTTAATTTATTTTTCATTTTATTTAAAAATATTGTTTAATTAATTTATAAAAAATAATTTAAAAAAAAACCTCCACCGCCATCCCCTACAACCGGATCGGGAGAAGAGTTTACGGAGGTTTTCTTGACTTGGTCGGAGGTTTTCTTGACTTGGTCGTTTAGTTAATTCATCTTCCATTCGTTAAAACCTGCAAAATACATCATCGACATTCTTGACTTGGTCGGAGGTTTTCTTCCCCGATGATCCACTACGTCTTCTCCGGTTGAACTTGGGAACGATCGAGAGATAAGAAAGGAAGAACACACACACCGGTTGTGTGTGTGTGCGTAAATCAGAGATTGAGAGAGAGAAATGGCAGGAGATTGGGGTCGTTTTCTTTAAAATCAAAAGATCAAACACGCACACATGTGTATTTCAAACTGAAATCGAGAATGGAGACCAACATACGAAGTCAGTGGCGTCGGTCGGTGCTTCTGAGGCCGCCGGAGGCTTCAGCAGCGACGGAAAGGACTCCAAGTGATCGAGATTGAAACTAGTTCTCAATTTCAGGGTCAACGAATACGTGTTTGATGATGGGAAGCGTGTACTTGATGTTGTTGATCAGGCGGTTTCACCTCACAGGCTCACAACCAATCCTTCATTGTCTCTCTTTTTCTCTTCCCTGCACCGGGATTTGCAGATCCAACCACAAGATTCATGTCCTATGGCAAGCCCCACCCTACAAGAACCCATATTGCAATAATTGGTTTTGGAAGCAAGAACTCATTTTTGATACGTAAATAGGAGATGGTGGGTGTGTTTGATTTTGCAGATCTGGCCACAGAAGAAGTTGAGGAATATCGATCTACCAGTCAAATCCGACGACCCCAACCTCGAGTTCCTGAATTGAATCATACTGTCGAGCAAACCAACCTGGATATAACATATGGTTTCAATCTTTATGCCAATGTTCAGTGCTATTCTCCTTCAGAACCCGTCCCTGAATTCTCTACTCAGAATCTTCAACGAGGAAGACGAAGATGAACCTCTGGATTGCTGCTTCCTTTGATCCATTATATGTTGATTATGTGACGACGGAGTTGAAGAAGATGCTGCCGGAGAAGACATAGTGGGGTAGGGTTGGGGGTGGGGGTTGAATTTTTTTTAATTACCAAAATAATAATATCTCAAAAGAAAAAAGAAAAAGAAATGAAAAAAGGTATATTGGTCTTTTCACCTGGCAAAGGGACCAATAGTGTAAGCAAAAGTGTAGTTCAGGGACCACGAGCGTGAAAAACAAAAAGGATGACCAAATGTGCAATTTCATGCAAACCACAGGGACCAAAATTGTAATTTACTCTATATTCTATAGAAAAACTTAGTCGTTGTGGACCGGAGCAAACGAATAGGACTGGAACAAATAAAGGCTATGCATGTCCTACCGGCTGTCCTTCTTCCAAAGCCTTAGACACGTGTGTGTGGACCCGGCTTTCTCGGGCAGCTTTTCACTAGACCATGTTTTTTTGTCATAGGCTTATTACTCTTGGTCCTTGGAGTGAGTCTTGGTACAATTATAGAAATTCAAACCGTTTATTCATATTGCCTCGCCTATATATTATGCTTGGTACAATTACAGAAAATTACAACAATTAACTCGTAACTTTAGAGGAAATCCAAATTGACTTCATGGACCATGATGGTAAACACATTTACGCCCTAAATGTATAAGCTCTTTTGAAACAATACGCAGTTGCCATGAAAGAATCATGGGTCACCGAGGCCTTAATTATTATACCTGGAGCGTCACACACCGTAAAAACATGGCTCGAACATATACTTGTCCAACTTGCAGCTTAAACTGTCCAATGTTCCAAAGCATACTTATTTCCTCTTAGCGATGGACATGTAACGGAATTTAAAGGTATATAGGCATGTTACTATTCGTGTTTAAGAACATATATTTAACAAAAAACTATCTTACTCGAAGTTCAGGATGCAATCATTCGCTTTTAGTGCTCGTTGTTTAGTTATATTTAACAAAATCATTCGCTTTTCTATTTTGGAAAGCCAACACAAGCCATTAAGACTAGGATCGACAGTTGATACGGATCGAAATGCACCCGATTCATTCCTAAAAAGGGTGGAAGCGAATCTTTTTTGCATGAATTGAATCGGGTGTGGTTGTATATCGATTTGTGTCATAGTTGATCCTAGTCGTAATGGCTCGTGTTGGCCTTCACTCTGTCTAGAACCCAATGATTTAATTTGTTAAAACATTAGTGAACAAGGACCACATAAACCGAATTTTGCATCCCAAACTTTCAATAAGATGTTAAATTGTATGTTCTATAACACACATAGTAACATGCCTAGGATGTGTTCAAACGCATTTGCTGCTCATCCATGATTAATTGGCAAAAATGGGGGAGCCTAGTCCGAGTTCAAGCTCAGCTACTTTAAATTGATGGGATTCGAGCTCGGCTCGGTTCAAGCCTAATGTTGAAAGCTTGAGATTGGCTCATGTAAAATATAATAAGAATGAGCTCAACTCTTTTGTCAATCGAGCATAGGCTTGACTTTGTGAACAATCAATACTTGAGCTTGTTTGAGCTTTTTGTGCTCGTTTAATAGTTATTAATAATTCTATATATAAAATTGTTTAATATATAAAAGTATTAGTAATTTGATATCTACAATTAAAAATAGAAAGTTATATTATATAATACTTAGGCTCATGAGCCTAATTGAGCTCGCATGTGAAGCTCGGGCTCGTTTAACACGAGCTTGATGCATACATCTGCTAATCTTTCAATCGAATAACCTACATGTGTAAATAAATATCTAGTAAGTTAAATAAATTATTTGTACATTTTTTATATTTAACTCATTGATCAGTTTTTATTTGATGGTGATAAAATAAAATCTCATAATAATGATAAGTTTTTATTTGATGGTGATAAAATAAAATCTCATAATAATGATAAAATATATATACGTTTTTTTTTCTCTTTAACATAATATTCACGATAAAAAAAAATTATTATCTATATAATTCTAGCAAATAAGAAATGTATTAATGATGAATCCAAAAACTAGGAAAACTTTAGGTTATATTTCAAAGGTATTATATAAATTCAAGGACTAAACATGAACGTTTTCTGTTGAAATCTTTTGTTGCAACCCCTCACACCAAGGGGTTCTGGTGCCACGTAGGCGCCATCTTACCTTCCCATCACCTCTTTAATTCTAGGAAATGGTAACCCCTCACCAACCCCTCACTTTTTTATTTTAAATAAATAAATAATTTAATTTCACCACCAAAAACATTAAATTAACCAACTAACATTTAATTAAAAACATAACATTTCAAAATAAAAAACGTACACGGGAAATTAAAATCCTACAAATGGGAACATTTAATAACCTAAAACGACAATTAAACTTGTAGAAACGAGAAATTAAAACCTAAATGCGATAATTAAATTACACGAAATTGAGGTGAATTTTTCACAACATTCCACGCAGCGAGGTGCGGGAAGTCTGTGTCATATGTCGCCCGAAACTGTGATTGGGCTTCCTGAAGGATCTCTTCGTCAGTTGCACCGGGTTGGCGGTTTCCCCATAAGTTTAAGTAAATTTGTTGAAAGTTACCTATTGTTCGTGACATATTCCTCCATTTGAAAGAAAGGCGATCCTTACTCGCATAATTAACTACGCCTATTATAGTTTCAAACGATTCTTTGACAAGTTCCCAGAATGGACGGTAGTCGTCGCCGTTGACTATAAAGTCTTCGTTGACGTTGAGCCACGCGGTTGCCAAAGCGGCTTCGTGAGTTTGAGCCCATACCCGACGATTATTTCCGTTACCGACGGCAACCATTTTTTAAGTGAGAAAATAGATGTAAAACAATGGGTTTTAGTGAGAAAGAGATGTGTAGTTTTTTGTGTGTGATTATGGGTATTTATAGTTGGAAAATGAAAATAAATAAATAAATTTTTTTGGACCGTTAATTTCTAGCCGTTGGGGGGTATTATGTATAAAGTCACCATAACTCCAAGGACCAAAAGTGTAACTATGCATTTGATCACGGGGCAACGAACCAACCATTGCGGTGACCATCACCGCAGGTCACACCCCAACTGGGACGGTGTTCCCGTGCGGTGATGGTGTCCTGGACCCCGCCCCTAGTTCAGCGTGACCACTCCGGTTGGTCTAAGAAAGACTCATAATTATGTTTTACACCATTCGTAGTGTACACAGCAGCATAACAAGAGCTTTTTCAACTAAAAAAGCTCTTGAAAAATGAATAACCTATAATGAGGGGAATTTTTGAAAACAAAGCTTTTTATATTTGTTTGTTAATTAACAAGCTCTAGCTAAGAGCTTTTTTATTTAATATGTAAGACTCGTTACTTTTAACCGGTTATAAGTAGCCAACATTTATAAAAAAACCTTTGAAAATCAAAATGAAAAAGCTCTCTTATTGTGAAGATTTTTCATTTTGAGCTTTTCATTAAAAAAAACTTAAGTAAAAAGCTCTCATGTTGGAGATGCTCTAAGAGTACCTGTAAAAAAGTAATATGAAAAAATTAATAATTTTCTTGCCATAATAGCACCCATCATAAATGTAATAATGATTACATTATCATGATTAGTGTGTATAAAAATTTTGTAGTGTAGATAAAATTAGCCTTGTGAGAATGGATGTAAAATGAGAGTTCGATGATTTCGATATATTTCTTGTGTTGGTGTGCCCTTTTATACCCGGTGAATGTTCGTTCTCATAGTGTCATGACGTTAGGTCCGTACATAGGTGTAGTAGGACACAGGTGTATGTTGTATCAAGGCGTGGGTGTGTGTGTGCCCTTTTTAGCAAACGTCTCATATTAGCCGATGGGGAATCATATGTATTGTATGAGATACCACGTGAGCGAACATATATATTTGATGTGCGCCTTAGTCGACGCATGGGGAGTGGGGCTTGGTCGAGTAAAAATGTCTTCTGCACAACACATCTTTATGTCCTATGCGACGCGTCTAGGTAGGCGTTATGAGGAGCTCTACAGCTAGAGTGGTTTTGGGCATTGGCGCGTACCAAGCTAGTGCAGTGGAGTGGCAAGGTTTGTGTCATCAACACAACGACCAAAACTACAAAAAATAAAATAATAATAATACCTAAATAACTTTTGGTACAAACAATTCAAAAGGTGGACCAATAAGTGTGAAACTTTAAAAAACTTGGGTACCATTTATATAAATTACCTCCTATTTTTTAATTATTATTTTTTAAAAGTTATCATTTCATAATTGAATGATTGTTTTATGTGTTTTTACTATTTATACTATTTTTAAACATGTTTTAGTATTATTTCTATCATTTTAAAATTGAAAAGTTTATTATTTTTGTAAATCAAATAATTATTCTCATTTGTAAATGTAATTACATAAAAATCATCATTTAAAAATATAATGTGTATTATATGTATGTGTATGTTTAATGTACAGCTTAAAAAAATAAACAATATATATGTTGGCTTTTGACTTTAGCTTTTACTAATGTTATGATGTTGATCGGACATCCCGTTCAAAAACATTTATATGGTATTTAAAATGTTATACTTTTTGGAATATTTTGTTGTTGTTTTAATTAAATATATGGTTTTCAAGAGTACAATGTTATCATCAAGCTGGTTTTATTCAAAGTATGCCATAGATATCTAGTGAAAAATACAAGTTCAGTGCATTCTTCTCCCATGGTGTTGTAGAAGGTATCGAGCTCGTTGATGGTTAGGTGTGATGGATCGGTGGCGATGGTATGCCATAGAAATCTAGTTTATAAAAGGGTAAATTGCAAAAAAAAAAAAATCACTAAGTTTACATAAAATCTTTATTTTGACAATGTATATTTTTTGGCATTTAAGTCATAAGTTTTCCAATTTGTTGCAATTTTGACAATTTGGTCGGTCAAACCGGTTGCCAGTTGACATGACACAGCAACGTGTCGGTGTTTAATGATGTGGCGCTGACATAACAACTGTTTCTTTAAAAAGTAATATCTAAAACTACAATTATAAGTGATTAAAAGATTTTATTTATTTTTGAAGGATATAAATACAATATTTTGAAAGTAAGATGATATATAGTGATTGTATATATATCATATATCGATAATTATAGAAAGAAATTCAAAGCATGCTTTTAAAAGTTGATTTGAAATTAAGATGGTATATGGTAATTGCATATTATCTACTGATAATTATGTTAAAAGTATAAAATATATATTTAATAGAAGTAGTAATTATAAGTTATATATGAGTGAATGTGTTAATTGGGTTAGTATTTATCTTCATAGTCAAATAAGTTAAAATAAAATAAATTTTTAGCTAAAACAGAAACAATCATCATGCAACGTCAGTACCACGTCATCAAAAACTAACACGTTACCATGTCACGTCAGCTGGCAACCGCGATGATCGGTCAAATGGTCAAAATTGTAACAATTTGGAAAACCTAGTGACTTGATTGTAAAAAAAACAGTGTCAAAATAAAAAATTTATATAAACTTAGTGTTTTTTTTTTTTTTTTTTTTTTGTAATTTGCCCTTTATTACATTAACAAAGTTTTTGTTATACTACCAAGTTAAGCTTGATATTTTCAGCATCCGTGTTTAACACCATTTTGGAAGGCGTCAAACATGAACAACTTTTCCACATAAATAGTTATGCGTAATCCGATGAATCACTTTTCACAACATTGATTCCACCTATGCTGGATCGTTGGACACAAATTGTTCTCTTTGTCAAAAATCTGACAGCTTAATGAAATTATACTTGATTTTAGTATAACAATGAATCCAAAATTACTATCCAATGCCCACAAGTATTATTAATTAAATAACTAATCTTATAGGATGCCCACAAGTGTTATTACTAATTAAATTGTCGGCAACGTTTTATTGTATTCCTGGTTATTTCGTAAAGTACCCCATCCAATTTTTCATCTTAAACAAATGACGAATTCGATCATTTTCGATTTTAAATAAACATCAAATTGTATAGTTATAAAAAGTAGAAAATGATAAAGACGATTTATATAGGAATTCTATTCGTGCAATTTAGAATTCCCCATACTTATATCATCGTAATTGGGGAAAACTGGAATCTTAATCGAATCAATCGGTTAACTCCAATCGAATCAGATGGGAGAGAATTCTAATTCTAAGAATATGGAGGCGAACTCGAGCACCGATTCGAACGAAAAGCCCGGATTGGCGAGTAGGGTCGGTAACAATGTCGCATCGGCGTTTTTTGCATCTCTGGAAAGTTGCTCCTGCGTCAACCTAACCACCGCCGATTCCGACGACGAGGATGAGCTGGAGGAAGAAGAAGCCAAAGAACAGGCTATCATGTTGGCTCATCTTCAATCCACCGCTTCCGATAAGAATGCTCCTGCCTCCGTTGAGAATCTCCCAGTCTGAATCGATGATTTTAGAAGCTGACACATCCCAATCGGTAAGCCTTGTATATTTTGGATGACTCGATCATGTGTAGTATTTAGGTTTTTGGTTAATCACGATACCTGTGTCTATTGAATTCATTCATTTGTATCCAGATGATTTGATGATTCTGGGATTTTTCTTATGTTTTTTATTGATAGTAAGCTTTGTTGTATCTTCATATGCCTGTTGGTACTTGGAACGATACAACTTTTCTAAAACTTCTCTATCATGTTATAGATCTTCGATATTATTAGAATTTTGTTTGAATAGTTTAATAATATTAAATCTACAAGAACAGGATTCAAAATTTATATATATATTTTTTTCTACACATCTCAAACTAATGACTTGACTCATTTGGTGGATTTTATAATCAGTTGCTCTTACGATGATAACTTTTACATCCCACAGTTCCACCTCACCTTCGTGTATCTTTAATGAACATCATCATCATGAATTTTATAATCAAGGAATTGTACTTCAAAATATCTAACCAAATATAGCATTCTACTTTTTATATTATTCTAATTAGACATTGTATTAAGGAAAACTTATCCAACTATGCCAATAAGTAGCAACACATTTTTACCTAAATGAAACACAATCATGGGCATTTTGGTCAATTAAAAAGCAAGTGATGAATTCAGATAATCATCACCATTGAAGTTCCAGCTTATTCAGAAGCATCTCAGGTTTATACATTTCTATCTTTGCAACTTAATCTCTTTGCATCTTTTTCAAATTAAATTAAATTTCTGAAAATAGAAAATAAGTTGCAGGTTAGATGCAGCAAGAAATGCGTGGCAGAAATCACCAGTTTGCTTTCAAAGTCCAAATTGATGGATGAATATTGTAATTGACTAATTTTGATTCATGTGATGTATTAATCTTTTCTAAATCAATAAACTTAAAATGTATCCGCCATAAAAGTTGTGGGTATTGGTCCAGTTAAGTTTGGATTTTTAAATCAAGATAGTTACACGACCTCAATATTGACAGTTGGGAACAAAAAATTTGCACCACTTGTGCGTAATTGAACTGTGTATATGTACTTGATTAGATTCTAAATGTTAGGGGCAATTTGGTCAATTCGTTTTATCTTAAAAGTGTTTTAATATTTTCGGGCAATATACATTATCTTTTAAACTAAAATGATTCTAAAACATAAAAATTGATTATAAAATGTTTTAAAAAACAATTTGGGCAAATACGATATTTTCTGCATAGGGACCATTTCCGAAATGAGTTTTTTCCAAGTGGACCATTTCTGTAATAAGTTTTTGCAAAAACGGACTAATTCTGTAAAAAGTCTTTTGCATAGGAACCATTTTTTGTAACAAAATTTTCAGCATAGGGACCATTTCCGTAATAAGTTTTTACCAAGTAGACCATTTATGTAATAAGTTTTTGCAAAAACGGACTAATTCTGTAAAAAAAATTTTGCATACTAACCATTTTTGTAACCAAATTTTCTGCATAGAGACCATTTCCGTAATGAGTTTTTGCCAAGTGGACCATTTCTGTAATAAGTTTTTGCAAAAACGGACTAATTATGTAAAAAGTTTTTAACATAGAGACCATTTGCATAAAATGAATTAAAATCACAACAACTATTTCAAATGGAAGCTTTTTTCACATTAAAGCAAATTGATGTTTACAAACATAATACAATTACAAACATATATAATTAAGTTGTTTCAAAAGTACATTGCTATTTCTGATGTCGTTTGAAAATCCATTGCTACAAGTTTTTACAAATCAACAACTCCATTAATGGCCGGAAATTCTATGGATATAATTAGAACATTGTAATTGAAGCTTGCATCTTTTGGTTCATCTTTTTTCTCGATAAATGGGCAGCCAAAATGTTTGCTAATACACAATTAGTATCATGATGAACGACTTCCATTATCAGGAAGAAAGTGTCAAATTCCTTGTGATCATAACCTGTAACATTAATCAATATACAAAGTGTCAAATTCCTGCAATTTTATAAAAGCTTGGATGCAAGAAATAGCAATGTACATGAGGTTTCATTTCTTTCAGACATTTCATCGAACACTTTACGAGCACCATCCAAGAGTTCACATTGAACATTCATGTCAATCAAAGTATTACCCACATACAAATCAGAATTAAAATCGCCACCACTTGTAACCTGCCCATGTATTTTCGGAATTAGAATAAAAATTTGAGAAGGAAAACTTACAATTGATGTCGTGATCCTAGTCTATGTGTGTAATTCGAGTATGATGCTCCAACATTTGAACAGAGGGGGAAGACCACGCATAACGAAGAGCTAAATGTTTAAATTGCAAATTCAGAAACAAATATTTCATATCCTGTTCATAATAAAGCAGAAGGTTGAACATCTTTTAAAAGCTAAAAAGAAATCTCTCTACAGATGAGATAGAGAGAGAGAGAGAGAGAGATTCTTTTCTGGTACATCGATTTCAATGGCAGAAGTCACTACAGAAGAGAATCAGTTTTAGTCACTGTTTATCAAAACTGCCATAAACAAAAAGAAAACAAATATAGTGTTAACAAAGAGGAAGTAGGAAGATCTATTGGAGAGCTGTAAAGTAAATATTACACGTTATTACTAAGATCCAATCCGTCTTGTAGGTATAAATTTATTCTCATTTTAAACTAGAACCAGATATAGGAAATTTTGAGTCGGCATTTAATCAAACAGTTCATATGCATCCTATAATACGAGAGAAGTTAATGAGAAAGAGAGGAAGCTAGAGATGCTAGCACTGGAGAGTCGAAGTAAAGATGGATTTCTTACCGCCGGAGACGACGGCGCAGATGAATCAGCAAGAGGTCGTTATCGTTTCCACCTCTACTATACCAACCAACGACTACTAGGCGCACATCAGTTTTACCTTTTTTTTTTTAATTTAACTCCAACAACAATTACATTATAAAATCAATGGAACTGTTTTTCAATAAAAAAAAAACATGTTTTTTTAACTAATAAATATTCATAACTGATTAAGAAATAGAATGAAAACAAAAAATATAGAAAAATGACTTGGAGCATCATTATTAGTAATTACTATAAAGCAACTCCTAATAATCGGAGTGGACGATTTATTCTTATATTATTTTGGTAGTTATTTATTTAGTAGGCAATTGTATTTACTTTGTCACTGCACTACTAGACTATGATAGGCAATTGTTAGGATTTAGAATGATCAATAGGCACTTAAAGCATGGTTGGATAAGTTTCTTGAAAATGCTTTTTGGTTTATTGGCTTCTCAAAAGCCAATAAGTTACAAAAAAATGTTTGGACAGTGAGAAGTGTTTTTTATTTTAACTTTTCCAACACCTTCAAAAATCTGTTTTTAAAAAGTCACAAAATTCCGGTTTTTTTAGGAGCTTATGGCTTTTTGAATAGAAAATGGCATAAATAACCCCAACTACCACCAACCATACTTCTTCAATGTCCACTTTGATCATTTTACATATATAAAAGCTAAACCAAATATTTTTTTAAACCACATTATCAATTTATTAACTTTTCACACGACATAAACTTATCCAAACACTTTTTTTAAAACTCATTTTTGAAAAGTCATAAACTAATAAGCATTTTTGCCCAAAATTGTTTATGAGTAAAATAAGTTTATCCAAACACCCTCTTAAAGGTGTGAACACACGAATAAATAAAGTTAATCATGCTACATTCACATATGAACTACATATGTTTTATTGAGTTTGAAATATTGGGCTTTAGAAGGTACAAAATCGAAGTATACTAAGAAAACGAGTGTATATGTATATCCTAGTCGGGACATATAAATATTTGTAGTAAAATGGAATATGTGAAAATTTAGAAAAAAATGGTGATTTTGCTCAAGAACCCTAAGTCACGGGTTTGAAAGTCCAGGTGGTTTCTTGAATGCACTATCCAAAATTCTCTCTCTAAGCAATTCTCTTCGATTTTTTGCAAGCTTTAAGTTTTTGTATTTTTATTTTAATTATGGCTGGTGTTTCACCAGGCATAATTCCTGGTTCTGATCAATGTTTGGAAAATAAAAATGTTTTAGAAAATCAAAATCTTATATTTCCTGTTCATGGTATTATAGATCATCAAATTACTTTGAATTTAGCTGAAAAAAGATTGAAAAACATAAAAACAAAACAACCATATTTATTTAAACAACTTGATAGAGGCATACAAAAAAAGAAATCTTTTTTAAATCATAAACATATTACAGATCTTGCTACTGGAAATGAACTACATCTTCATTCTCACAATAATATCGAAATAGAAAAACATTATGGAGTGTTTGATGCAGCTACAACTGAATTTAATGATAATTTGGAGAATACTGCATCGATTCAAGGAGTTGACACCTTCATATCAGTTACGAAAAATTCTGCAGAAGATGAGGGTGAAGCTGTTGGTTTTGAGATTAACGAAGGCATGCTCACGGATTACTCCACTGAAGAAGAAGAAGATAATAATACAAAGGTGATGAACACAATCCACAACTCTACTTTCAGCAGCGGTGTAGAACACGATTCTGCACTCCATGGTGAACATGTAGCTCGCGCAATAAAGGCCATGAACATGATCGGGAAAGAAAATGAAGATAAAGGTAATGAAGCACATGAGGGTACGGTCATGAAGAATTCCCCAATGCTCTCTTCCTCTTGCATCCGTGAAGATCATCAAGAAAATGCAACCGGACAGGGATCTTTTGACATTGCCGGAGATAGAGAAAAATGAACCGGAGATGGATCAACCACTTTTCAAACGGCTAACAAAGAACACCCTTTTACTTTCTCAACGGTCATGGAGCTGAATGAAGATGATGCATCGGTCAATGGGGAGGGTAATCTTCTATCTTCTCTTTTAATTTCTAATGCATGTGATTTATATTTAAAACCTATATCTAAGGAGAAAGTGGGGGACAAGACCAAGTGTGTACATCATTGTGACTATCTAGTGGAAGACAATGTGCCTTTTACACCTACCCATGATTCCCCACTAGAAAATAATATTCCTTCTCATTTTGAAATGGCCGATCCTTCATCATCGGCTAGCATGTCTAATGCTTACAAAATTGATCAACTTAATTCTATATTAGGCCCTCATAAGTCCACTTCTACTTTGGGCTATCCAAAAACTAGGATTAATTCTATTAAGCCCAAAATTATTACTTCTATATTGGGCCCTCATAAGTCCTCTTCTCTTTTGGGTCATCCAAAAACTAGGATTAATTCTAGCAAGCCCAATAACATTAGGAAGTTAAATAAAAAAGATATTTTTATTAGCAAGCCCAATAAATCCAATGTTGTTAATTCTTGTTTAGATAATGAAACCGTTGTTGCTCCTTTAAATGATTATAATAAGCATACTAATAATTTAGATAAGAAGCCAAGAAGGTTTTAAACAACATAAATAATAACGCTTGGTCACGGAAAATCCCTTTGCTTGTTAATTCTCAAGCGAACATTTTAAGTGGTTCGCACAAACACTCAAGTGACAATTTCCGCTTCATTCCTAATCTTAGTAACGATGAGGATGTGCCCGTTGATATCCCGATCTCGGTTGTTAATAAGATTTGTCAAACTCACACTCGTACCATTTGTGGTTATTTTGTTGGATGTAAAATGAATTACTCGGATGTTCGTTTTCTCGCATCTAAGATGTGGTCACAACATGGGCTGGAGGATGTTCTATTAAATGGTAATGGTATATATCTATTTAAATTTAATAACGACCAAGGCCTACAACATGTCATAACTCACGGTCCTTGGACGTTTAGGGGTGCCCCTATTGTCATGCAAAAATGGAGACCCGGACTTAGTATTCATAGAAACAACCATGACAAACTTCCGCTATGGATTAAAATCCATGATATCCCTTATGAGACTTGGAGTGAGGAAGGGTTAAGCCACATTGCTTCCAAAATTGGTAAGCCGCTTGCAATGGACTCTTATACCGCAAATATGTGCACTTATGCTGCGGGTAAAGCAGTTTATGCCCGTGTCTTGCTCGAAGTCCCCACGCGTCCTTATTGGGTTGACAAAGTTATCATCCGTATCCCCGATCCTGAAACTCTTGAATTTTCTACTCATACGCTTAGAATAGAGTATGAATGGAAACCTCCTATGTGTTCTCATTGTAAGGTCTTTGGTCACGAATCCCATGTTTGTATGCATGCTATTGCTAAACAAAATGCTACTTCTATTGCTAAACCTATGGATTCTACCATAACTATGGAAAAACTTGAAAAACCAATTATAGATAAAAATGATGATTTTACTATGGTTTCAAATAAGAAAAATACATCAAAACATGTTTCTAATAATGACAAGAAATATAAAGAAACTTCTAAAAGCAATACAGGTAGAAATTACAAAAACAATACGCATGATAACGCTTTCTACAATAATAATAATAATGTAAAAACAAGTAGAAATAAGAAACGATTAGAAAAACGCCAGGATAATGATATTAATCGACCACCCACATCCCCACTTTCTCCTAATCCCCCATTGAAGGGTAAGGAGGCTTTAGTTGGTTTCCCTAGCCCTATCCTTCACCTTTCCTCATCCCAACAACGAAAACAGTCTGAATCCTCCACCCCTACATTCAACGCCTTCTCTATCCTAGAGGTTTGTTCTTCTGACGTCACTGATATTCCCTCTACTTCTTTCCCCCTGCCTTCTGATGACCTTATCGAAGAGGATAACTGTTTTGAGGTCGACTCTGATAATGGTGACACTGCCTAGTTCATTGTTAATGAGACTGGATCCCATAATGATCACACTATGATAGCTCCGGCGTCCGAGCAGATGGACTCCACCCCCTCCCAGTTTCCATATGACGCACATTGCTACATGGAATACTCGCGGTCTCTGTAAGCCTTCTCATCAAAAAGCTTTGAGAGATCATATTCGCGATCAAAATCTTCAAATTTGTGCTTCCATAGAGACGCGTGCTTCCTTCTCTAATCTTCCTCTTATCTATAACCGTGTTTTTGGCTCCTGGTCTTGGTCGTCTAACGGTCTTTTTTGCCCTAGGGGGACGAGAATTGTGGTTGCCTAGGACTCCCTTACTGTTGATATGATGCTTCTTGACTTAAATGATCAGGTTATGCATTTCTCCGTTAAAATTCGTGATTCTAATAAATCCTTCTTCTGCTCTTTCGTCTATGCTCATAATAATTACATCCTGCGTCGCTCGCTTTGGCATTCTCTTTCGGCCCATAAGAATGTGGTTAAAGATTCCCCTTGGATCCTTTTGGGTGATTTCAATGTTGCTCTTGACATGAAAGATAGTACCTATGGGACTTCTGTTATCTCTCGTGCCATGGAGGATTTTAGGGACTGTGTTAATCGCATGGAGATGGAGGACCTTAACTATAAAGGTCTCTTCTACACCTGGACCAAGTCTCCTAATGGTACTGGTGGGATTCTCAAGAAAATTGACCGTGTTTTGGGTAATCCTAAGTTCGTTGCTTCTTTCCCCTCTGCTACTGTCACTTTTCTCCCCTACCGTACTTCTGACCATACCCCTGCTGTGCTTTCTCTTCCTCATCATCCTACGTTCAGGCCTAAACCGTTCAAGTTCCCTAACTTCCTGACTTATAAGAACGATTTCAAGCAGATTATTGCTTCTTCTTGGAACCCCAATATCACTGGATATTGGATGTTTAAGGTTTTCCAAAACCTTAAAAATCTGAAAGTTCCTATACGTAAGATGCTTCGCAGCCAGGGCAACCTCTTTTCTAAGGTTATCTCTCTTCGTAATGAGCTTGATAGAGTTCAGATTGCTTTGGATCGGGACCCTTTCAATAAGGATCTTCGTGAAGAACAATGCAGGTATCTCCTCGCTTATAATGAGGCTAGCTTGGATGAAGAGAGGTTCCTGAAACAAAAGGCTAAGGTTAACTGGTTACGTGAGGGTGATAAAAATTCGGCTTTTTTCCACAAAGCGGTTAAAAGTCGCAAATCTCGCAATCGTATTAATTCTATCCAGGATGCTCAAGGTAACTGGATCTCGGGAAATGATCTTCCTAATCTTTTTGTTACTCACTTTCAAGCCTTCTTGGGTTCTGCCCAGCCTTCCACTGCTATTCGTGATCCTTATTCCCTCTTCTCTAATAAGCTCTCCCCCCTCCAATCTGCCGCCATGCTTACTCCTGTTACTGACGCGGAGGTTAAGTGTGTCCTGTTCCAGATGGGTGATGATAAAGCTCCTGGTTCTGACGGTTTCTCTGCTAAGTTCTTCAAGTCTGCTTGGGATATTGTGGGTCCTGATTTCTGTATGGCTGTTAAGGAATTCTTCTATTCTGGCAAACTTCTTAAGTCTTTCAACAGCACCATCCTTGCGCTCATCCCTAAAGTTGATTCCCCTTCCAAAGTCACTGATTTCCGCCCTATAGCTTGTTGTAACGTTGTTTACAAATGTATCAGCAAGATTATTGCGGATCGTATCAAAAACCATCTTTCTTCTCCGGATGATGAAAACCAGTCTGCTTTCATCCCTGGTCGTTTGATCACGGACAACGTCCTTCTTGTCCACGAACTCATGCGTGATTATCATCGTCATCGTGGTCCTCCTAGGTGTGCTTTTAAGGTTGATATTCAAAAAGCGTACGACACAGTTGACTGGTCGTTTCTGCGGACCATCTTGTTTGGGTTTGGTTTCCCCGATCGTATGATTGACTGGATCATGACATGTGTTTCCACGGTTGCTTACTCTGTGAGTATCAATGGGAATACTCACGGATATTTCGACGGTAAAAGGGGCATTCGGCAGGGTGACCCCCTCTCTCCTTATCTCTTCACTCTTGTCATGGAAGTGCTTAACCTTATGATCAAGAGAAACATCCATGATTCTGACTCTTTTAAATTCCACAGACAATGTGATGATCAAAGTATCACCCATCTCTGCTTTGCCGATGATCTCCTTCTCTTCTGTCATGGTGATAGCTCTTCGGTTAAAATCATCTATGATTCTATTGAGGAATTCTCTGGGGTTTCTGGCCTCCATCCTAATACTACGAAGAGTGAAGCATTCTACTGTAATGTTGGTGAGAGGACCAGGGCTGCCATTGACCTTATTGTTAAGTTTCCTGAGGGCTCTTTCCCTGTCCGATACCTTGGCGTTCCTCTTATCACCACCCGTCTTGCCCACAAAGACTGTAAAGGCCTTGTTGATAAAGTCAAATGCAGGATTAATGACTGAAAAAACAAGTCTCTTTCCTTTGCTGGTCGACTCCAGCTCATCCTCTCTGTCCTTTCTTCTACTCAAATCTATTGGGCTTCTGTTTTTATTCTTCCTAAGTCTATCTCTAACGATATTGAGAAGCTCATGAGAGGTTTCCTCTGGTGCCATGGTGAGTTGAAGCGTGGTAAAGCTAAAGTCTCCTGGAAAACTGTATGCCTTCCTAAGGAACATGGTGGTCTTGGCATACGTAACCTTGATATCTGGAATGTTGCCCTTATGACTTCCCATGTTTGGAGACTCCTTTCCAAGAAAGAGTCCCTATGGGTTAAGTGGATCCACTCATACCGTTTATGTGGCTGTAACTTTTGGGATGCCCCCAAAAAATACGGTTCTGGATTTGCCTGGCGTAACATCCTGGATATGCGGGATAAAATAAGGGAGTATATAGTTTCCCAGATAGGTGATGGATGCTCTACTTCTGCTTGGTTCGATAACTGGCACCCTGCGGGCCCTCTTTCTAACTTCATGTCTGCACGTGACATCCATGATGCGGGTTTCACTCCTGATACTAAGGTTGCTGACCTGGTTATTAACGGATCTTGGGTTCGACCTCATTGTTGGAGGGATTCCCATGGTGCTCTTCTTTCTCATAACCCTCCTACTATTTCCACATCCGTCCCTGATAAACTCCTTTGGAGATCTAAAGACGGTCAACTCTCTCCTTTCTCTGTTCGTTCTGTGTGGCAGTCTATTCGACCCTATCACTAACCGGTCTTTTGGTTTCATCTTGTTTGGTTCTCCCAGAACATCCCCAGACATGCTTTCATTCTTTGGGTTGCTCTTAAAAATCGTCTTAAGACTCATGATAAAATCAAAATTTGGGACACTAACTCCAATCTCATTTGTGCGTTCTGCGGGGACTGTCCGGATTCCCTTTCCCATCTCTTCTTTGATTGTTCTTTCACTTCTTTGGTTTGGAATGACCTTCATCATGTCATGAAGCTCTCCTTCTCCACTGATAGCTGGTCTGATATCATTAGTCAACTCAACCCCATTAATAAGAACAAGACCATTTGGTCCATCATTAGAAGACTTGTTTTTGCTGGAGCTGTCTACCACATCTGGCGGGAAAGAAATTTACGCATTTTTAAAAAAATAAAAAGATCTCATCATGCTGTCGTGAATAGTGTTAAGGATGATATCCGCTGTAGACTGCTGAGTCTTTCTATGAAAACTTGCACTAATGTTGATTTGGCTAAAACTATTTGGACCCTCCCTTAATTTTCTTCCTATGTGCTTTCTTTTCTCTGCTTGTTTTGGCTTGTATGGTTTGTTTGTTTTGCAGGTTGCTTTCCTTTATGTTCTTGTTTGCTTCTGGTTCCTTCTATTGTTTTGGTTACTAGTTTAGCCTGTTGTCCGTTGGGGCCTGTCCCGATGGATTTTCTGTTTTTTGGTGGGGAGTCCCCAGCCTTATATTGTATTTATTCTTTTTATTAATAAAATTTGCCAGAGGTGCCGCCCTCTTTACCCAAAAAAATATTTGTAGTAAAAATAATAAATAATAAATAGAAAATTAATCATCAATCTTCATAGCAAAAAACCCAAAGACTTGCAACTTTTGATTAAAGAAAAGCAAGATTTTAGTTAATATTGCCATCAATTTTGTACAGCCCAATCAATAAAAAAAGCCATCAATATTACCATAAAGAACACGGCTTATCTAGTTTATATTTCCTATTTACGAAATACAATCAAAGCTGGGCATTTGGTCTAGTGGTATGATTCTCGCTTCGGGTGCGAGAGGTCCCGAGTTCGATTCTCGGAATGCCCCAATTTGTTTAATTTTAAGTTCGTGGTTTTTTACTGTAATAGCTTATAGCAGGAGACTATAAAATGGAAAAGATATATTATTCAAATTACCAATGTACACAAATACTAATTGATAACGTATATATTTTTAAAAGGTCAGAGTAGATTTGTGAATTCAAATAAATTTCATTGATATTTCCATTGTTTATTGAATTTTTGTATGATTGAAACAATATATTTTATATTTCAAATAAAATTAAACATAATATCTATGTGCCAAACTGCCAAATATCCCTTTCGATCTTTAAGATAAAGACTATATTATAAAATGTGCTTTATTTTCTTTATCCTACGCAACCATAATAATATACACGCTACGAAACAACACATGATTATCTCATTACCCATGTACAGAATGTGAATGTTCGATTAAATTTGACAACTTATAATATTGTTTCTTATTATGTCTATGTACGTTGATAAAAACATTTCACATATAATTGTAAGTTGAAACAAATTTACAAGGCAGAGGGAATCGTACTTACCTCATCCTGAAATCGTTGTCTTGTGCTTTAACTATGCACAATCAATTTGATGAGTGTCTATTAGACAGTGAGTACAAAACATTTTGAGTGGACTAATATTAATTGCATTCTTGATTTGGAAAGAAAAGCTCTAACTTATTCGTATCTAATCGCTAACGTTAATTGACCTTTTCCCTTGATTTTGTTAAAGATAAAGAAAGGGATGATAAAGTCTAGATGGAGCTAAAGGGGGAGTGGAATAAAGTGCATAAATTGTCTTTAGAAGTGAGATGTCTACTATGTCAATATCAATGGTGCTAACTTTAAAGAGACTCTAGGGAGAGAAAATGTGTAGTCGAGAACTATGCACGCCCTGTTTAGCTATTGGTGTGAGATTTGGACTTTGAAATTAATTTTGGATTTTGAGAAAAATCATGAAGTGTTTTGACCTAGATGAAGTATGGTTTTTTGGTTGAATGGTTTGTAATCTTAGTATGCTTGCTATGGATGGTTTAATGCAAATTATGTAACTCCCCATGTTTTTTTTTTTTTTTTTTTTTTTTTTTTTTTTTTTTTTTTTTTTTTTTTTTTTTTTTTTTGTAAACAATGTTTTTTGTCCAACCACTATTATATATTGGGTTTAATACCTAAACTTATGTAAACCACAACATCATATTTGTAAAAAAAAAAATGGGATGTTACAAAGAGAATGTAGGTCCATAATGGATTCGGTCCGAGTTGAGGCAAAGAGAAGAAAAACATTTGCATCGGTTTTTGTATTTAGTGCAAAATCCATTTATTCTCTTATGGTTGTGGGTGTGTGGATCCACATGGGAGAAAAAAGGGTTGCGAACAAGGGTGAGTCCGAATCGAAGAAAAAAAGGATATTGTTGATGTTCCTTCGCAATTGCCGTTTTCTAAAGGCTTCATTTTTGGATGGAAAAGGGTGTTGGTGATTTTAGTGTCACCAAGTCATTTTATGTAACTGGAATTAACATGTGAGCTAATGAGTTATTTAGTTTGTACTCTAATATATGTTCGGGGTATATGCGGAGTGCACGCATGTATAAGATCGAACGAATAGCCGGTTCGACGACAAATTGGGGTTCGAGGCAACGCCCCGAGTTCGGGGTTTCTAAAGGGGCATCGCCCCTTTGGCGGGGTCTAGGGGCAGCGCCCCTAACGGGGTCCCAGGGGCCCCTGGCAGTGCCCCAAAAAGTCTTCGGAATTTCCAAGTGGCACATACTGGAAAAATCGAGTTTCTTGAGGGTGATTATGGTAAAACTGACTAATCTCGTTAGTTTTGGAAACCATCGATTCCTTCATTAATTCGTGACTTGTTCCCAAAGAAACCGATGACGGCAACCCTAAAGCCCATGACGGCTAACCCTAGATGAAACCCTATGACTCGTTTATTATATAAACGGCTCTCCTCTTTGAGGAGAAGAACACCTTTTAGCTCTCGTTTCATCATACGATCTCAGATCTCCATATCAATTTGGCTTACGGTTCTGTGCCTAGATTCGTGAGTATCCCCTTGGGATTATCCTAGGATGAATTTCTTGTAACCCGGGCATAGGGTAGAAATATCAATTCGGAAAGTGTTCACACGATCCAAGGGGTATCCAGATCTATATTCAAACCCTACCCACATTCTAACAAAGGGTTGGGAAGGAAAGGCTTCGTGAGTATGAGGGTTAGTGAGGGTATATGGTTGTAGGGTGAAAGGCTAGTGCCAGTTTGGGGAATGGTCGGGTGTTAGTCGGTTTTCATAGGGTAGAAAGAAAAAGGGTGTTACTAAAGATACATCACATATATACCCTCTATTTAAAAAGCCAACCCTTTTATTATGAAAAATCGTGACGCCGATAACTTTTTCACTTTTTCATTGAAGACTGCTTTTTGTTTAATATTGTATCATTGGAGATTGTATTTTTTCTTGATTACTCGCTATGTGTGTTCCATAATGATCCCAACGGTTTTATCTTTATCAGTAAAAAAATTAATTATGTTATAAATATTAATTTAACTATTAAGCACCATGTTTACTGTGTATATAAATACAATTAACATACCAAATTAACAATAACTAAACCAACAGATTCGGTAAAAATATTCTAAAATCACATTATACCACTTTCAAACATATATCACACTTAAGTATCATCACAACCATCATCCTACCGCCGACCACTAATGGTACTCCGCCCGACATCGGTAAGAGAGAGAATGAGAGAGAAAGAGAGACATACAGAGCTAGTGTGAGAGACAGAAACAGATAGAAAGTCAGATTGAGAGAGACATAGAAAATGAGAGAATGACAGATTAAGAGAGAGATAGAAAGGGAGAAACAAAGAGAGACCTTTCTAGTTGTAGTGAAAAAAAAAATAGAGAGAGAGAGAGAGAACGAGAATCTGAATGAATCCCCTTGTCCTTTAAGGGTTTTGAACATACTAACAAGATTAACATGGCAACATAAACAAATCATATATAAATCATATTCTAGTCACATGCTCAAAACAATCACCAAGAATCTAAGTTCATACAATTATTGCAACTACAATAAGGATAAGAAAATTACCTCTTTGTTGATCAAAGATCTTCTAACTTGAGATATTGTTCTTGCCACTTTCTTGGATGTAAAAGGATCTAAGCCAGAATCCCTTTAATGGAATCAAACCTAAGAACACCAGAGAAACAATTATGACAACACCTTGTTATGGATGGAGGCTAAAAATACGCAAACCCTAGCTAGGGCTTGGAATTCGTCACGGGAGGGGGAGGGCGGCAGCACTTAGGATGAAAAAGGGAGTACTGGGGTTTGATCACTAGCCCTCTATTTATAGGTGTTAGAACATATATGACAAAATGCGGAATTAAGAACGAACACCAATCAGGATCCAATGAGTCGAATGAAAAGGAAGTGGACTAGATTTTAATTTTTTTTGTATAATGTTTTCTAAATCTTTTTTTAAGTCCGTTTTTTGTTTATACTTTTAGAAAATATCTATTTTTTATTATAATTTGTAATGTTTGTCGGAAGGATGTCGCGTCTATATGTTTATTTTTTTTTGTTTTTACTTTAGTTTTCATAAACATCTATTTTTTGTTATAATTTATAGTGTTTGATGAAAATATGTGGAATTTATATTCATATAATTCAAATTAAGGAAATAAGATCTCTATACATTTTTTTCCATCAGGTACAATAATTATCATTATATATTTATATTTGTTTTTTTCATCATTATATTAGTGTTTTTGTCATCGTGTTAACATATTTTTTTTTTTTTGAATTTTAGGTGTTTGAGTCTCGTGATGAGCTAATAGAATGAGTGCAAAATACGACATTCTTTTTTGGTTATGTTAGCATCACAAAAAGATCAAAGGCAAAGAAAAATGGTGTAGTGTCTTACATCACATTGATGTGTGACCGCGACAGTGAATACAAATTTAAAGAAACAACTAAAAACAGTAGCACCACAAAAATCAATTGTCCTTTTGAGTTAGTAGGTTCGTATAGAAAACAATGTGGTGGTTGGATGTTTGACACGCCTAGGTCGTCGTGCGGTCAAAAATAAAGAAAACCTAACACACACACTAGCACAGTGGTAGTCAGGGTCGATCCGCAGGAGCTTCGTGGTTAGACTAAATGACAGATTACCGACTAGTAGTGTCACGCTACGCTACAGTCGGAGGACCTAGTTTCTAAGTGCTCAACTATCAAAAAGCAATCACCAAACAAAGTCAAGCCAAGCATAAGCTAAACTCAACTCAAACTAACCTAGTCACTTTCCGAAATCAGAAGTGCATCTCTGAATCAGAAGCAAACAAAGGCATCCAAACCAAACAAGGCATAACCTAACCAATAACTAAGGTTCTGACTGAACAGCTACTAGCTAAAGTTCAATGCCCAACACTAACCTAATTGGCTACTGATTTCAGCAAGGGAAAGCAGTTCCAAATGAGGCCAAAACAAGATCCAAAACACAATTCAAACAATCCAAACACAAACAAACATCCAAAACATCAAAATACTCATAAACCAAGTTTAATTGTAACCAAATGCTTTCATTAACCAAATTCAGATTCCAAACATCCAAAACAGTACCCAATGATGCTAAAACAGAAACCTAAAGCTTAGTATCAATGGTTGTCACTCCCAAAGATACAAACCAAAGCTTACAACTATCTAACTAATTGAAAATAAAATCCAAAACATGAAAATACCAATTGAGAAGTTGCTGGAACGAAATCTTGGAGTCAAAGAGCTTCAAGGTCGATTTTACATCCGGTCTTTGCTAGGGTTTTCGGCTGAAATTGCCTCTATTTATATTTGCAAATTTCTCGCAGCCGCGCCGTGCAAATGAAGAATCCGCGGCGCGCGTACTTATCTTTTCTCGTTTCTTCGGCATTTGAATGTGTTACACCGCCTTAAGCCCGCGTCGCGCGTTTCATAGATCCGGGGCGCGCGTACGTGTTTCCTTGATTTTTCATTCTTTTCCAAACTTCTTCCTTTTGCACGCTTTTAGTCCCTGTTTCCATTCTTTTCTTCCAAACAAGTCCTGGCACGAAAAGTGAGAATACCCCGACATATCTGATATAATTTCATCAAGAACAGGGCTCAACAACGCCTAAAATACTTGATATCACTAGGCGTTGTCAAACACCCCACACTTGTGCCTTGCTTGTCCCCAAGCAAGAGAGTTTTTAACAAATTATATAAAGACTCAAACAATTTTTGA
Organism: Cichorium intybus; assembly: GCA_023525715.1. Classification (NCBI taxonomy): domain Eukaryota; kingdom Viridiplantae; phylum Streptophyta; class Magnoliopsida; order Asterales; family Asteraceae; genus Cichorium; species Cichorium intybus. Next base: position 115,009,438 of record CM042012.1, read on the forward strand.
CTGTGTTCAGTTTCAAAGTTTATTGCTCTATGAGTTAGAGTGGAATAATTCGCGAAAACATAATTGAATTGTTCTTTGGAATTCATGGCTTTCTAGAGAACCCTTGATTACAAATTTTTTGTTCACAATGAAGTGTACTTACTCATTCAGATTCTAAAGGCCATTAAAGAATTGTCCATGACTTTCGATGTTGTCCTTGTAACGAGCTTTCAGAAATACCATCCCAGACCAGACGATCTTAGGTGGTAAGGTGCATAAGTCCTACCCATTTTAGATTTACCGGCTCGAACAACAAAGGCCACTGATTGATATTTCCTTCCTAAATTCCAATCCTAAAACAGCTCAATCTTCTAAACTCGTAAAACTCAACTTATTTGAATAACTAATAGCATGATCACAACTATATAGTATTACTTGAAAAATACTAATGTTATCACAATCACAAACCATTCATTTCAAAATTGCAATTTATTAAAAAAAAAAAAAATTTGAAAAATATTGCTAAAAATTGAAAAATTGATCATTTCTGCAAAAAATTTCAAAAATATAATCTCTTTCGACCGTCCACACCCCACACTTAAAACCGTACAACGTCCCCGTTGTGCAAAAAATTATTTCAAAACAAGGGAGAAAGAGTTACCCCTTTTGGACGATAGATTGCTTGGTGCTCAGTATCACAGGTATAATTGCGAACAAACAGATCATTGATTTCGTATGCTGGAGTTGTAGCGCTACAGTGAACACGCCGGTGGTCGAGACAAGTGGAGGGGGAACGGTGACCCCACACTTGTCTGAGACAACTCCTTCCCATTTGGTATATCATGCATAACTCAACAAACAAATTAAAAGCAAACATAACAAACAAAATATAAAAGTGTGTCATAAGTTTTGTACATATATCCAAAAAAATAATAATAAAAAGAAATAAATAAAGAAAAAGTACATCAATCATCATCATGGTGGGTCCCAGATGGACCTGCCCCATCATCGCCAGAGGGGTGAGGTGGAATGTCGTCAAAATGCATCCACAGCATGATCATCCTCTGCGTCTCCGCCATCCAGCGATCATGTGCCTCTCGGGCAGACATCCTCTGGCTGAGGTCCTGAATGGCTGCCATGACCTCGGATAGCTGAGGCTGAGGTGCTGGCTCGGCGGGTACCTCCCGCCTTTGTCGTCTCCGGCCCGGCTGGGCATATGCGGGCTGGGGTGCTTGGGGAGGCTCTATAGGTGCTCGGATGAACTGCCCCGGGCGCTGCTGCTCAATGAGCCGCATTGTAACGCCCCAACTTTTTCAAACCATTTATATTACATAAAAGCATATTTTACAAAAATACGGTTCAACAAAAACCATTGTACTTGTTTAAATACAACAAGGGGGTGTTACATTTGCATATCAAACAACCATAAGTTTAAGGGAAATAGATTCAATCAAATACCAATATATGGAAGCTGTATCCAGCTCCACTCCTTTGCACCCTAGGATTTATTTTGCAACTCCAAACTATCTTACAACCTTGTACCTGAACCTGGAATATATGGCATAAAAATAGAATACGTAAGACAAAAATGTCTCGTGAGTTACATGAGTTTTAGACACAAACATTAAATCTTCTTTTTCAACCTTTTATAAGAATTTTATAATATAAACACTTGCCAAAACTTTATAGTATTAATATACTATAACTTTTTATTATTTCAAAACCATTTCATATCTTTAAAAACCATTTTATATCTTTCAAAACTATCTTTGACTGGTTTTATAAACTTGCTGGATTTTTATACTTAGGGCTTTAATCACTATAAGTGATACCCCAACTCTCTACAGCTAGAAAGAACGGATCAATCCTCACAGTAGAAGTGCTGAGACAGCCTACTTCGCAAAGGGGTTTTCCCCAGTAGACTCCTTACCTAACCCGGGTAGGTTGGAACATAGTTCACTTACTAACATTGCTAGCTACAATACCAGTCATATATAAAAATACTTTCTGAAAACTGAAACTGTACTTGTACACATAATGGCTAAATGCCAGCTTTAGACTTAAACATACTTTTACCATAATCTAGGCTATTGCCAAAATCATACTTTCAAATATAGCAGTTTACTTTCCATATAAACTAAGAAATAAATCATTCTTGCAAATATTTTCACACATAAAAATATTATATGAAAATCTAAAAAAATACTTACTTGCTTGCCATGTATCCCAAAATGGATAAAAATACTACATGTACTCACCTTATAACTCTTGAAAAATCGTTTAGACGTCTCTTGGTTCTTTACCCTGTCGATGTCCAACTACTTGACTTGCACCTATATATAATATATGATACATTAATTTACATTCTAATTGACTCTATAACATATTAGAGTCCTTATTATACCATTAATGATCAAAACAAGTGTATAACTTTTAAATGTCTAACTTAAATTAAATCGTATATTATACGTATTTTACTACAGTACCCTCTGAGGGTCGTATTTCGATTCTGAAAATTTTCTGTGAAGTTTTGGACTATTTTGGACCTATGTTCAAAATTTGGGGTCATTTGAACAAGTATAGGACCAAATCCAAAAAACCAAATTCACTTGGCAAAGACTTGAAGAAAAACTGCATTTCATTCCTTCTGCGTCGCTTCGCGTCGCGACCTGGAGCTGGGGGTGCTCGCGTCGCGATTGCTGAAGGATAAATGCGGAAACTGCATCGCAGCCTCGCGTCGCGACGGGGTTCTTGGCACTGTTCGCGTCGCGAGGGCTGAAGTAAGTTGCCTAATTTGATGATTTTTCAATCTGCAGATGCACTATTCACCCCATTAAGTTCTTGATACATGACTTAATTGTAATAGGGTCTCTTCTAGGCCCTAGAACCAACTTCTTCATGTATTTAAACTATGATTTACAAATTTTTATCATCTTTAATTGAAATTGTTCCCGAAAACTCATTTTTTTCTCAAAAATCATTTTAACTAATTTTTGAGAATGGAACTGATTTCTCACTTCATTTATAACATATATGACTTATTAAACTCATGGAAATCAATTTCAGTTCCAAAAACCCATTTCTAGGGTTCTTGAGCTCAAAACCCATCTATGGATTTAACCACTATTTATGATTAGGAATCCATTCTTTCTATAAATTTGAGCTAGATAAAGGATATAAATTCATTAACTTAACCTCATCCTCAAAATCAGAAGTTGGATTTGCAGATTATCCAACCCCTTTGAAGAACTAAGCTAGGGTTTTTGAGTTCTTACCTTGAAAGCTTGGTATAACGAATTCAAATTGTTGATTTCTTCAATTCCTTGCTTCTCTCTGTGAACTTGAACTCCCGTATCTACAGCTCTCTAGCTTTCTCTCGAACTCTCTACTGATTTTGTGACGATTTAAGAGATATTTTTCTCATTTTTATATTTTCTATATTTACAGTTTTGGTCCCTCAAGTTCACTTCCTTGAACTTTGGCCACCAAAATCAATTATCTTTACATAGACTCTAATTTCTCACATTTTTAGTCCTAAACTTATAAATAAATTTTTATAAAAATTTCTGCATATGGTCAAATGACCAATTTACCCTTTTTATGGTAAAATGACTAAATTACCCTTTTTAACCATAATTTCTCATAAAATTATATATAAAACTTTAAATTACACACATCTTATTTTACATATTTATATTATAAATTTTTGGTCGTTTCAACTACCTCCCCCTAATTAGGATTCCGTCCTCGGAATCGCTTCAAAATCTGTAAAATTAGGGTATCTTTTCTTCATGCTTTCCAAAGTTTCCCAAGTCAAATCCGAGCCCAATGAGTGTTTCCATTTGACCAATACTAGGTCAATCTCTTTGTTTCTCAGCTTCTTAGTCTTTCTTTCTAGAATTGCTTCTGGCTCTTCAACTAGTTTGTTGGGTGTTTCCACCCTTATTTCTTCTAAAGGAATGGTTAACTCTTTCTTTCCAAAGTACTTCTTGAGATAACATACATGAAATGTATCATGTATTCCTTTGAGTTCTTGTGGCAGTTCCAGTTTGAATGCTTGTAAACCGACTCTTTTCAAGATTTTGAAGGGTCCAATATACCTTGGACTCAATTTCCCTCTCTTGCCAAATCTTATCACTCCCTTCCAAGGTGATACTTTTATCATCACCAAATCATCTTCCTTTAGGTCATAGGGTCTTTTCTTCAAATTTGAGTAGCTTCTTTGACGATCTTGCGCAGCTTTCATGTTGATCTGTATCACACCAATCTTTTCATTCGTCATTCTTACAATTTCTGGCCCCGTGAGTTTTGTTTCACCAGCTTCTAACCAACACACTGGGTTCTACACTTTCTACCATACAAGGCTTCAAAAGGTGACATCTTGATGCTTGATTGATAACTGTTGTTATACGAGAATTCTACTAATGGTAGGTGCTCATCCTAATTACCTCCAAAATCAATGGCACATGACCTCAACATATCCTCCAATTTCTGAATAGTACGTTCGCTTTGCCCATCTGTTTGAGGGTAATAGGCTATACTCATCTTGATTCGAGTTCCCATCCTTTCTTGCAGAGAATCCCAAAAATTAGACCTGAATCTAGGATCTCTGTCTAAAACTATGGACAATGGTGCTCCATGGAGTCTGATCACTTCATCAATGTACAGTTGAACTAGTGCTCCAAGTGGTGTAGTTTCTTTGATCGCGAGGAATAAAGCGCTTTTGGTCAGTCTATCGACAATTACCCATATACTATCGTGTCCTCTTCGTGTTCTCGGCAGCCCCATGACAAAATCCATGGTCACTTCTTCCCATTTCCCTGCTGGTATCTGCAACGACTGCGCATTACCATACGGTACCTGATGTTCTACTTTTACTTGTGCACAAGTTTCACAGTGGGATATGTACTTTGCTATTCTCTTTTTTATTCCTGGCCACCAGTAATGTTGCTTCAAATCTTGATAGGTTTTCATACTTCCAGGATGTATAGAATACTTGGATTTGTGAGAATCATCCAAGACTATCTTTCTGGTTGCTCCATATTTAGGGACCCAAATACGTCCCTTAAAAGTGCGCAACCCTTGAGTATTCACTTCAAACACCACCTTTTTCCCAAGCTTTTCTTTCTTTATATTATCTTCGGTTGAAGCACCGTCTTGAGCTTCTTTAATCTTTTGAATTAAAGTTGAGACCACTTCAATTCTCATGGATCTCCCTTTAACAACTTTTTCACGAATCTTTCGGCTTAAAGCATCGGCTACTACGTTAGCTTTTCCTTCGTGGTATATTATTTCACAATCATAATCATTCACGAGCTCAATCCAGCGTGTCTGTCTTAAATTCAATTCTTTTTGCGTGAAAAGATATTGTAGACTTTTATGATCTGTATATATCTTGCATTTCGTCACATACAGATAGTGTCTCCAGATCTTCAACGCAAACACAATTGCAGCCAACTCCAAATCATGAGTAGTATAACGTGTCTCTGCATCTTTTAACTGTCTAGAGGCGTAGGCAATGACTTTGCCCCGTTGCATAAGTACACAACCGAGACCTCTATTAGACGCATCGCTGTATACTACAAATTCTTCTGTGCCTTTTGGTAAAGATAATACTGGAGCTTCACATAACTTCTTCTTCAATATCTCGAAAGCTTCTTGCTGTTTTTCTCCCCAGACAAACTTCACCTCTTTCCGGGTTAGCTGAGTCAGTGGCACTGCTATTTTAGAGAAATCTTGAATAAACCGTCGGTAATAACCGGCTAATCCAAGAAAACTACTGACTTCTGTAGGTGTTTTCGGTGGCTCCCATTTCATTACCGCTTCTATTTTTGCTGGATCCACTTTAATACCTTCCGCTGAAACAACATGGCCCAGAAATTGAACTTCCCGCAACCAGAAGCCACACTTTGACAACTTTGCGTATAACTGTACCTTCTTCAAAGTACACAACACTTCACGTAAGTGCACTTCATGCTCCGCTTCACTTTTCGAATAGACCAGAATATCGTCGATGAAAACGATAACAAATTTGTCAAGAAAAGATTTACAGACCCTATTCATAAGGTCCATAAACACAGCTGGGGCATTAGTGAGGCCGAATGGCATCACTAAAAATTCATAGTGACCATATCTAGTTCGGAATGCAGTCTTACATACATCTTCATCCTTCACCCGCACTTGATGATATCCAGAACGAAGATCAATTTTAGAGAAGTAACTAGCTCCCTGCAACTGATCGAATAAATCATCAATTCGTGGCAAAGGGTTTCGATTCTTGATTGTCACTTTATTGAGCTCACGATAATCTATACACATACGCATAGTACCGTCCTTCTTCTTGACAAACAACACTGGAGCTCCCCAAGGAGAAAAGCTGGGACGAATAAATCCCTTGTCAAGAAGTTCTTGCAACTGAGACATAAGTTCTCTCATCTTTGTAGGAGCAAGACGGTACGGCGCACGAGCAATGGGACTTGCTCCAGGGACCAGGTCAATGCGAAATTCGACTTGCCTAATGGGTGGTAACCCAGGTAAGTCATCAGGAAAAACTTCAGGGAATTCATTGACCACTTTTATATCCTCCATCTTCTGCTTCTCTTTCTTCCCATTCATCACGTAGGCGATAAACGATTCACACCCTTTATGGATGCATTTACGGGCCTTAATAGCAGTAATGAGACTTTGCATGTTCTTCCGACGTTCCCCATATATGTAAACTTTGCTACCATCAGGCAATTTGATCGATACCATTCGTTTTCCGCAAAGGATTTTAGCATTATGAGTTCCGAGCCAATCCATCCCAATAACAATATCGAATCCTTTAATCCCGATAGGTAATAAGTCAGCCTTTAAGGTTCGTCCATTAATCTCAATCGGACATTTCTCGTACACATGACGTACCGTAACTAGCTCTCCGTTCGCGACTTCTATTACACAGGTATCATCTAACGGTTTCATTGGTATATTCAGACGCTTACGAAATTCATGGGACACAAAAGAGAAATGTGCTCCAGAATCAAAAAGAACATAAGCAGGTTGTGAGTTTACAATGAGTGTACCTGCCACCACATCCTGATCTTCTTTGGCCTCTTCAAGGGTCATCTGGAACGCTCTCCCTTTCGTCTTTGTCGGCTCCGTCTTTTTATTACTTGCAGTAGAAACTAGCGTCTCATTTTTCTTATTTGGACAATTGGTACTGTAATGGCCTTTTTCGTGGCAGTTGTAACATTCTACTTCATTAACATCCTTCACCTTGCAGTCTTTGGCTTGGTGGCCCGGAAGACCACATTTATAACACCCACCAGTGCCCTTCTTGCATTCCCCACTGTGCCTCTTTCCACACTTCTTACATTCTTTGACCTCACTTTGCTTAGAAAACCCCGTTGAAAAACGACTCTTCTTGTTTGCTCCAGAGATTCCTAAAGACTTTCGCTTCTCCCCAAAAGCTTGTCGTTCTTTGGCCTTTTTCTCTATCATACTCTCAACCCTAGCCGCAGATTCAATGGCTTCATCGAGAGTAGTAGCCTTGCCAACTTCCAATGAGTAGTCCCCCGGCAACCCATTAACATAACGGTTTATCCTTCCAGCCTCAGTCGGTAATGTATCTTCTAAAAATGGCAGCATCTCACAAAACTTTTTAGTGTACTCGTCAACTGTCTGTTTTTCCTTTGCAAGAGCAAAGAATTCATTGACCAAGTTCTCCCGATGCCTAGCTGAACAGAACTTGCCTTTCAACCGCTGAACAAACTCCTCCCAAGATAACGCATCAACAAACTCACTTCCCTTGGTTCGGCGGAGAGTATTCCACCAATTAAGAGCTTCCGCCTTTAACATTTGAGAAGCAAATCCTACCTTCATATCCTATTCGCAACGACAAATGCGAAGAACTTGTTCCATTTCAGTCACCCACCGGATAGTTATTCGCGGGTCTAGCTCCCCGTTGAACTCCTTAGGCCTACAGGACATAAAGTCTTTAAAAGTACACGCTCCTTTAGTCTTGAACTGTGGCTGCGATTTGGAAGAAGAGTCTCCCTGAGAAGAATTCTGTGTTGGGTTAGTACCCTCAGGAGCCACACTTTTCTCACTATCTTCATTTTGTGACTTAGATCTTTCGCCTAATCGTTCATCTAGAAGGCGAGTCATTTCTTGTCTGGTTTGTACTTGAGAGTCGTGTAATAACTTCTGGATTGCCTCCAAGGTCAATGGAGGTGGATTAGCCTCACCCCTAGAATTTCCATCATCAACGGCTTGGGGCGGTCGAGGAGGAATAGGAGGCCTTGCATTAGGATCTGGATTTTCCGCATACGATCCTTGGCCACTTCTAGTTCGCATTTTGCTATAAAATTTCAAATACTTTAGTACTTCATAATATATCATAATATTAGTTTACTACTTTTCCACTAGTTTCCCAGTATTCCCTTGCGGCTACACTAGGCTCAATACGCGTCCTGTGATTATGATAATACGGGCCCATATCACCATAATCACTTACACATGTTGTTCCCAATGTTTCGCTTGGTTCCACTGTTCACTAGTATCAATTAGCTACTTTTAGCTCATAACATACCCATATAATTCCATTAATAAATAATGTCTTCATTCCTTAAGACACAAAAATTATGTAACTCACTCTAACTGACTATTTCATAAGTCTAAGCCTAGGAGTGGAATGATCCAATCCTAATTCGCTTAAACTATGGCTCTGATACCAACTTGTAACGCCCCAACTTTTTCAAACCATTTATATTACATAAAAGCATATTTTACAAAAATACGGTTCAACAAAAACCATTGTACTTGTTTAAATACAACAAGGGGGTGTTACATTTGCATATCAAACAACCATAAGTTTAAGGGAAATAGATTCAATCAAATACCAATATATGAAAGCTGTATCCAGCTCCACTCCTTTGCACCCTAGGATTTATTTTGCAACTCCAAACTATCTTACAACGTTGTACCTGAACCTGGAATACATGGCATAAAAATAGAATACGTAAGACAAAAATGTCTCGTGAGTTACATGAGTTTTAGACACAAACATTAAATCTTCTTTTTCAACCTTTTATAAGAATTTTATAATATAAACACTTGCCAAAACTTTATAGTATTAATATACTATAACTTTTTATTATTTCAAAACCATTTCATATCTTTAAAAACCATTTTATATCTTTCAAAACTAGCTTCTTTCTTTGACTGGTTTTATAAACTTGCTGGATTTTTATACTTAAGGCTTTAATCACTATAAGTGATACCCCAACTCTCTACAGCTAGAAAGAACGGATCAATCCTCACAGTAGAAGTGCTGAGGCAGCCTACTTCGCGAAGGGGTTTTCCCCAGTAGACTACTTACCTAACCCGGGTAGGTTGGAACATAGTTCACTTACTAACATTGCTAGCTACAATACCAGTCATATATAAAAATACTTTCTGAAAACTGAAACTGTACTTGTACACATAATGGCTAAATGCCAAGCTTTAGACTTAAACATACTTTTACCATAATCTAGGCTATTGCCAAAATCATACTTTCAAATATAGCAGTTTACTTTCCATATAAACTAAGAAATAAATCATTCTTGCAAATATTTTCACACATAAAAATATTATATGAAAATCTAAATAAATACTTACTTGCTTGCCATGTATCCCAAAATGGATAAAAATACTACATGTACTCACCTTATAACTCTTGAAAAATCGTTTAGACGTCTCTTGGTTCTTTACCCTTTCGATGTCCAACTACTTGACTTGCACCTATATATAATATATGATACATTAATTTACATTCTAATTGACTCTATAACATATTAGAGTCCTTATTATACCATTAATGATCAAAACAAGTGTATAACTTTTAAATGTCTAACTTAAATTAAATCGTATATTATACGTATTTTACTACAGTACCCTCTGAGGGTCGTATTTCGATTCTGAAAATTTTCTGTGAAGTTTTGGACTATTTTGGACCTATGTTCAAAATTTGGGGTCATTTGAACAAGTATAGGACCAAATCCAAAAAACCAAATTCACTTGGCAGAGACTTGAAGAAAAACTGCATTTCATTCCTTCTGTGTCGCTTCGCGTCGCGACCTGGAGCTGGGGGTGCTCGCGTCGCGATTGTTGAAGGATAAATGCGGAAACTGCATCGCAGCCTCGCGTCGCGACGGGGTTCTTGGCACTGTTCGCGTCGCGAGGGCTGAAGTAAGTTGCCTAATTTGACGATTTTTCAATCTGCAGATGCACTATTCACCCCATTAAGTTCTTGATACATGACTTAATTGTCTTAGGGTCTCTTCTAGGCCCTAGAAATAACTTCTTCATGTATTTAAACTATGATTTACAAATTTTTATCATCTTTAATTGAAATTGTTCCCGAAAACTCATTTTTTTCTCAAAAATCATTTTAACTAATTTTTGAGAATGGAACTGATTTCTCACTTCATTTATAACATATATGACTTATTAAACTCATGGAAATCAATTTCAGTTCCAAAAACCCATTTCTAGGGTTCTTGAGCTCAAAACCCATCTATGGATTTAACCACTATTTATGATTAGGAATCCATTCTTTGTGTAAATTTGAGCTAGATAAAGGATATAAATTCATTAACTTAACCTCATCCTCAAAATCAGAAGTTGGATTTGCAGATTATCCAACCCCTTTGAAGAACTAAGCTAGGGTTTTTGAGTTCTTACCTTGAAAGCTTGGTATAACGAATTCAAATTGTTGATTTCTTCAATTCCTTGCTTCTCTCTGTGAACTTGAACTCCCGTATCTCCAGCTCTCTAGCTTTCTCTCGAACTCTCTACTGATTTTGTGATGATTTAAGAGATATTTTTCTCATTTTTATATTTTCTATATTTACAGTTTTGGTCCCTCAAGTTCACTTCCTTGAACTTTGGCCACCAAAATCAACTATCTTTACATAGACTCTAATTTCTCACATTTTTAGTCCTAAACTTATAAATAAATTTTTATAAAAATTTCTGCATATGGTCAAATGACCAATTTACCCTTTTTATGGTAAAATGACTAAATTACCCTTTTTAACCATAATTTCTCATAAAATTATATATAAAACTTTAAATTACACACATCTTATTTTACATATTTATATTATAAACTTTTGGTCGTTTCACGCATCCTCTCCAAAGTGTGTGTTGTGGTGCGAGATGGAGGTAACGCGGCCAAAGAAGCGGCCACGGCGGCAGTAAGGATCCCATATGAACAGGCCAGGCGGGTAATAAAATACCCCCGGGCCAATGGACTGCTAGTGGAGGCTCCCGTCGAGTGAGTGGAGAGAGCAACTGCGAGGGCGTAGGGGAGGTGGAGGAATCGGGACGGGTCGAGGAGAGCCCAAAAGAATGTCATGTCCTCCCCAGACACCTTTTCGCCCCCTCCCGCTGCATGATGGAGGTGGAGACGATACGGTGCATGAGGCGGTGGAGTGGGTCACGGAGGTGGCTCTCCCTCGAGGTCCCCGCCTCGTACATAACATTGGACAGTGGTGTCCAAATCTCCATGTTGTCGGGCCTCTCCGGCTGCCCCTGGGTACACTCCCCGAAGAACTGCGTGAAATAGCGATGCTGGAGGTCCGCTGGAGTGTATAGCCCGACTCTCCTCCCAAACTCCCGGAGGTTGCACTCCCTCTGTGCACCTCCCAATCGGAACCGTATAATCCTAGAACGTGGGTCTGACGCCCGAGGTGCGAAGTGGATGGTGGATAGAAACTCCAATAGCAGCTCGGTGTAGACGACGTCCTCCTCGGTGGCCATGATCCTGTCCCAGCCCCAGCATGTGAATGACGCCTCCTCGTGAGTCCAGGTGCGATGTAGAAATGGCTCGATCGCACCCCAGAGTCCGGCATCTCTCAAAATATCCCTGTCAATGACTGTCGCCTCGAGAACCCGGGGACCAGTCAAGGCATCTCTCCTCGAAATATACTCCGCTGAGCTGGCCAGTCCCTCTGGGAACTGGAGGAAAGGGTGATCTAATCTGAACATCATCTGCACAAAAAGACACATAGCCACAAAAGAATTTTTTTTTTTGCAAAGTCAGTCCTTTTCTTCCCCACCGCACCGCGGCGCGGCCCAAGAGCAAGGCGCGTCGCGGCGAGTGGCTGTTTGTAAAACCCCGAATCAAACCCGCAATTTAACCTGCTAAAACTCGATACAATCATACCATAAGGTAGCCTAAGTGCCGACTAACTCATCTAGGGTCTCCATTTGGCAAAACAAACACCCTATAAGTTAGCATTGGCGATTCTAAGTTTTGAACTATTTTGGGAAAATCACTAAAATTAACCACCTAATCACTAGTTTTAACAACTAATAGATAGTTAGAATAGCGTACCTTGGTAGTAAAAAAACAAATGAGCAAGAAAAAACGCAAGAGAAATTCGTTGATCAGAGCCCCGAGTCGTGTGAGGTGTGTGTTGAGTCGCGGCTTACCTTAATATAGGAGAAAACCGTCTGATCGTTTCCCGCGTCGCGCATTTGCACTTTGCGCGTCGCGTGTGTCACCAAATCAACCCCTGCGCATCGGGTTGGTTTACGACCCCGCGTCGCGTAATTCAAAAACCCGCGGCGCGGTCTTCAAAATTTCAAAAACTTCTCACACGACCCCACACTTGTTTTAGACCACTAATACCTGCAAAAAGATTGATGTATTTTCTTAATTAAATTTTAAGAAATATAAGACCTAACCTATGACACAATGGGTTGCCTCCCAACAAGCGCTAAGTTTAACGTCTACAGCTACGGTGGATCGTATGCCTTCTTCCTTCGCTGATTTTCAGTCACCACCATCCCTTTGTTGACCCACTGCTCCTCAAACTTTCCTGGGTCGAATGGCTTGCTAGTTCTCCTGTTGCTGCCCAGTAGCTGCTTTCTGATTAACTCCCGTGAATGCTTGGAGGTAGCTTTGAACCTCCAAGCTCGATCCTTCCTTCTATATCTCTTCAAGATCACAGGCTTGACATGAAGCGTGCCCAGTGCCGCTCCCAGTAGTTGTTTTATAGATCTCATTTTGCCGGTGTCCCACATATTATCTTCAGGTTGCAATTTTGGCTTGCAATACCAATAAAAATTTTCCAATCGAATTGAATCGGAAGGCAACATATCAGGATGCTTCCATATGTCCTCATCGATAGTATTGATCACATCTAATCTTCCATTCATGAATGGATCATGAGTGGCGATAAAATCATGTTTCTTATTTTCAAAAACCAACTCGCCAGCATCATCTTCTTGATCATCGTCCAACAGGTGGATCGGGACCAAGAGTGAGCGACTGGTTTGATCTGGTGGTGGTACAAAGTCATCCATCACCCGATCCTTACTTTCAAAAGACTCAAAATTTTCAAAAATTCTAGGTTCGGGGGTAGTATTGTCATCTACACCCCCTTCCCCAATAATATCAACAATTTCGGGGATCGTTGGGCTGGGGTTTGTACTGTCACTTACAGCCTCCTCCTCAACATCCTCATCAACCAAATTATCTGGTGATGGTATGGATTTACTCATCACCAGCTCGATATTATCAACATTTTCAAAAACATCAAAAGCTATTGAGTCAGAGGTAGCATTGTCACCTACAACCTCTTCCTCAACAATATTTTTGACCCTCTCAGTGGTCTCTTGACTTTCCCAAGATGTATGCCCTTCCATCACATATTCAGGTGATGCAAGTTCACACATCATATCATTGGTAATAAAATCACTCTCGCCTCCGGTTCTGGCGAAGGTGGTGAACATTTCCAACTTTCCTCTAACCTATCTAAAGAAGCTTGCAATCTTTCAAGAGCATCAGCCTGATCCTTCTGCTCTTGGTGGGTGTTATACCAGAGTACCCAAAGTCGGGCCCAAGTTGCAGAAATGTCAGGTTGAGATGACTCCTCGGTCCGCCATCCATTGTCATCAAATGATCAATTGTTGTAATCATCCTCGTAATAGGTGTCGGCCGGATTTTCATAATACTCATAATAATGATCCGGGTACATGTAATCGCCCATTATGAAGACGTACACATACCAGAATTCAAAGAACTAAAATCAAACATAAAAAATCAGAAGCTAAGTCCTACAAATCACCTAATCTAAGCGCACAGCTCCCCGGCAGCGGCGCCAAAATTTGACACGCCTAGGTCGTCGTGCGGTCAAAAATAAAGAAAACCTAACACACACACTAGCACAGTGGTAGTCAGGGTCGATCCGCAGGAGCTTCGTGGTTAGACTAAATGACAGATTACCGACTAGTAGTGTCACGCTACAGTCGGAGGACCTAGTTTCTAAGTGCTCAATTATCAAAAAGCAATCACCAAACAAAGTCAAGCCAAGCATAAGCTAAACTCAACTCTAACTAACCTAGTCACTTTCCGAAATCAGAAGTGCATCTCTAAATCAGAAGCAAACAAAGGCATCCAAACCAAACAAGGCATAACCTAACCAATAACTAAGGTTCTGACTGAACAGCTACTAGCTAAAGTTCAATGCCCAACACTAACCTAATTGGCTACTGATTTCAGCAAGGGAAAGCAGTTCCAAACGAGGCCAAAACAAGATCCAAAACACAATTCAAACAATCCAAACACAAACAAACATCCAAAACATCAAAATACTCATAAACCAAGTTTAATTGTAACCAAATGCTTTCATTAACCAAATTCAGATTCCAAACATCCAAAACAGTACCCAATGATGCTAAAACAAAAACCTAAAGCTTGGTATCAATGGTTGTCACTCCCAAAGATACAAACCAAAGCTTACAACTATCTAACTAATTGAAAATAAAATCCAAAACATGAAAATACCAATTGAGAAGTTGCTGGAACGAAATCTTGGAGTCAAAGAGCTTCAAGTTCGATTTTACACCCGGTCTTTGCTAGGGTTTTCGGCTGAAATTGCCTCTATTTATATTTGCAAATTTCTCGCAGCCGCGCCGCGCAAATGAAGAATCCGCGGCGCACGTACTTATCTTTTCCCGTTTCTTCGGCATTTGAATGTGTTACACCGCCTTAAGCCCGCGTCGCGCGTTTCATAGATCCGGGGCGCGCGTACGTGTTTCATTGATTTTTCATTCTTTTCCAAACTTCTTCCTTTTGCACGCTTTTAGTCCCTGTTTCCATTCTTTTCTTCCAAACAAGTCCTGGCACGAAAAGTGAGAATACCCCGACATATCTGATATAATTTCATCAAGAACAGGGATCAACAACGCCTAAAATACTTGATATCACTAGGCGTTGTCAATGTTGAAGGTGATTTGTTATGAACATAATCATCTACCTGCACAACATATGGAAGGGCATGCTTATGTTAGGCGGTTGAAAGAAAATGAAAAACAATTGGTGATTGAATTGACGAGTCAAAATGTTGCACCATGCGACATACTCCCGATACTGAAGGTGAACGATGAGAACAATGTTTTTACAATAAAAACAGTATAAATGCTCGATACAAGTTTCACTCGTCTCAGAATGTCGAGAAAACTTTGATGCAGGTGGGAATATTCAACAAATATATTTTAATTTTAGTTTATAAAATTTTAATTAATGGCATTTCAATATTGGATGTTATGTTGCTTTTGAAGGACAAGCACTTTCTTACTGAATATTCTGTAAATGATATTTCCAATGAATTGGAAAATCTATTTTTCGTTCTTCCACATTCATTTGATGTATGTCGTGCATTTCCACATGTGTTGATTGTAGATGCAACATACAAAACGAACAAATATAACGTGCATTTTGTTGAGATTGTTGGCATCACTTCAACCAATAAGAGATTTAACATAGCTTTTACCTTTATCATTAATGAAAAACAGGAGAGCTATAATTGGGTATTAAAGTGCCTAAGGTCTACAATAGATAATTGCATGCAACCATGCATTATAGTGAGTGACTAAGAGTTGACATTGATGAATGCATGCCAACAAGTTTTCCCTAATGCCACTCGATTACTTTGCAAATATCCACATGTTTTTAACTATTTGGATCAATGTTTAGCAAAAACTACGAAAAATATGATCAATGTTGAGCAAATATCCACGTGTTTTAAGCTATCTGGATCAAGCTTGGTTAATCAAATACAAGGAGATGTTTGTCTTCGTCTGGATTGATCAACATCTCAACTTTGGAGAACGAACAATGAATAGAGTTGATTGCCAACATGTAAAGCTAAAGAAGTACTTAGGTCCAAAAAATTCTTATCTATATTAATTTGTTGGTTCCGTTGATGGGTTGTTAGGTCACAACTTACAACGATATATGATAGCTTTGAAAACAGTTTAATTATCCGTAAACACGAATACAACCTGTCATGTTTTGAAGAATTGTAGGGTTCTGTGTCACTTGAAGCTCTAGATATACTTGTCGGGGAAATTCAGCGGTTGCTTGCACTTCAATTCGACTCTTCAAACTGTGGTTGTAAACTACGTCACAGTTGTGGCTTACCATGTGCTTGCATGTTATCATCCAACTTGAATTCATGTGTGTATATTCAATAACTACCTTTTAAATTTAGTTTATATGTTTCTTTTTATAAATTAATGGTATTTCATTGCAAGTGATGGTATTACATTAGATTCGACAGATGTATTCTAGAGAAAGCTTGATTTAGCACTATCAATTTTTGTGGAAAATGAGGATATCCATCGTGATAGTGAATTAGAAATGTTTAAAGAAACCTTCATTCAGCAGCCGAAAGCCGTGAAGAAAAACATGTTCAGGCAGTTGCGATATTTCGTCTGTCTAAGTAAAACACCCATTAATGTTAGTAGCAAGAAAGCGCAATCACATATAAGGGGTGGTTATCAGTACTTTTTTTAGCAGACAAAAACCTTAAATAGCTTGTTTAAATGACATAAAAATAAGGGAAAATGACTTATAAGGGTAATTATGTTTCAAAACTGTTCAAAAAACACCATCCAAGTTTGGTCTGTTCAAAAAACGCCATCCAAGTAAGGCCTTTGTACAAAAAACACCATCCAAGTAAGGCCTTTGTACAAAAAACACCATCGAACTACATGTTTTGTTCAAATTTTACCCGATGGTAACCGGCTCTTACAGGTTAAATGATGACTTGACCTAATACTTGGTGACCGGCCAAGTCATCATTTAACCTGCAAGAGCCGGTTACCATCGGGTAAAATTTGAACAAAACATGTAGTTCGATGGTGTTTTTTGTACAAAGGCCTTACTTGGATGGTATTTTTTGTACAAATGTCTTACTTGGATGGTGTTTTTTGAACAGACCAAACTTGGATGGTGTTTTTTAAACAGTTTTGAAACATAATTACCCTTATAAGTCATTTTCCCTAAAAATAATATGCTTTTTATGTATACTCTTTGTTCTCTTTCTTCCGTTGAATAAAGCATATGTATATTATTGATTATTGCACAAAAAAAACTGTAAGAAAAATAAGCAAGCCTATATACCTAATTTCTTAGACCTGTAAGACTTTTCATTTGTTTGTATGAATTTTAAATTGCCAAACTAATCTTTATAAAATACAATATTTGACCAATTTATGTAAACATTACAAGGAAGGCCCTACAGAGTGACAAATTGTTACATCTAAAAAAGTGAATAAAGTGCAAATATTATAAGACAACACTAATTAAATATAAATTTGATAAAACTGAGGCAAGACACAAAAACATATTATTTCAACAAAAGCTCATACGTAGAAAATTAAATGCATATTCGGAGGAAACTTATAAAGATTGAAGAGTCTTTAATAACTAATGTATTGAGAAATCAACTTGATTAAATATAAACGATAATGTTATATCATATTCCAGAAAAAGAAAATTATGTTTATAGCGAAGGAGTCGAAGGAAGTAATGTATTTAATCAAATAATGCTAGAAGTTAGGTAAAAACTTTCTATGTTTTTGACAAACTCTCTCATCTTGTATAGTGAAATATATTAATTATACAATAGTAAATGAAAACGAGAAGGTGGAATAATCATTTATAGCAATAAAAATAATAACTAAAGAAATTAGTTAGGAGTAATAAAAACATTTGCGTTTGCCGGGAGTCGAACCCGGGTCTATTGCTTGGAAGGCAATTATCCTAACCGTTGGACTACAAACGCTGGATGTCCTCTTATGGAAGTTGACTAATTTGTTAACACTAAAAATGAAATTTCACCCAAACGCCACCTCAGGTACTCAGGTTGCTAGCCTTCGATAACAAAGAAGCCAAATGCAAAACAACTTACATTATTATTTCATTTTTTAATTGGTTCATTAACTCTAAACTTCAATAAATAATGAAACTTATCAAATAAGTTGATTCATATCAAATGCTTATAACTTTTTAAAATTTGTAATTTTAGTTTTTTTTTTCTGTTAATACTTTTTATGATAACATTTAACATATTATTCATAAATCAATCGATTCCAACAGCTCGTTTGATAAATTCCTTCTTTTTAAAATAAGATCCAGAATATGTGTGCCATATCATAATGTTGTTACTAAATGTTTCATTCACAAAATTTGCTAATTTCTTTTATCAATTTTAATCGGATATTTATCTAATTACTTAAAACTGTCAATTCTTATTCATTTTTTTTTTAAATAATCTTTCTTCAATGGTCTTTTTCTCCGGTTTGGGCCTTATAAATATAGCCCACTCCTTCTTCAACAAGTTTCGCGGGTTCTCAAATTTCCCCCTTTGCATTCTGCAAAATTCTTCAAATTCACCGAAATCGAATTGAAAGAGAACATGGCGAAAACCGAAGAAGCATCATCATCATCATCGATCGTAGATTCAGCTCCGCGGCCATGGGAGTCTTATCACACAGTTTATACCAACGCCAAAGCAGGTACCGACACCTTTCATCTTTCGATTTGCCATAATTTCTGTAACCAATTCTACGCTTAAGTCACTCCCTGCCATAAACAAGTAAAATTTCTCGTAATCAGATTGGATTTTTTAACTGAATTTTCACAGACTGAAGTTGTCATGAACTTTCTGAAATTTTTACTGCATTCATTTGTATGTAATCTGAAATTTCGTTGATGAAGTGTAGTCGATATATTGTTTTTCTTGAATTCCATACTGTACTTTTCAAACTTGATATTGCAATAGTTTAAAGTGGTTATTGAGATTCCTCCATTACCATGTCCAAATCTTATCAAATTTGATTTCCTACTAAAAAAGCGAAACGTTAACTACTTGTTTCCATTTATGTGTAGAAGGCTTTAAATTTTCTGATGTTGGATGTTTCCTTGGGTTGTAATATTGACAGGCATGGATGGAGTTGATAAGGAAAAAGTGCAAAGAGTAGTGTATGAAATGAGCAAAGGATCAAAGTACTTTGAGAATGAAGAACGAAAGGAAGCATATATGAAACAGAAGATTGAAAACATGCGTGATCAACTTGCCAATCTAAAAACTACTGATATATCTAATTATCAGAAGGTAACTGCAAGCAAAAACATTATCATACATTCATACTGTACGCTCCTCTTTTTATAAAGAAGATGCATCAAACAAACATTTTCTTTTCTTCCATAGATCAAGTAATATATGCTCCTGTTTCTTATGACATTTTGCTATAAATTAATGAATCTTTTCCATGATTATGGTATTCATAGGTTGCTGATAAACGAATTGCAGAATTAGAAGCTACACGTGATCTATCAAGAATCTGGTTGCATGTAGACATGGATGCTTTTTATGCAGCTGTTGAGACATTAAGCAATCCTTCATTAAAAGGAAAACCAATGGCTGTTGGCAGCATGTCCATGATCTCTACAGCTAATTACGAGGTTTTTAAACTCAAAACATTCATTTTTTTTCCTTTCCTTATAAAATCACCTCTGTTAAAATTACAATTTTCACCTTTCAGGCACGAAAATTCGGTGTTCGTGCAGCAATGCCTGGTTTCATTGCATGTAAATTATGTCCAGACCTAATATTTGTACCTACAGATTTCAAGAAATATACATATTATAGCGATTTAACCAGAAAAGGTCAGTAAATGTAAATCCACTATTACTACTTTTCTTTTTTTATAAAATATATAATTAATGTCACCTTTGAAAGCAGTTTATCATGAATATGATCCAAATTTCACGGCTGCTAGTCTTGATGAGGCATATTTGGATATTACAAAAGTCTGCAAGGAAAAGGGTATAACTGGTGGAGAAGTAAGTTGAATTTTTTGTTTTATATGAAAATATAAAATTATAAATTCTAAGTCCCTTTTTTTTAAATATTTGAAGGTTGGTGAAGAGCTTAGAGAAAATGTATACAAAGCTACTGGCTTGACATGTAGTGCTGGAATTGCTCCTAATCGGTTACTTGCAAAAGTTTGTTCAGATATAAATAAACCAAATGGACAATTTGTTTTACCTAATGATCGAGCTGCTATAATGACATTTATATCCTCACTTCCTATACGAAAGGTACTTTATAATATTCTATTACATTTACTATAATGTAGTAATTAATGATTCTTTAAGCGTAAATTGCAAAGTACCAATATGGGCAATGTACTTTATCTTTTTCCCATAATAGCAACATACTTATATTTTTTTACTCATAATAATAGTAAATTAGTAACGCATTTATCTTTTTTTTAATTCATAATAATAGTAAAGTATTTATCTTTTTTTTACTGATATAGGTAAAATGAGTAAAGTACGTTGCTATTTTCTGCTAATCACCCATCTTTTAAATATGGTATTTTTTTTTTTTTTACTTAAAAACATGTTTTATTGTATCTTTTAGATTGGGGGAATTGGTAAAGTGACAGAACATATTTTAAAAGATGTATTTGAGATAAAAACATGTGAAGATTTACTGCAAAAAAGCTCTTTCCTTTGTGCACTATTCTCTCATTCATCAGCAGGTTTGTAAATTGTAACTATGAATCTTGGGTGTTTAAATTTTAAGTTATTAAAAAGACGATACTAACCCTGATTTTTCTACATAATGTAGAGTTTTTTATATCTGTAGGTTTAGGACTTGGAGGAACAGATCCACCAAGTGTTAGATCAAGAAAAAGTATAAGCAATGAGAGAACATTTTCTGCAACTAAAAACGAGGCTTTTTTTAATCAGAAATTAGGTGATTTATGAGTGTTTTTATATTTCTTTATGGGATGAAAATCTAATTACTTTATATTTATTAAATTTGACTTGCAGTTGAACTTGCGGATATGCTTTCTGCTGACATGGAGAAAGAAGGTCTACATGGACGTACACTGACACTCAAATTAAAAACCGCATCATTTGAGGTACAAAGGGCATTTTCGTCTTTTTGCACACATGAGTGCAAATCCTTGTCTCACCTTTTTGGACAAAAAAGCTGCAATTTTTAGTACTGGCCATGCCACTTGTAGTAAAAACCTGTTTTGTTCTGTATTGAAATACATTTTTTAATGATCCAGATGACAAGGGCATTTTCGTCTTTTTGCACAGATGAGACAGAGTGCTTGTCCCACTTGTTTTAGACAAAAAAGCTGCAATTTTTAGTACTTGGCATGCTAAACACAGTACAACCTGTTCTTTTTTGTCCTGAAATATATTTATTTATAAATTTATAAATTAAATTATTTTTTAATTTTCAGGTGAGAACTCGAGCATTAAGTTTACAGAGTTATATTTGTTCAAGTAAAGATATACTAAAACACGCTTCAAAGCTTCTCAAGGCTGAACTTCCTGTATCACTTAGATTAATCGGTAATCTTTTTTATAAAATCAATATCATATATAAATATTTTTAAATAATCTAAACTCAGAAAAAATAGTAATACGTTTTTTACAGGACTTCGCATGTCTCATTTCAATGAAGAAAAAAGTGCAAATGTATCTGACCCCACACAAAGAACCATTTTAAATTTTATAAAATCTGGAGATTTTAACAAAGAAAGTGTAGATGTTAACAATGGCCTTCATGATGCATATAATGATGAGGAAACATTGTCACAAGTTACAGAGATAAGTTGTTCAGATTATAATGAAACAGAGCCTTCATCATCATCATCATCATCATCAAATCATGAAAAAAATCAAGAACAAGAATTGATGTGGGTAGATGATTACAAGTGTTTAATATGTGGTTTAGAATTGCCTCCAAGTTTTTTGGAAGAAAGACAAGAACATTCTGATTTTCATTTTGCTCAAAAGCTACAACAGGAAGAAAAATCAAGACAGATTTATAGAAATATTCCATTGAAGCATAGGTATGCGTAACGCACACAATTCAATCGTTTTTAATTTTTTTTTTTTATGAAAACCCATTTTTTACACAGGACATGACAAGACAAGATAGGTTGTACTACATCTGACCAGTGTTAGTTAGTCAGGCGAAAGTTGCAACTATGTTAATGGGACAAAAACTGTAATTTTTTGTCATACCCAAAAAGGTGAAACAAGGTGGGACCATGAAAAACATTGCAAGTTTTATTCTACCCAAAAAAGTGGGACTGATGTCAATGAGACAAAAATTTTTGTTTTATCCAAAAAGGTGAATGAGACAAAAACTGCAATGTTTGTTGTATCCAAAAAGGTGAGACCAGACAAAATTTGCAAATTTTTGTCCCACCTAAAAAGGTGGGACCATGAAAAACATAGCAAGTTTTGTCTTATCCAAAAAGGTGGGATAGTAACTAATATCAATGAGACAAAAACTGTGATTTTTTTGTCATATGAAAAAGGTGAAAGAAGGTGTTCCAGAGTGTTGGACTTTTTAGTTTCTTGTTTTTTTATTGGATATGAATTTTTCAAATTTTGTATTAGGATGATGAGCGGGAAAGATGGTGGTGTAGGGCAAGGTAAAGGGAAGAAGAAGCAGAAACATTCGGTTAAAAATGGTAACCACATTCCAATTGATGCGTTTTTCACGAAAAGAAGTTAGAATTTGTAGTATTTTTATTTATAAGTTATGTGTAAATAACTAATGATTAATGTTTGTATAGTTAGGGTCCAAGATTATTTGTTTTTTTTTCAACTTGTATTCAATGGAAATATAACATGGAACGATTAGTAAGATAATGTATTTATATTATTATTTCTATGCTAATTAGGTTTTTATGATTAATTTAAGATGATGTGTCACTATTTACTATATATTTATGCTTATATTTTCATTTATTCATTTGGTTTATGTTCTAGCTAATGTTGATAAAAGAGGAGATAAAAAATGATCATTGTTGGAGCAAAATCGAACATAAGATCGTAGAATCACATGTACAATTGGAAAATTGTACCGTGTCCTATTTAATTTGGTGTTTAGCCTCTATATGGTAAATTCTAACATACATGTTAAAAACTACAAAGTCCGCAATACTTTAGTGTTCTACCTTGTTACTTTGGAAGAGGAAAATTATATCGATCAACCATTTGTTATGTTATATTAGATGGCTAGACTTTTAAATCTATAACTAATGTTTTGGAGTTTTTTTTTATAGTTTTCCTTGTCATGTTTAGTTATTCTGCATTGCTTCTTCTTTTGATATTGCTTGTGAATGAATAAATGTATGTTTACTTTTCTAGTTTGAAAGTTATAACTAATTTATTTCGGAGGGATCTTACAATCCTACATGGATGCTACTTTTCTAGTTTTATCATACCTATTTTTAGCTTATAATGATCTGATCTTACAATTACAATCTTGCAAAGTAGAATACAATCATAGATACGATCTAATGGTATGTTTCGTAGCGAGCTTTTGAGAGTTTTTAAGATCTTTTAGCATTTAAGAAAAAGCTTTTAATTAATGAAAAAGTTTTGTTTGGAAGTATGAACTTAAAGCTTTTATTTTAACCAAAAAACTTCTAATCCAAAAACTATCTTAAGTAGCTTTTAGAAGTTTTTAACTTTTAGTTTTTATGTAATTTTACACATTTCAAAATCTTAGAACTATTTTTGCCACATTTTTCTACATATTTAAAAGCTACATCTACCAACTAGTTTTGCTAAACATGCTCTAAGTCTTGTAAACCTTGAACATGACTATTTTTTTCTTGAACGGTATAAAATAATATATAAATATAGAAAAGAGCTAGCAAACAGCTAGTATAGGGTACAAATGTTTAGACCAAATGTCATAAGTCAAAGACAAAACAAAACATACACTAATAAAACACCACAAAGATCGAATATAAGTGAATACTAATGCCACAAGTAACGCCAGTACGAGGATCCATAAAACTAAAGTAATGGAGAAAAGATATCGCCAGTCAGGAACCAAGACTGGAGAAACCGCAACCGCCAAGCAAAACCACGAGTAATATCCGCTATCCGTACCGCAATACAAGTCGTCAATCAAGAGCCTAGTAGGAGAACAACGAAACTGTCAAGCATGGCCATACGCAACATCTGCTATAAATGCCACAATGCAAACTAGAAGTCAAGAGATGGTCGTGTGATCAGGAGAGGAGTTCTCCCAGTGATGAATCCAGGAATTGAGACAACCGGAACATAGAGTGGCAAGTGTGTCGTAAAAACAAGAGAATATAACCATTAAGATTGTCTCAATCCATCTAAGGGAGAAAAGTGTCTACCAAAGCCTGTCAAAAGAGAAGAGCTCGAACACTTCCAACTCAAAACGAGCGAGATCCACCGAAGGACTCTGCAATGACTAAAATTAGATCAGTAAGTTCGAATTATGCAAAAAAACAGTTAGGTCTATCACAGTCTATCTAGGAGAGAAATAGGTAGCATTAGGAAAAGGCGAGTCATGGAGAAGGAGAGCTCGAGGCTGCCAATCACGGGTGATAAAGGAGGCAGAACTGCTGGAGAAACCCGGAGACCCCACACATTTTTGAATAGCCAGGGCCCAAATGTCGCAAGGCCGAAAACCTAAATTAATGGGGAGATTACCCAAGTAACTAAGTTTGAGACTCTGAATATCGGTCTCGGAATGTCCCAAGACCTTGAAAAGGGTCACAAGACAATAGAGAGAAAAACTCTGCCAAAACCAAGTAATATACTAATGGTATAGACCAAAGAAAGGGAGAGAAACAAGTACATGTTAAGAGTGAGGAACGGGATATTTGGAGACTACTGAAAAAATCCCATCTGCATTTGGATCGGGCGTCGGCTAGAGGCTGGAGGCAGATAATGGAGAGCGAGCCTAATCGCACCAATCAGGATTCATTTTCTCCCCTCACGTGTTTTATCCAGATGAAGCTTGATGATTGAATTTCTTCAAATACTATCAACGATGATGCATGATGATTCCAAAAGCATACTCCATCTTGGGCTTTACAAATAGCCTACAATGTAAGAATAGCGATTGTGTCCAACAACTTTGCTTCTATGTGAGATTCATTTAGGTCTCTACCCAAGTGAATTATCTGATCAATGGAAGAAGGGGAGAGATCAGGGGAACCAACCCAGTCACCAACATGAAGCCATACTTCCTTGGCAAAAGGACAATTAAGAAATAGGTGGTGAACAGGTCTTAAAAGAGGATTTACAGAGATGAGAGAGGTCGGGAATTGAGTTTATCCTTCTACGTGCTAGTGTAGAGGAGGTTGTGATTCTATCCAAGCTTACCCTCCATACAAAGCAATTGATCTTTATAGGGATCCAGATATGCCGAAGGAAGGGGTTGTTTAAATAGAGTCGGGTCTTTCCTCGATGATATTCCAGAGGCTTCATAGAGAATATTTTTGATTCGTCACAAGCCTAACAAGTTTATCTTCTCGAGTGGAGAGTGTAAAGTTGTCTACAAGGAAAGGAGGTCATAAAATTCCCTAAGCTCGACCTCGGAGCTGGGAGGGCGTTTCCTGGACCAATTCCAGATAGGCGATGATAGATACCTGACACGATTTATCCTACTAGGCTGGATTTATTCTTTACAATAATGAATATGGATGGAAATTTGGTGAAGATAGGATATTTCGTCGAGCCAAATGTCCTCCCAGAGTCAGGTGATATTTCCGTAGAGGAAATTCTTCAGTAATAGGGATGGGAGGTTGATTTCGATATCAGGTAGGCCGTTTCTAAGGATCAGGTAGTGCCTAAAGTGGTTTGTGGGGTGCAAAGCGGTGATGACCTTTTACCAAAGAGAGTTTTGCGATTCCAGGCAACCCAACAAATTTGTTGGGGGAGGGTCCTTTACACCAGAGAAATTGACATCTAAGCTTTTCTAAAGAGTCGATGACTTTTGATGGCGCTTTGAAGATTGAGAAGTAGTATAAAGGCAGGTTTCCTAATATTGATTTGACGAGAGTGACTCTGCCGTCAAATGAGAGAGTTTTTGCTTTCTAAGGGGATAAACGAGATTTGGATTTCTCAATTGTCGGCGACCAATTCCTCCAATTCCTAGAGAGGTTTATGTTTGCTCCAACTAGAACCCCTAAGTATGTTAATGGAAAAGCAATCGGTTGACAATTGAGGGTTTATACCATATGATCTATATCATTTGGTGACACTCCAATACCATACACTTTGCTTTTAGAGGTATTTATTTTAAGACCAGAAGATAGGAAGAAATGTGGCATGATTATGGCTAAATTTGTTGTTTTTACATGAGACCACTTCCCCATGAAAATGACGTCGTCATCATAAAAGAGATTACAGATGACGGGACCGCCTCGGGGGGTGGAGATCCCATGACATGTAGCAGTCATTGAGGCAATAGTCATAGCTACGTTGAGGCTTTCCAAAGCGACGATGAAGAGGAAATGGGACAAAGGGTCACCCTGAGGGACACCACATTGTAGAGGGAACTCTTGAGAGGGTGAATCGTTGATAAGGAACGAGGACCGTGCATAATCTAGACAACCTCGAATCCATTTTCGCCAAATGGACCTGAATCCCATTTGAGGCATTGTGTCGTCAAGAAAATGTCAGTTGAGAAAGTCGCAAGTCTTTTCAAAATCGACTTAGAAAAGAAGCATCAAATTTTTGTCTTTCTTTGACCAATTGTATGTATTATCTAAGACGAGGGGGCCGTCAAGAATGAACCTGCCTTGAACATATGTCGATTAGGTCTCACTTATTATTGAACCAATGAGAGTTTTAAGTCTAAAAGCGAGAACTTTTGCTATAACTTTGTATATCACTCCAATCAGGCTAATGTGCCTATACTATTTGAGAAAGAGGGGGTCTTTTTATATTAGGTATGACTGAGACAAAAGAAGATTTGCAACCCTGATTGATCGTGTCGTGGGAATGAAATTTGTTTAGTATAAATTGGAAATCTTGTTCCATTAGATGTCATAAATTTTCAATGAATTTGAATGTGAAACCATCTCGACTAGAGGCTTTGTCAAAGCCACAAGACCAGACAGTGGTTTTGATTACTGTGGTGGAGAATTCCGACTCAAGGAAGATGGATTCCATAGGGGATAGGGTTTTTTAATGAATTTGGGACTGAGATAGACTTTTTCCGCAAAGAAGTGCTTAGTTCTTTATTCGTGGTGAGTCCGAAATCCACAAGCCATTCAAAGATAGTATGTGGATTCTATTTCGACAGGTGTTAAGATTGATGATTCCATGAAAGAATTTGGAGATTTCATCTCCGTCGATTGCCCATTTGATTATTGATTCTTGTTTGAGGTCGAGAGATTCCAATCTTTCTAGTTCGAGTAAAGTTTTTTTGCAATCAACTCTCTCTCTTTTCTTAGACACCGAAAGATCCCTGTTTTCTAAAGCCAGTTCAAGTTGATTGGTTTTGTCTCTTAGTTCCTTTTTGTTTTTGTTCTCCTTTCCAATTTCTGAGGATCTCCATTTTTTATAGTGGGTTTATCTGCTTTGAATTTTGTGGCCAAGACTCGATTGACACGGGCAGTAATTGATTCCCAAGCCTCTCTGACGATGATTGGTATATCTCAAAGGTCAGCCAGAAATTGTAGAATCTGAACGACAGATCACTGAAGTTGATGGAAGTGGTAGATTGGATGAAAATTGCACCAAAATTAGTTATCTATTTTTAATTTTACCATCTATTAACCATGGTTAGAGATTAGAACCCCATGGTTGCATATATATATATATATATATATATATATATATATATATATATATATATATATATATATATATATATATATATATATATATATATATATATATATATATATATATATATATATATATATATATATATATATATATATATATATATAGGCAAAAGTTCAACAAGGGACTAATATAAACCATGGTACCAAGGGACTAATCTCATCCACACGATTATACACTTTACGGTGGACGTGCATCTACCAGATTATAAAAAAAACCCACTTCGTTTTTTTCGTTTTTTTAATTTTTAGGGCTTATTTTTTATGGAAAAAAAATCTGAATATATAGAAATTTATAACTTTTTATCCTCTACAAATAGAGACACATATTGATATACAAAAATTATTATTTTTTTTTTAAATTTACGCTAGTTGAGATTCACATGTGAATCTGGACTGTTATTCTGTTCACTGTTGATGTATACAATGACATATGTAATTGTCATGTGAATTTGAATAAATTTTTGTGTGAATGTGAATGAAATTAACTTATGAATCATAGTATATTTATTACAAATGATTAAAATGTTGAATTGTTAAAATTTTTCTAACTAAATTAATCATATTCATATTTCGGAGTATATTTAAAATACCATATGATATTGATATGTGAATATGAGTAACTTGATGTGTGAATGTAATTAATTTATATTGTGAATGAGAGTAAAATCATTATAAATGGTTAAAATGTTGAAGTAGTAAAAAACTGTTAAGTAAGTTCCCAATACTATATGATTTTGATATGTGAATATGAACAAGTTTTTGTGTAAATATGAGTAAATCAATTTGTATATGAAGTATATTACTTATAAATGGTTATAATATTGAAATAGTAAAAGTTTTAAAAGTAAAATAATTACTCATATTCAAATTTTTACAGTTCAGATTCACATGTCATGTGAATCTAAACTGTTATTATGTTATTCTCTGTTGGCATTCACAATGACATATGATATTGTCAAGTGAATCTGAATAATTTTTTGTGTGAATGTAAATGAAATTAACTTATGAATCATAGTTAATTCATTATAAATGATTAAAATATTAAAGTGTTAAAAATTTCCTTAGTAAATTAATTATATTCGTATTACAAATTATATTTAAAATATCATATGATATTGATATGTGCATCTGAGTAAATTGTTGTGTGAATTTAAGTAAATTCAATTCTGAATCAGATTAAAGTCATTATAAATGGTTAAAATGTTGAAGTAATAAAAAACTTATAATTAAATTCTCAATAGTATATGATATTGATATGTGACTATAAGTAAATTTTCGTGTAAATATGAATAAACTCACTTATGAATCAAGTACATTACTTATAAATGGTATAACATTGAACTACTAAAAGTTTAAAGTAAATAATTACTAATATTCAAATTTTTACAGTTCAGATTCACATTATGAATCTAGACGAGCTGTACTTATAATTTTTTTTAAGAGAAAATTGCAAAATTGGTCCCTGTGGTATGCCAAAATGGCCAGGTTTGATCCAAAATGGGTTTTACTAGCACCTAACGTCCAAAAAGTTTGTATTTGTTGCGAGTTTGGTCCAAATTTAAAAAAAATTATTTAGAAAGACGGATTTGCCCTTATTATTTTATTTTTCCTTTTCTTTTAATTTCTTTTATGATTTTATGTTTTAATTTCCTTTTAACCCGTAACCCATATCTCTCTCACTCTCTCTTCCATCTCTCTCTCTCTCTCCTCCATCTCTCACTCAATTATTGGGATCTCAAAGCAAAATTGCAACAATAGCTTTAACAAAACTGTAATTTACTCTCGTTCTTGGATCCAGAACGACACCAAAACTGTAATTTACTCTCGTTCTTGGATCCAGACGACACCAAAAATCTACCAGTAAACTAAAATAATTTCGTTGACCCAAAAAAATTTTCGTTGACCCGCTAAACCATTGAATATTGATACAGACACTGAACCGCTAAACCATTGATCCAGACATTGAACAAATCGTCTGGACAAAGAAAATAAACAAAAAAGCTTCTGATTGTGGATGTTTGTGTTTAAAAGAAAGCAATACAAAATACATTAAAAACTAAAATCAGAGCGAATTCGTCACAAACCAGGATCGTCGGTAAAGTTGAAGCTACCGGTCAGTATTATGCACCAAAACCGACGAACTCCCTCTGGGACATTCTCCCGTCGCCGGCAGCCAACGTCCAGTCCCCCAAAGCTCCCATCTATTCAGGTTACGAAATCTCGATTCGGAATCCGCTTGTGAAACACGTTGCCTGGGCTTACCTTCAACCCATGTCCACTTCCCCTTCAGCTGACGGGAGCCACCGTCCTTCTAATTCTTCTTCATCTTCATCAGAAGAAGACACGGCCGGCAGCGAAGGTGTGCTCATCGTCTTCTTCATCTTCATCTGAAATCATCTGAAATCAATTTCCCCCCTTTTATCTACTTACAGTCTGTGTGTTAATTCTTAATCCGATGAAGGTGTGCTCATCGTCTTTCCATCATCGGAGGTTGATTTCAAACTGATTTGGGATGAGAGAGAAAGAGACGCACGATTGGAGCACTGCCATCATCTCCCCCTTAATAACCCCCTCAGTCCATCACCTATGCATCATCGAGGATTTTAATGAGCAGCCCATGATCTCCGGCTCGTCGAGCAATCATCCATCGATAGGGTTTCTAAAATTGCAGCCGGCTAGAGGAGAATGAGAGCAAGAAAAGCGGCTGAGAGAGATGTGAGAGAGAGAGAGAGAGAGAGAGAGAGAGAGGGGGGGTGAGAGAGCAAGGGGGACGGGTAAAGGGAGGAGGGTTTTTATTTGTTTTTATTTTTTTTAAATCATAAAAATATAAAAGAAATTAAAAGAAAAGGAAAAAGAAAAAAGTAAGTGCAAATCAGTGTTTCTAAGTATTTTTTTTAAAATTTGGACCAAACTCGCAACAAATACAAACTTTTTGGACGTTAGGTACTAGTAAAACCCATTTTGGACCAAACCTGGCCATTTTGGCATACCACAGGGACCAATTTTGCAATTTTCTCTTTTTTTAAATTTTTTATACATCAATATTGATGTCTATTTGTAGAGGACGAAAAATTATGAATTTTGGTATATTCGGTTTTTACTTTTGAAAAAGAATAATATCGAAAAATAAAAAAACAAAAAAATGAAGTGGGTTTTTTTTATTATAATCATCTACATGTGCGTCGACGTAAGAAATTTACAACCTATTTTTTGGGCGTTGATGATTGTAATTCCGACGGTCGAAATTAGTCCCTTGGTACCATGGATAATTTTAGTCTCTTATTGAACCCAACCATATATATATATATATATATATATATATATATATATATATATATATATATATATATATATATATATATATATATATATATATATATATAACTTTATGCATAATTTCACAAAATTATATTCACTAATAAGTAATAAGTATAATTTGCCTTTTCCAAAATAGTTTAATAGAATTTTGTGAATAAGAAGTTCGTAAAAGTAATTCAAATATCGTACAAGTATCTATAATTCATTTTCAAATGTATCTACAAAACAAATAAATTTTACGAAAAAGCCAATAAATGAATCATTGTTTACATTTCAATTCTAGTTTACAAACCAAACAATAAATTTCCAAGAAACAAGATTCAACTTTACTTCATTAATTCAATTCCTACCAAACAAACGCAAATTTCAATTTTTTAAAAAACATTTGGTGAACCAACGTCTTCCATATCAACAATGTAACGTTTTTTTTCTTCTTTTAACTTCTTTTCTGATGTGATTGGGCACAACGAGTCAACAACTCGACGTGAGCTCTAGTAAATTGTGTTGGACTTTATTTATAAAAATCCCCTTTGATCACATCTAATATAAATCCAATAAAACAACACCTGTTTTTCTTTGGTGAAACTTGCAACAAATTGTCAATAGTGACAAAATAGCATATGCATCACGAGGCAATTATTTACTTTATTCCTCTTGATTTTGGGGTCCAAAAATATTCTCTCACATCTCACATGTGCTTACTAAGATAAGATATAAACCTCCATAGCACTTTCGGTGAATACGAGAAGACAAAATGAAGACATTCGTCATTTTTCTTCTTCCTTGCATTTTGCTGATTTTAGGTTAGTATCTGTGTGTGTGTTTCTGTGCGTGTGGTTGCTGGTTTAAAATCTATCTTCAATTTTTTTCTTCTTTTACACAGCTCGAGCCCAGGACAATAATGGCAGCTTTGACCCGTATGCAACGTTATTTAGTCCATACACTAAACAACAATGGCGGTCTTACCAAGAAAAGAAGATAAATGAGGTAAATCTAGGTGTGATATCTTGCATTTAACCCTCTATAGTAAAACTACACATTCCATGTTCTTGAACTTAAATTGATTCAAAATTTCTTATCAGGGACGAAAAACAGAGTTAACTTTCAAGGTAACTTACGCAAATGGAACACAAGTTGAAGGGGCAAAACTGTATATAAAGCAACTCTCATCAGATTTTCACTGGGGTTGTGGCATGACTCATAGAATCCTCAACAACACCGCTTACAAAAAATGGTTCGCCTCAAAATTCACCGCCGCCGATTTTCACAACGAGCTCAAATGGTACTGGACGGAACGGATTCAAGGCCAAGAAAACTACACCGATCCAGATGCCATGATGAAATTCGCCGATGAACACGGAATAATTGTCAGAGGCCACACGGTCTTATGGGACGACGTGAAATACAACCAAAAATGGGTGAAAAAACTCTCGCCGGAAAAATTGTTGGAAGCCGCGAATAAAAGAGTTGATTCGGTGGTTAAAAGGTATAAAGGAAGGTTGATTGGTTGGGATGTTATGAACGAGAATTTACATCATAACTTTTTTGAGAAGAGACTTGGGAAGAATGCGTCGTCGTTGTTTTTCAATCGAGTTCATAAAATCGATCCGGATGCGATTTTGTTCATGAACGAGTTTAATACGACTGAACATGTGAACGATGAACTCGCACCTCCTGAAAAATACTTGAGAAGGATGAAGAAGATTCAGTCGTTTCCTGGAAATAGTGAGATCAAAATGGGGATCGGATTGGAATCGCATTATGGCGCGGAGCCGATTGACCTAAATTACGTAAGAAATTCTCTCGATTCGTTGAGTCAAACGGGTTTACCGATATGGTTAACTGAATTGGATGTGAAAATGGATCCGAAACTTCAAAATTCGAGTGGATTACAAGTGATTTACCTGGAGGAGATTCTTCGGGAGTCGTTTTCGCATGAAGCTGTGAAGGCGATGATCATATGGACAGGTGCGTCGATTGATGGATGTGATGTGATGTGTATGACTGATGAGAATTTGGTGAATACGCCGATTGGGGATTTGATTGATGCGTTGATGGAAGAATGGAGAACTGGCGAGATTGAAGTTGTCGCCGATTTTAATGGAAGTTGTGAGGTTTCGGTGTTTAACGGTGGCTATGAAGTGACGGTGGTGGATCCGGTGACAAATGGTTCTAGTTGTGTGAGTTTTAAGGCAGATAAAGTTAGCAGTAAAAAGGTTGATCTTAAAATTATGAGCTAAGTTTTGTGATGATTTTTTAATCATACTATATTTAAGGCAAATTGCCGGGTCCGACTAAATTATTGGTCGTTGGTTTAAAAAGTTTTTTAAATTTTATTTTTTTTTTGTTTTTTAAGATCATCTCCAACCCACCTCTATTTTTTACTTTATTTTTGAAGTAAAAAATAGTATAAAAAGTGGATCATCTCCAACCTACCTCTATTCTTCACGCTATTTTTACTTTAAAATGTATATTCCTAGCATATTCTTTTTTCTTCATTTACAAAAATTGTCAAAATCTTCTCTTCTACTTATTAAATATACGTAAATTTTTAAATATACGTAAATTTTAAATATACGTAAATTTTTATATGAATTCGATATATAAATATTCAATTTTGATAATTATAATTAATTAATATCATTTAATATAAATAATATAATTGTAAATATTTGTTATTATATTTAAATAAACTAGAAATGTATAAAAATAAAAACTGGAGGACTAAAAATGACAAGTGAAACATTAACTCTATATTTGGTGTAAATGAATAGTATTACTCTATATTTGAAGTAATACTATTCAAATACCTAAATATAGAGTTGGTTATAGTGTTGGGTTGGAGCAAAATAGAGTAGAAAATGAAGTAACTCTATTTATAGAGTGGGGTTGGAGATGTCCTAAGGACATAAAGTCCATTTTGGTGTGTTTAAAAAGCTATTATCCTAAATTTGAAAGGTTAACCCGGTAAACCTTTGCCTAGTTATCAAAAGAGACTGTTACATCATTTAAAATCTTTGCCAAGTCATTAATAAAACATGTCATGTCATTGTCTCTCTCATTAAATTTACTTCACAGATAGGAAACCCTAGATTCGATCATCTTAGATTCAATATGACTAACCTTAACATGAAAAGTGAGGGAGAAAGGAAACTTAAATTCTTGTAGATTATTGCTTTTAACTCACTCTCTTTCTCTATCCATCGTCAGAAAGTAGCGAAAACTATGAACGGGTCGGACCAATGAAGAATCTCTTCATTTCTGTCTGTTGACAAACCCTGATAACGCCCTTTCTCTCTGAACCCAGTATCTCCAAGACTCCAACTATATCTCTTTAAGAAAATAGCAGTCAATGTGCTTCAATTACAAACCGACAATTCCACCAAGAGTTTCAAAATGTCAATATCTTAAATGAATTCGTCATAGGATCTTGATAAGAATCATAATCATTTGCAGTTTACCTGATTTCAAAGCTATTGTTCTTCCATTTATGGCGAATGGAAGCTTGGATAACTGTTTGTATCTGGGTTCGGGACTAGGTTCAGGTTCATCAGATCTAACCCTAATTCAAAGAGTGAACACTTACAATGATATTGCTGAAGGAATTGCTTATATCAACCATCATTCTCCGGTTAAGATCATACATTATGATATGAAGCGAAGCAATGTTTTTCTTAATGATGATAAGTTGTGTTTGATCACTAATTTTGGGATCGCAAAATTGGTTATGATGATTGGGGCTAGGACTAAGAATTTGGGGAATTCCATAGCAAATCTGCTTTGTGAATCGATCGATTGCCCCAAATTCATAAAATCGAAATGTCTCTTCTTCATGAATGACTTTGGTGTGGATGTTGAAATATCATAAGAGTAAAATTGAAGCTAGGATTGAATCTCGAACCTTCAATTTCCCCCTGTTCGTCCATCCTTTAGATTACGTGGCAACTACATATGCACTTACTAGGCAACCACAATAGCTAAAAGGGATTGCGAGACATTTTTAACCATGACCAAATTAATAGGTCTATATCGACTCTATGTCCCTCAAAAATAGAAAAAAAAAAAAAAACGGACCTTCTAAACCAACTTCGGAAACTTTATATGGCTACAACATCATTTTTCCTAGATTTAATAATGATAATAATAATTTGTTGATTTTGGAGCATTGTGTGTTGTTACAAGGATGTGTCAAAACTTGTATGAAATAGAGATCGACAAAAATATGGTATAGTCTCGATTTTGATGGAATAATACAAGACAAAATGTGAACACTTGTACATATGTCTATACTAAATTACTAACTACATAACTAACACTTGACACGTGGCGGTTATGTGGTTAAATATGAAGATCTTCAATGTCGGTTAATGTAGCCACGTCAGCCGACTTCTTGATGACGAGCTGTCCACATGCACCACTAATATCTTGTCCCATTTGTTTTCGAACGGTGGTTCGTATGTTATAAATACTCCTTAAAATTGTTTGAAAATTGGTGACTTTTTGATCTTTACTAGTTTCAAATTGACTAAGTGTCCCGATTGGATTAAAAGGTATCAAATTTATCACCTACAAAACAATAATAAATTTGTCAAAAATTACTTTCTAAAGTTCTTGGAAGTTGTCAAAGAGTAATAAAATGAGTCAATTACATTTTTGGTCCCAGAGTATACCTGATCTTTCAATTTTGGTCCTTATTTGAGGTTTTTGTAAATTTTTGGTTCCCTATTTAAAGTCATAGGACTATATTTTTGGGACCACAATTGCAAAAATCGACTATTCTTGGGGACCAAAAATAGTATTTTACTTGCAAAACCTCAAATAAGAATTAAGAACCAATCTTGCAAGAGAAAACTTTGTGGGACAAAAATTACATTTTTGGACCCTAAGTATAGCTGATTTTTGCACTTTTGGCCCAAAAAGTTGCATTACACTTTTGGTCCTTATTTGAGCTTCTTGTAACGTTTTTAGTCTCCGTTCCAATTAAAATGACTATTTTTAGTCCCTGCGTATAGCTGATTTTTGCAATTTTGGTCCCAAATCTAGTCATTTTGCATGGAACAACCTAAAACGTTACAAAAACCTTAGATAAGGACCAAATTGCAAGAGAAAACGTTTTGGGCCCAAAATTGAAAAAAATATCTAAACTCAGGGACCAAAAATGTAACTTACTCTAAAACCAAATTTGAAACTCACCACTTCAAAGGTGTCAAGCAATTTGCCAAGCTGGTGGGCATGCTGCTCTTCATCATTCACACCATCAAGCATTATGTACTCGATGAAAATCTTTTGCTGACTGTAAAGCAAACACCAAAGGGGTATTTTAGTAATTTTATACTTTCAGAAAAACAAAAAACAAAAAAACTACCTTTTCTTTTGATATTCTGCAAGAGCATTCATAAGTTTTGCTAAAGGAAAAGCGCGTGCTGCAGGCATTATCTTACACCGAATTTCTTGAACTGGTGCATGAAGAGACACTGCTAGGTTTAAATTTGGTAAATCACCATGTAGCTTGTTTATTGCATGAATTATTCCAACCTACAAGAAATTAGATAAATATTTAATCAAGAAATGTCATTAAAAGACTATGTAGATGATGATATTTAGATGAAACAAACCGTTGAGATAGTTATTTTTCTGGGTGAAATTTGAAAAGGGTATGCTGTCATTACTCGAACAGCTTCAACTAATGATGTGTAGTTGTTTAATGGCTCTCCCATTCCCTGTCCACAAGATGATAATATTAGTTTTAGTGTCATAAACTTCAAGTAAAAACAGGTATGTGAGGTAGTTAGTTAGTTACCATGAAAACAATATTGCGTATGGGTGATATTCGAGAAGCATGTACTAATTGTTCTACAATCTCTCCTGTTGAGAGATTACTCTTGAATCCCATGCTTCCAGTTGCACAGAATGTACATCCCATTTTGCAACCAACCTGTTGAAGAGAATAATACTTCAGGTACATGTGTTTTGTTGAAGAAATTAAGTGTGTAACAGTAGATCTATGGAAAAATGTGTTGTTGAAGAGATGATCGTTAATTTAATAAACAGAGTGTAATGGCGTACCTGTGAGGATATGCATAAGGTAGATCTTGGACCACCGGGACGAGGTTTGCCTCCATATTTCCCTAATCGACTATCGTATCTCATAATCACAGCTTCTACTGATGATCCATTCTAGTAAGAGAAAAAAATCATAAACAAATAGCATGAAACCAATGAAAAATCACCAGATATACACAATTTAAGATGTAGAAACGAGGAATGAGAGAATGTACCTGCAGCTTAATCAGGAGCTTGGTGGTGACTTCATCAGTGGAGTCGAAAACGGAGTCGACGACGGAAGTGCAGGGTTTGAATTTGGAAGAAAGCAACGAGTAAGCTGCGGAAGGCAATGAAGGAATATCTCGCCATTCACAATTAGGATTCTGTAAAACGTATCTATAAGAGTAATTAATTAACCCAGCCAATACATTAACCAAAAAACATGAACAAAAACCAGAATTCGCATACACACAGAGATGGACGAAGAGAATTTACTTCCAAATTGAAGGGATGCACTGC
>CM042012.1:115052297-115294797 GCA_023525715.1 Cichorium intybus
TTTCTCTTTATCTAGTCATATGCGACACCCAAGGTCTCGCAAGAGGGTGGGAGGTTTATGTATACTTCAAAATCATGATTTACGATCATATCCGCCATAACTATCTAACCATTCAAGGTACAGTGTTTGTTCTTTGAGAACGAACAACGGGGTTTCCGGGTTCACGTTGTTAGTTGTATATGGTTTTATATATACAGGTGGTGATGGGAAACGTACGAGGTTTCATGAGAAGAAAACAAGATGGGGATTTCGCAAACTCATGTCATTAGATTCGTTTAAGGAGGCTGAAAACGGTTACCTTTTCGGGGATTCATGTGAATTTGGAGCCGAGGTTTTTGTTGTCCCAAAATACGCACAAAAAGACCAGTGTTTGTCGATGATCAAGCCGCCAACAACGATGAACACACACATTTGGAGTATTACTAAGTTTTCGACCTTGAAAGATGAGCCGTTATACTCCGAGGATTTCAAAGTTGGCCAAGTGAAATGGTAAGTGCTTTTCTTTCAACTCGTTAGTTAATTTTTAATATTTGTACAGCTTCATTTATTTTTTCTAAAAGAACCCTTAAGAAAGGCGTCTAAATGTATATAGTTGATAAGAGTTATCTAGTTGATTACAATGTCATTGCTAAATCAAATATTTGGAAACAGGAAACTATCGTTGTATCCTAAAGGATCGAAAACAGGAAAAAACACAAATCTTTCGATCTTTTTAAGACCACATGATGTTGGTTCTGGTTCTGATGACTGGAGGGTTTATGCAAATTTCAAGATTCGGGTAAAAACCCATGAATTCGGAGGTACCCATGAGAATAAAGGTATTAGATATATATAAACTCTTATTCTTAATTCGTTTCTAAACATTCATTTTTAGCCTGTTATTCTTTTTACCTTTGGTATATTCGTTGCAGAAGCTGATCACTGGTTTTGCAAAACATCTGAGGGTTGGGGGTTTCCTTGTTTTATGTTGTTAAGCGATCTTCATGACTCCAAAAAGGGATTTTTGTGGAACGACACTTTAGTTGTTGAAGCACAAATCTTAATTGTGGGCATCCTTAAAAATCTCCTCTAGATTTGTATTCCATAATGGCATAATCTAACCTTTTGAGTTCTAATCTCGTTTTACGTTTCTAAGGATGAAATACTAAGCAAATGATAAAATTTTTTATTTTTGAGTGTGATTTTTATTATTTTGAAACACATTTATGATTTCGGGATATAAGAATATGTTTGTGGATTATATAGGTGCACCTTTTTGTTTGTAACATTTTCTGGTTATCTTGAATGCCAAAAGGTCCTTTTGTCAATATTTTATTTTGTCTAATGATACATCCTTAATAAACAAACATGACCTTTATATCTGATATATGAGTTCAAGACATTTAATTAGAATTGAAAGATGATAAATTATATATTCGTTTTAACTTGGTATTTTCCCATAAAAGATTTCTTCTCATAGATTAACATATAAATAAATAAGATTTACAAGCATACAATGGACTAGGCACAGAATCCAAAACGGGCCAAAATAGAAGGCCAAACTATAAGGCCAAACGGAGTGGGCTTCAAAAATGCCGGCGGCATCCCACCTGGCACTCCATGCCGGCGGCAACACCGCCCCCCAGGTGCGGCATCGGCGAGCGGCACATCTTGAGCGGCAGAGGAATGCCGCGTTCTCTCTTCTCTTTGTGGTCAACATTTTGTGCCTTTTGAGGTCTCATTTAGACCGTTGAACGGTCAAAGTGATTTAAAAAAAAAAAAAAAATCATCTTTTAACTCTCTATATATACATATACATATTTCATTTTACATCCATCCACAAACCTCTTCACATATATACACTTTCAAAATGAATCCAATTCAAAGAAATCAGCAGCTACTAATAATTGGTGAGGCGGCTTTCAAATCAATGGAAGTTATGCTCGGTCTTTTAGAAGACGAAGACGAATCCGAAGCCGAAAGTTCACAACGGGTATCTCGAAAAATTATTTTGAGGGACCGTTGGGCTGCAAATAATCTTCTTATGGCGCACTACTTTAATGATGATGCCATTTACGAAAGCAAATTCCGCCGAAGGTTTCGCATGCACAAACCTTTATTTATGCGTATTGTCACCGACTTGACTAATTTTTCTGAGTATATTAGTCAACGTCCCGACGCAAGAGGTGCAGAAGGCTTTTCTCCGATACAGAAATGCGCGTGTGCAGTACGTCAACTAGCATACGGTTATGTGGGAGATTCATGGGACGAGTATTTTCAAATGTCGGAGCGGACGACACGGGAAACTTTGGAGGAGTTTTGTCGATGTGTTATTGAAGTATACGGTCCAAGGTATTTACGCAAGCCTACATTCAGTGATGTTCAGGCATTGTACGCGCATCACGCAAATGTGCACGGTTTTCCTGGGATGCTTGGAAGTCTAGATTGTCTTCATTGGTCTTGGACCACTTGCCCGAGTGCATAGCATGGGCAATTCACACGGGGTGATAAGACTCACCCAACGGTCATCTTGGAAGCAGTTGCATCACATGATCTATGGATTTGGCATGCATTCTTTGGTGCTCCCGGTTCAATTAACGATATCAACGTTTTAAACATGTCGCCTTTATTTGACGAGTTTTGCAACGGCTCCGCCCCGGATTGTCCATTTCAAGTAAATGGAACCACATACAAATACGGGTATTATCTTGTAGATGGTATATATCCAGAATACGCTGTGCTTGTGAAATCTTTGACGTGTCCAGGTGATGCAAAGCGTATAAAATTCAAAGCAGCTCAAGAGAGGGCAAGAAAGGATGTGGAGCGAGCATTTGGAGTTCTTAAAAAACGTTGGCAAATTTTGGAAAATCCGACACGTCCACGGTCGGTGGACAAGCTATCGCGTATTATGTATGCATGCATAATTTTACATAATATGATCATAGAAGATCAAGGAAAAGCGATATGTCAATATGTGGAAAATGAGGAAGTTCCGTCAATTCCACCAATAGAGCCGGGTAGCCCACCGTACGTGGCAAGAAGAACGGAGATACGAAACAATCAGAAACATCACGAGCTTCGAGCCGATTTGGCGGAACACATATATCGACTCCAAAATCTGGACCTCAATATGCCACCACAAGATGATTCCGAAGAATACTCGGATTGAAAGTTATCGTTTTATTTAGGAATGTTGTTTTTATTTCGGCTTTTTTTATGTTTTTAAATTAATGTGACGTTTTTTCAAGTTAATGTAATGTTTTTTATTTAATGTAATGTGTTTTTTTTAATATATTGTGTTAAATGAAAATTAGTTTTTAATAAAAAATAAAAAAGAAATTCCCACAATGTTGGAGGCACCACTCCTTGAGTGCAACATAAATTTGGATGTTGGCAACAAAACTGATGTGGCGCCTACGTGGCAGTCTTGCCTCCCACATGTTGGAGGCACCACTCCCTTTAGCCTAATACATATACAATAATATTATATATGAAATCAGATGATGAAAATACAGATATCGAGATTTAAGCTGGAGAAAAAGAAAATACAAATATCGAGATTTATGTTAGAGAAAGAGAAATAATTCTACTATTTGATATGATCATATGAGCAGAGAATTGATTAGAGAAATATACATAAAAATCAATTATTTTATCAAGTTATAGTAAACAATGAAATAGAATTAAGATTTTACTATGTTTACGCTTCTTAAACAACAAAATTTTCTCATAATGCCACTATAATTTACATATATTTTTTTATTTTATTAATTATTTTTTATAATTATCAATTTTTTATTTTCTCAACTACTTTTTATTTGACACTACAATATTGATAGCCTTAAGGAACATTATGACTTCTTGTTTCAGTAGTCT
Organism: Cichorium intybus; assembly: GCA_023525715.1. Lineage (NCBI taxonomy): Eukaryota > Viridiplantae > Streptophyta > Magnoliopsida > Asterales > Asteraceae > Cichorium > Cichorium intybus. The sequence continues at coordinate 115,056,153 of CM042012.1, forward strand.
AGGTGAAAGATTTAATAATAAGGGAATTTAACTTTTGACTAAACCAATATTTTATGTATACTATCTTGAAGAATTTCTTTTCTTAAGATCTTGAAACAATTTTGCTTAGGTCATCGTCAATGCATTGTATTTTAAAAGAGTTCAATGGAGTGTCATGTAGGAGAGAAAAAAAGTTAGTCTGATTTTTTATTCCATAATTTCAATAAAATCCTATTTGTAGAGTTGGGATTGAACTCTAGCATCTTTCTCCTATATTATATTTAATTTTATTTCATTAAACCCTCGTTGAACTCCCATTGAAGATGGTCTTATGGCAAGTCAATTGCGAGGATGGGACAATCAAGATTATGAAAGGAATTGTGTCTTATGACTAACTCAACTACATGTAATAAATTATATTTCTTCATAAATTGTGTAATAGACCACTATCATTTCTTTTCGTATTAGTTTCATTACTTGCATTGTCGGGAATGTTGATGGTTGACTAAGAAAAAAGATGATAATGACAATACCTTAGCATGTACCACTAGTACAAAAATGACCTACGGTCACACTTTTTTCAAAACCTCCCAGTCACACTTTTAATTTTTTGCTTGACTAAAGGTCACGTAAAAAATTATAGACTACTTTTAGCTACACTTTACAGCAATAAGCGTGACCGTTGGTGTGTAGATTGTAATCGTTGATAACGATTTGACGTCAGACATTACCTTTTTACGACGCACAATCAAACAATGTGGCCACATATCACCAACGGCCACAGTTGTTATTGAAGAAGGAAAAATTTTGTGATGGTTTTTCTATGAGACGAAAGATGCATATATGGTCACATAAAACAGTTGTTTACGTGTCTAAAATCGAGTATATACGGCTACATAATTGATTTCGTGTGACCATATGATAGTTTCTTATTAGCCACTTAGTAAAAGAAACAAAATAAGTAACTATAATAATTCTATGGTCACGTCTTAATTTTTTATGTGTGTCAAAAAACAAAGAATTGTCATGATAAAAGAGAAAAATTGTGAGTATAAGTGTTATATGGTCACGACATACTTTATTATACGTGTCTAAAAGAATAACTTGATTTCAATGAAGGCAAAACTGAGTACATATGGCCACATAAATGATTTAGCGTGTCCATAGGGTAGCGTTTAGACACTTACTTAAAAAATCAAATACAAGTAAGTATAACCATGTTATGGTCACGTCGTAAAATATTATGTGTGTCTAAAAACAAACAATTGTGAGAAAATAGAGATTATTGCATATGAATCTATTATTTTCACAGATGTCAATTGTGAAAATGTTAAATCCATCCGAAAAACCACTTTTTCGCACTTCGTATCTGCATTTTCATAGATACTATTTGCGAAAACCTCAAATCTGTCTGAAAAAATATGTTTTTTCAAATATATTTTTATCGAATAATGTACATAATCATAAAAAAAGAGTAAATTACACTTTTGGTCCCTGTGGTTGGACAAAACTAACACATAGGTCCTAACTATCCATTTTCAACATTGAAGGTCCGTAAGGTTTTCTTAAATTACCAGATACAGCCCTTGGCTCGTTACCGTCATCTATAACCCGTTAAACCCCCCACATGTGCCGTTCACGTGGGGGTATTATCGTCTTTTCCTCTAACAGTTTTGCAGGTCTTTGATTCGCGCCTTAAATGAACGTCGCGTCAATATATACTTCAAAGAACTCACTGGTTTGCCAAATCGAGTGCTAACTGCATACGCACATCCAAACTGTTGAAGAGCTTCCGATCAAAGCTTTGAAGGTTCAAGAAACGATGTGGGTCATAAGAAAGCAGGAGCAAGATACATCTGCATTCAACAACTATGGTAAGTTAGCATAGTCATTAAAAACTGTTAGAACGAATGTTTGAGTAATCGTTTGTGAAAATGTTTGTCGCAGACGTTAACAACCTGCTATTCACCGTCAAGCTACACTACTAGAAAAATCATGAATAGCTACGGAAGTTTGCTACGGAGGTGGTATCCGTAGCTATTCTGCTACGGAAATGCTACGGAATAACAATCTATAGCAATTTTGCTACGGAATTTGCTACGGAATTGCACTCCGTGACTAATATCTTAACAGCTACGAAATTTGGCTACAGAAATAGAATTTGTAGTTATTTTTCTACGGAATTTGCTATGGAATGGAATTTCGTAGCAAGTTTGCTACGGAATTTGCTATGGAATTGAACTTTGTAGCCAAAATCTGAACAATTACGATGAAGACGCATCCAGTTTTTGGAGATTATTTGCAACATTTGGATATGTTTTGATAGAAAATCATGCCATAGAGCTTCACTGCATGTATAAGAAATAGCAACATACTCTGATTCATGTGTGTATTATAGCATCCTACATTTCATTTATTACTATAACAAATAGTTAGTGACAGAACTGGTTTCGAGTTTGGACCTTGACTCTTTTTAGTAAGTTTTTAAACATCAATTAGTCCACTTTTTTGAAAAATCTGTGTATTCTGTATTTTAATTTGCATAACCTTAATGTTTTTTTGTTGTTGTGATAACATATATACATAATACAAAAAGAAGTCATTGATTAGTATGTTATTATTATATATATAGGATTCATGTGCTTTCTTGAATTAATTTGTTATGGAGTTAGTCTGTGGCAAATTTGCTACGGATATTTGTTACGGAGTTAGTCAGTAGCGAGTTTGCTACAAAATATTTGTTACGGAATTAGTCCGTGGGGGAAATGGCTACGAAAAATTGTTACGGATTTAGGATGTAGCGAAATTACTATGGAATATTAGAGACGGAATTAGTGCGTAACAATTTGCTACGGAAAATTGGTTACGAAATTAGACCGTAGCGAATTTGCTATAGAACATTTGTTACAGAATTAGTCCGTAGTGAAATTGTGACAAAAATTGCTACGGAATTTCTCCGTGGCTAATGTGTTACGGAATAATTCTGTAGCAAATCCCGTCGCAAAAATGCTACGGATTCCGTAACAACCCTTTAGCTACGAGGATTTTCTCCACGGATCGGTTCTATAGCAAAATCCGTAGCCATTTGTGTTTAGCTACGGAATATCATGCTTTTGCTACGGAAATTTTCCGTAGCTATTTCACAATTTTCTTGTAGTGCTACATTACGATGGAAAATTTGAAATGAAACCGAGTCTTCAATATTCAAATGGTAAGCTTACTTATGTTGACAATGTCGACGTTAAAGAACTCAATGACGACGTAATTCTGTCAATACTTAAGGTTTTACAAATCGACACACATAAGTCGGTGTTTATACACTTTGTGCTACCTGGCATCAGTTTAGAGAAGGGGCTAATAGCATAAGATAGTGAGCGCGACTACAATATCCTAGGTCGATATGTGGGTATTGTTGGTGAGATTACATTTTATGTTGAACACGGGACCTCATTAGTGAATAATCATGGGAAATCACCTATCCCCGATTATCTTCAAGAAGATGGTATGCTGATCTCACCTGAGCTCAGGAAAATACAACGGTCCGCTAGTAAAAAAGCTTCTTGTAGTAAACAACTAAGTTTTGATTTGAACGAACCCTTCGAAGGTCTGGAAACTTTGCCAGATTTCAGTGGTCAAAGTTTGGACTTGGTGATTTACGATCCTGCAGTTACCCAATCTGTAAGTTTAAATGATGTGGGTGTTCTCAACAACACCTTTTGGGAGGATAACAAGTTGGATTCCTTTGAAGCTGATGTGTTTGACCCTATGTTTTCCTTGAACGCAACAGAAGCTAACTACGAATGGGAGGTAAATACAACTGATAATTTGACCGTACAAGGAGATCCAGATGAAATATGGTTTGAGTCTTTGCAAGAAACCAATAATAATACCCAACAAGATAATGTCCCAGTAACTAACTTTGTTGAAGATGTTGAACATTCTCTTAGTGGTGATCAGAATGTCAATGATGGAGAAGACAGTGTTCATTTAGAGGAACACGAAGTAATCGACGACCTTGTAGTGGACATGCCAAATGTTCTATTTCTTTTGGAATCCTCTGTTCCTGAATTGCAAGCAGAAGACTCGGTGGAGGAAGTTGACACAGATAAATTCAAAAGCTACGAACCCGACAAGACTGCAAGGGAGCTTTTCTTGGAGCATATGGAAAATGAAGCTGAAGATTGTGATGGGATGGCAAATCCTCCTGATTTTAAACTTAGTGAGTTTTTTGCAGAGAAAAATATAATAAAGGAAGCCATTCAGAACTTATCGGTTTATTCAAACAGACAATTGCACATGATTAAGAACGATGGTGTGAGAATTACTGCACGATGTCTTGGGATGTCCCAGGTGGACCAAACTTTGGAAAACGACGGGGTTATGGTTTCAAATGTAAAAAAGTTAAAAAAGAAGACATTGACTGTCCATGGCTTTTACACGTGTCTCAGACTAAGGAAGACGACAGGTGGCGGGTTAAAACGTATTAATTACCCTTTACACACATGTTTACCCACTCGTGAAGTTGAAGCGTGCACACAAGGGTACATTGCGAATAAAATCTACCAACAGGTCCTTGGAAACCCTAAGATCCCCACATCTGCTTTACGAGAAGAACTCCAACGTACCTACAAACTTAATCTAAGTTTTATGAAAGTACACCGTGCGAAGGAAATCGCAAAGAAAAGAATTGCGGGTGATTACGAAAGACAGTACATCATGTTGAGAGACTATGCCTTGGAACTCCAATTGAGAAACCCATGTACTACAATCAAGATTGGTGTTGAAGCTGATACTGTCCCAGATGCCCCTACGAGGGCCTTCAAGCGAATTTACGTATGTTTGGGTCCACTGAAAAAAGGTTTCAAATTAAGGCAAAGAGACTTGTTGGGTCTTGATGGTACTTTCATGAAGGGACCATATCCTAGTCAAATCTTAAGTGCAGTAGGGCTTGACAACAACAACGGAATATACCTAGTGGCATACGCTATCGTCGAGGCGGAGAACAAACTGTCTTGGAGTTGGTTTCTTGATTGCTTAGGAGAGGACCTGGAACTTGGATCTAACTCAAACTTCACCTTCATTAGTGACAAACAGAATGTACAAAATTTACTACTTTATTTCATTTGTAATCATTTTAGTCACTGTTACATTTTAAAAAAATATGTTATTTTTACAATTGCTAGGGGTTGGTACCAGCTCTAATCCGAAGATTTCCAGCAGCTGAGCAAAGGTACTGTGTTTGGCACATTCATGAGAAAATGAAACTACATTGGAAGGGGAAACCCATTAAAGATCTACTTTGGAAGTATGCTAGAGCTTCTACAAAACCCCATTTCACAGCTGCAATGAAAGAGTTACAAAATGTCAACAAGGAAGCATACGACTGGTTATCAAAAATCAACCCAGTTCATTGGAGTCGAAGTTACTTTTCAGGTTAGTATTACATAGTAAAACACATTTTGTATTAGTTACTTTAGTATAAGTTAACTGTCTCCCAACATTAACATCCATTATGTGTGCATATTTGGAGGTCGATGTCATTCAGACATTTTGTTGAATAACCTATGCGAGGTTTTTAATGCTAAGATTGTGGAGGGTCGGGACAAACCAATCATTTCTGCCTTGGAGTACATTCGAGAGTACATTATGCGAAAGATTGTCACTATTCAAAAGGTTATTCAGAAATGTGATGGGATTCTAACACCTTATGCTCAGAAACAAATGGACAAAATCAAGGAAGAAGCTGCCAATTGTAGAAGCATCTTCAATGGGAATGAGAAATACCAGGTGTCAACGAAGTTTGGGGAGCAGTTTATTGTGGACATGAGGAATAAGGTGTGCACATGTCGACGATGGGAACTAACTGGCATCCCATGCAAGCATGCAGTGGCTGCTTTGTGGTACAAGGCTGCACATGGGGAAAGAATTACACATCTTGAGGAGATGGTGCATGAGTGTTATAAATTAAGTACGTGGAAGGAGATGTACACATGTACAGTTGAACCAATCAATGGACCTACGTTATGGCCAAAATCAGATTGCCCAACTACATTGCTTCACCCAAAGCATCACACTCAGGTAAAAAAACCTAAACATAAATGGTTTTACATAATTAGTAAATTTATGCATTTTGTTAGTATACTAACAGGTTGGATGCCCAAAGTTGAAAAGAAAGAGAGGGCCAGATGAGCCACTTTCACAGAGTAGTAAAAATGGAAATGGAGTGTACAAGTTATCCAAAAAATACATAACAGTCACATGTGGGAAATGTCACAATCCAGGACACAACTCGCGATCTTGCAAGGGACAGGACGGTAACGAAGGGAGGAGGTCGACAAGTGGGCGTACTTAAAGTAAGCTTAATGGTTGGGAGTTATTGCTAGTGAAGATGGTACTATGCTTGGTGGTTAGAGTTGATGTTAGTTGTTATCTTTTGGACTAAAGACAAATTTTAAAACAATATGTAACTGACATAATGGTGTGTGTGAAATGTAAGACATTGTATTGGGTCTACTTATGTTATGTGTGTTTTGAGATTGTTACTTTCGATGTGTTTTAGGTAACTTAGTAGTTGGTGTGTATGAATTTTAAGACTGCGAATTGTAAGACATTGTATTGGGTCTACTTATGTTAGGTTTAGTGTTATGAGTAAAGATTTATGCTTTGTGTATCTATAGTCCTCTTGCTCTTTTGTGTTTCTTTCTTTCTTTGTGTTCTTATGTTTTGTGTTACGGTTTGCAACATTATATTGACGGTCAAAAGACAGAAAGGCCCATAGAAAAAGTATTTTTTGCATCAAGATCATTGTTTGTTAAGCGAGTTAAACCATGTTATTATAACTTAGAGGCTAAGTTGGTTCTTTTTTGATGTTATCGATGTATAGATTTTATGGCATCTACCAGACAAATTAAACGTATGGAAACATGAATGAATAAGTAAGCCGATTTCATTTGTTTTAAGTCATGGATGGACTAGTATCTTATTAAAAATATATCCAAATCAGTGATGTTTCCAAAGTGTTATAAAACTGGTTGACACTCAAAACATCAGAGTCAAACTAAACGAAAGTTACATTGACAAGAATAGAAATTCAATTGATTAAAGAAATCTGGAGCATATTAATAAAAATAGTACTTTCGAAACAAATAAAACTATAACACAGATATTAACATAGTAATAAGTAATAACCTTAAAATAAGGATTGCATATACTTGGAACAACAAAAACCTTCTGTTACAAGATCACCATCAGAAAACGATAAATATCATCTGAAACACAAACAACAAAAAACATCCAAAAATTCTTCCATGACTTAGACACCAAACACAAACAACGGACACAAATCTTTTCACCTTCCCCCTTCTTTAGACTTATTTCTCATACCTTCTACTACTAGTAAGACTTTTCGAACCTGCTAATCATTTTCAACGTCACCTTCAATGTGTTTCAACATCTCTTTGTGTTCGTCAATCTCCTCCGATAGCACCTTATGCATCTCCTTTGCAAGGTCCCAAAGCTTACCGGCCTTAAGCTTACTTTCAGCGATCGCCTTGTTTGCTGCACGTAGTTGATGTACTTTGGGCGCCCATCCGAAGATTCCTCCATTATGTTCTTCTCATTGTGGTCTTCTACAAGCTTCCAATCTAAGGCTCGAATCATTTTTTTGTTCTCCTCCGCCATCTTGATCAAAGCCTCAAGCATAGTTTCTAAAGCCTTTGCCTTCATTTTGTTAACTGACGAGTTGTGTTTCAGAAGCAAAGGGCTGTTACTTATAATACAACCTCATCTAGAACCATCATTAGGGATGGTGGATATGACCTGTGATTAGAGGGCCATTAAATGCAGGTGTAGTTGAAAAGACGGCTTCATAGGTAGTAATTTAATACACTCAGACTTGGACTGCTTATTAGGAATTAAACGACTAGAATTTTAATGGTAATTGACCTTTTTATTTGTTATAAAGGTAAACATATGCAACGAATTTTTACAACCCACAATCTTACTGAAACACATTGTGTAACTTTAAATATTTGAACAACATTTTTATAATAATAGTTAGAGTCATTACGATTAAGGACTATAGATAAACTTGGAAATTAATATTACTTCACTGATTGAAAATGCCATACAAGTTTGATCCTACATCCCAAACATCGACAATAGATACCCAAGTTTAAGGTTCCGATTAACTTACGTTATTGTTAACATAAACATACTAACCTTTTACATTGACAACTGGTCCACAAAACATTAACAATAACAACCCCCAAATCTACTCAAATGTTGTAAACATCCAGTAAATGATGAAGAACATCCAAGAAATTATAACCACCATCTTGTACCAACGAGCAACCCTCATCTCACCTTCAAGTCGTGCTATTTCTTCCTGTTGCATCCTCCTCCCGTGCAACAACCCAGGAATGATTGTCATGGATCTGCGACACATTGGAGGGTCGGACCACCCCACAAATCCACACCTGGTACATCGCCAAAATCGTCTGTCTGGATTAAGAGGTGTCCAGGACGTGCACAGACTTGCTCGTATCCCACATCTGCATACCACCATTCTGACTTCGTTTAAGCTCGTAGATCTTCCACACCAAATATGACTGTTGATTAAGCTTGACATTTTGATTTGATGTCACTTGTTTCCCGCTACTAATAACTAATGCTCGACTCTTAGAGGAATGGACTATAATACCCCTACGTGACCGGCACATGTGAGGGTTTAACGGGTTATGTATGACGGTAACGAGCCAAGGGCTCTATGTGGTAATTTTAGCAAACATTAGTGACCTTCAATGTTGAAAATGGATAGTTAGGACCTATCTGTTAGTTTTGTCCAACCACAGGGACCAAAAGTGTAATTTACTCTAAAAAAACATATAAATTGAGATAAAACTTATTATATCGTGGTCGTGTTTTACCATTTTTTTCAACACGAATTTCATAGTGTAAAAAAATAAGATAACAATTTTGTTTTACCTTAAATAGGAAAATCACAACTAGGCCCATTTAGCAAATGCATTAGTTCATTTGGAAACCATTCTAAAGATATGAAGTCATTTTGCATGTCTTCCCACATGATATGCTTTTCTTTATCCATAAATGTCATCTATGAAAAGAAGAGCTATTTAGAATTTTAGATGTTACTTTTTGGTTATTTGTTAAAAGAATGATAAATAAGATTTTGAGTAAATTACAATAATGGTCCATGTGGTTTGCATGAAATTGCAATAATCGACCAACTTTTCAAAAAGCCACGAAAATGGTCCAATATAAAGATTTTGTTGCAATAATGGTCCAACTGGGATATGTCCGTTTGTGACACCGTTAACGACTGTAAGTGTGCTGAACACGTGAGGGGCAAATCAGTAATTGTACTAAAGGGAACCACACGAACTCAAATTTCTCGTTGGCGGGTATAATAAATGTGGTGCAGACCATCACTTCACTTCACTTCAGTGAATCTAAAACTGAAGAACGTATCTAGCATCAAAGCTCTCAACTTAAACCTACAAAAAATGGAGTCTGACCGTCGGTACAATGTATCTTATCGGAATAACAGGATTTGGAAAATAAGAGATCGGGGTGTCGAAGGAGATGGCTACAAAGAATATGGTGAGTGTTCCATTATAGAACTTTGTTACTCTGATTTTAAAGGAAAGCTAAAACTTATAACATGTATTGCAGATGGTGATCTTAACAAGTTTTCTCTTGAAATATATCATGGGGGTCACTTCGTTACTGAACCGAAGACTGCGTATCTTAACGGTAAGGTTAGCATAGTTGATTATTTAAGAAAGGAAACCTTCAGTTTATTTCAGTTGGATAGCATTGTAAAGGCATTGGGTTATAGATCACCGGTTCCTGTTTACTACCATTTCCGGTTGCCATTGGTTGAGCTCGAGAGAGCTTTAATACCAATGTGCGACGAAGCAGATGTCTTAAGACTTTGTGCATACACTGACATTTGTCATGAAATGGAAATATATGTCGAACATGGTAAGAGCCTGTTGACGACATACGGAAGACCTCCTTTGCAAGATTATCGGTTGGACTATTCACCCCCGGTGTCGCCGGAGATGAATAGAAATAGTCCTGATTTTCCAGCCAACAGTACAACAAGAAAACAACTAACGTTTGACCTGAATACGATGACGAATTCAGCAGTAGATGATACTGTAAGATCGTGTGTAGCTTTAGTTCTGGCAAATGAAAATGGAGTTAACCCGGTAAATGTGGAAAATAGGGAGAAGTCAACTGAAGTAGGGGAATCATCAGACCCCTTTGTGGATTTGTCCCCCGTTCACGCAGTTGACCTGCATCTGCAAGACCCACCTGCAATTGAAACTTACGATGAACTGTTAGAGTTTGGGTGTACCGAGCCGGGAATGCAATGGGAGTTGGAAGATGATTACGGTTTCAATCTAGAGGCAACTTGTGCCAGAGAATATACAGAAGCTGTTCAAAATGATAACCTTGTTACCAACGAACCCACATCTTTTAGAGAACCACAGAATGATTATAAAGAAGAGGATCCACAAGGTAATGCAAGTGATGGCGAGCCTTTTGTATATAACAGGCAAGAAGAAGATTCAAGTGGGGAGTTTGATATTAACATGACAGGATATGGTTGTGTATTGGATCCAGAAGAACCAGAAGTTTTTGATACCAACGAATTTAGGAGTTATGTCATACCATCTTCACAACGGGAAGCCCTGTTAAGAAATCTGAAAAAACTCGTTGTTTGTTCAGAAGGGACAATGCATGAAGTTGATTTTTATGTGGGTGAAACATTTGCAAATAAGAACATTGTCAAAGAGGCTGTTTTAAACCTAGGAGTTATCAACAGAAGAAAACTAGTGGTGACAAGGAATGAAACGAAAAGGTTGTCCGCCAAATGTGTGGGGATTGTCCCTGGATTGAATGACCAATATGGAATGAACCCTCAAAATAGAAAGGGTAGAAAAGTCAATTCCCAGGATATATTTTGCACATGGGCTTTGCACGTGAGTTGGTCAGAGGAAAATGAAGACTGGCTCGTAAAGTGTTATAACCCCAACCACACATGTCTTCAGACTAGGCAAGCTAACACTTTCACCCAAGGTTACATTGCTAAGCGGATACAAGCACAAGTCGCAGGTAACCCTAGCATACCAGTCAGTGCCTTGAGAGCTGAATTGCAAAGGAAATTCAAGTTAGATCTATCCTACATGAAGGTTTTTAGAACGAAGCAACTTGCCCTAAACAAAATTAGGGGTGACTACGAGCGTCAATACAGTATGCTACGAGACTATGGCTTGGAATTACAGCTACGAAACCCAGGAACAACTGTTAAAATTGCAGTTGAAGATGAACCTGACCTCAGCTCAACCACACGTGTTTTCAAACGAATTTACATTTGTCTGGGTGCACTCAAGAGTGGCTTCAAAGCATCCAAACGTGAAATACTAGGATTGGATGGTGCCTTCATGAAGGGTCCATATCCTGGTCAACTATTGAGTGCAGTGGGTATGGATGGAAACAATGGAATTTACCCCCTTGCGTATGCGATTGTAGAAACGGAGAATAAAAGTTCGTGGACTTGGTTTCTTGAACAGCTGGGTGAAGATTTAGATATGGGTCCAATGACTAATTTTACATTTGTTTTGGATCGACAAAAGGTATGTACTGTTCTATTCATAATTTAAAATTTGTTAATCCAATTGTATTTCTGATACGTTATAATATATATTGTTAGGGTTTGTTACCTGCTGTTTCAAAAGTGTTTCCAGTAGCGGAGCATAGGTTTTGTATAAGACATATACATGAAAACTTGAAGCTACATTTCAAAAACACACCTTTGAAAGAACAGTTATGGATCTATGCAACAACCACAACTGAACCTCAGTTTAGGAAAGCCATGGCTGTCATGAATGGATTAAACAAGGAAGCTTATAACTGGTTGATGAGTATACCAGTGAAACATTGGTCAAGATCAGGTTTTTCAGGTATGTTTTTTTACCTCAGTCACATGGACGTTATGGTATTCGAAGATTTTGACCATTTGTAAATAAACAGGTCGAGCCCACACTGATATATTGCTAAATAATCTCTGTGAGGTTTTTAATGCAAAAATAGTTGATGGCCGTGACAGGCCAATTATTTCTGCATTAGAGTTTGTGAGGGAGTACTGACAACGCCTAGTGATATCAAGTATTTTAGGCGTTGTTGAGCCCTGTTCTTGGTCAAATTATATCAAATATGCATGGGTATTCTCACTTTTCGTGTCAGACTTGTCTGGAGAAAAAGAACAGAAACAGGGACTAAAAGTGTACAAAAAGGAAAAAGTATGGAAAGAATGAAAAATCAAGAGAAGACGTACGCGCACCGCGGATTTATCTCCTGCGCGACGCGGATGTAAGGCGGTGGAATACATTTGAATGACGAAAAAACGGGGAACGGATAAGTACGTGCGCCGCGGATTTCACATTTGCGCGGCGCGGTCACGGGAAATTTGCAACTATAAATAGAGGCATTTCCAGCCGAAAACCCTAGCAAAGACCTGGTGTAAACATCGACCTAGAAGCTCTTTGACTCGAGGATTCCATTTCAGAAGCTATAATTTGGTATTTTCATGTTTTGGATTTTATTTCATTTTAGTTAAACATTTGTAAGCTTTGAGTTGAATCTTTGGGTGTGACAACCATTGAATTCTAGCTTAAGGTTCTGTTTTTAAGTAGTTTTGGTTACTGATTTGATGTTTGGATATTGGTTTGAGTGAATGAAATCATTCGGTTACCTTAAATATTGATTTTTCGGTATTTCGGATGCTTATTGGAGTTTTGATTGTTTGATTGTGATTGGATTTTGTTTGTGGCTTGGTTAGGACGGTTTTCCCTTGCTGAAAACAGTAGCTAACTTAGTTATATTGAGCATTAAATCTTGGCTATTAACTGTCTCATAGAACTGTTAGTTATTAGCTAGTTTATGCTGTGCTTGGTTTTGCTAGTTTGAATGCCTTCAATTGCTCCTGATTCAGAGATGTACTTCTGAGTTCAGAAAGTAACTAGGTCATTTGGACATAGCTAAGCTTGGCTTGGGTGTTGAATATTGCTTTGAGGTAGAAAGATAGAAATTAGTTCCTCCGACTATAGCCGTGACACTATCAGTTGGTAATCTCTCATCTAGGCTAACCACGTAGCTCCTGTGGATCGACCCTGACTCCACTATACTAGTGAATGTTAGGTTATTCCACCATTCATGCACTCTGCCATCTATTCCACCATTTTTACCCGCTTCTCAACCACAATCCACCAATCCCTTTACATCTGCTATGACTTGGGGAGAGCCGACCCGAGATGGCACCCCAACTCCTAGACAGCATACACCAACATCACAACCACAACCAGCCCTCTTTAAACCTCAACCTACATACCAACCAACACAGCCTATACACTTTCAACCACCGCCTCAACCGCAATACCAATACCCAGAGACGGAGGAAGTGTATGACGAGGAAGATGAAGGATGGGTGCCACCGGCACCACAACCACAATAGAACCGAGGTCGGGGACCTCCCAGGCGAGCACCACCATACCAACCAGGTCAGCGGGAGTACAATGATCATCTTTACGGTAACCCCGCTCAACCCTTACATTTTGCACAACCGAGACGGCAATCGGTTGCATCACATTTCAAACCGCGGGAATATGATGATTCGTCGCCGATCTATATTCCTGATAACATAGATTCGCAAGTAGAAATCAGACCCCAGTTATTAGGAATATTACCAGAATTCAGAGGGTATAAGCAGGATGATCCCTATAATCATTTATATGAATTTTTAGCGATCGCTAATGCTAACAATCCCAGAAACACAAATAGAAATATTTTTAGGCTTAGACTGTTCCCGTTCACTCTTAAGGATAAAGCCAAGTATTGGTTCACGTCGTTGCCATCAAACAGTATCACTACGTGGGATCAGCTCAAGGCGAAGTTCCTTCAGGAATTTTACCCAGCGAGCAAAACAACTGAAATCAGAAGAGTTATCCAGGATTTTCAGCAAAAGCCTGGAGAGGCTTTTCATGAAGCTTTTGACAGATTGAAGGAGTTACTGCGATCTTGTCCACATCACGAGATTCCCAGATGCCAATTGGTCAAGTTATTCTTCGAGGGAGTTAGCGAGACACACCAAGCCATGATAAATGCCTCCTCCAGTGGGACATTTATGTGGCAAGATCCAGAAGAAGCCTGGCAGTTTTTGGAGCAGTTGAGTAATGGCTCTAAAGCAAACTTCTCCACCAGGAAGACTACAAGTACGGCGGCAGCAGTAGGAGTTGACGCTGATTGGAAAAAGGAAGTGAAAAAGGAAATCAGTGAATTGAACAGAAAGTTTGATAGGCTTATGGCAACATTACAAAATGGACCGCCAAATTCGTCACAAGAAGGTCAAGGAGGATCTAGGATGCAGGAAGCTAATCAAGTTTATGGCCAGGGTCAAGGTCAACACAATAATGGACGACCCTACAGGCCATACAACCAAGGACAACAACAAAATTTCAGGCAGAACAATTATCAGAATCAATCGAATAGTCAGCCTAGAAACCAGCAGCCTGCAAACAATGGAAACAACAACAACAACAGGGGACCCACCAACGCTACCAACAATGTTCCAGGGACCCAAGAAGAGATGATATCAAAGATGTATGATATGGTCACAGCAACACAACAACAATCTCAGGCGAACGCAAAGGCCATCGCAAATATGGAAAGACAAATAGGTCAAATGGCTGCAGACCAACAAAAGAGAGATAATGGCAAATTGCCTAGTGCTACTGAAGTCAATCCTACTCATAATCAACGTCCAGGGAAGGAGCAAGTCAATACTGTTGAATCAGGATGGCGAAAGGTTACTCTGGAGGATTTGTTCGAGGTAGGGAATGAAGTGGAACCAGGGGAAGAAGGAAAGGCTTTAAAAAGCGAGGAAGGTAAAGAAGGAGGAGTTCCGGTTGAGAATGGCACTCAACCCGAAATAGATGAAGAGGTCCAAAAGGAAGAGCAACCAACGATTGCAGGGATTAAGCAAAAGAAGAAGAATAAGAAAGAAAAGAAGAAGCAGGAAGCAACTAGATCAACGGGACCCTTAATGAATTAGCCCCTATGGGATGAGCTTAAGGATGCCCCCGAGGACACCAGGATTTTACAAGAAATGTGCGAACAAAATGGGAAGAACAAGGTACCTACACCGAAAACAGTGAGATTGACTATGAGGGCTAGCGAAGCATTATTGGGAACACTACCCAAGAAGGAGAAGGACCCCGGATCACCATTGATCACTACAACCGTAGGGGACGTGCTTATTCGAAACACCTTATTAGATTTGGGAGCAAGTGTTAACATCTTGCCGGGATATCTGTATGACAAATACAAGAATGAAGAAATCGAGCCAGCTAAAGTTGTACTGCAGTTGGCTGACCAATCAACTAAGGTATCTAGGGGAAAGCTAACCAATGTCATAGTCAAAGTTGGCGACTTTTTCTATCCCGTGGATTTTCTGGTGATGGAATATGAAAGTCCGGACGATGCGCCTGCGCTTATCTTAGGACGGCCATTCCTAGCTACTGCTGGTTCAGTGATCGACTGCAAGACTGGAGACATGGATATTTTCTTCGGGACCAGGAAAAGGAGATTGAATATGTTTGGGAATCCAATTTCGTTACCTTCGGAAGAAAACGGCAAACCAGCAGACAGAAAAACATTAATGGAGCCAGGAACCAGAAGCAAAGAAAAGATATGGACACGTACTGGGGAGGGTGGAAAGGAAGAAGTTCTAAAGGAGACCAAAAACCACCCGCTGTCCGCCATCGACAAGGAACAACTGCTGGAAATGATAGAGATGATGGAAGCAAGGCATCAGCAATATGAAAGAGAATCCAGAAAACGAGAGGCGAATGTTTTCGAGCTATTGAAATCTCAACAACAATGGATCAGTGGTGTGAGTGATCGGATGACCCAACTCACATCCCTTATGACAATGATGGCTAATAATTTCATGCCAGAATATCAGCAAATGTCATCAAGAGGCCAAGAAGAAGAAGAAGGGTCAGCTTAGGAGCAGCACGTCTGGCTGAAGACGTTAAACTTAGCGCTTGTTGGGAGGCAACCCATCGTGTCATAAGTAGGTTTTATAGGATTAATTTAGAAAATACATCAATCGTTTGCAGGTATTAGTGGTTTGAAGCAAGTGTGGGGTCGTGTGAAAAGGTTTTGAAATCTTCAAGACCGCGCCGCGGGTTTTGGAATTGCGCGACGCGGGTTCGAAACTCAACCCGATGCGCAGGGGTTGAATTAGCGACATGCGCGCCGCGGGAACGAGAAATGCGCGCCGCGGGAAACGATCAGACTGTTTTCGCCTTTATCCGGTGAGCCGCGGCTCACAACTCAAATCACACGACTCGGAGCTCTGGTGATCAAAAATTTCTTGCAATTTTTTTGCTTATTGTGTTTCTACTACCGAGGTACGCTCTTTTAACTATCTATTAGCTGTTTAAACTAGTTATTAGGTAGTTAATTTTAGGGTTTTATTCCAAAAAAGTTCAAAAACTTAGAATCACTAATGCTAGCCCATAGGGTGTTTGTTTTGCCAAATGGACACCCTAGATGAGCTAATCGGAACCTAGGCTACCTTGTGGTATCATTAAATTGAGATTTAGCAGGTTAAAATGGGGATTTGATCCCGGGTTTTCAAACAGGCGTACGCCGCGCCGCGCCCTTGCTCTTGGGCCGCGCCGCGGTGCGGTGGGGAAGGAAAAGGACTGATTTTGCAAAAATTTTTGTTTTGTGGCTATATTTTCTTTTGCAGATGATGTTCAGATTGGACCATGCCTTCCTTCAGTTTCCCGCAGAGCTTGACACTTCGGTGGAGTATACCTCGCGGAGGGACGCTTTGATTCATCGCCGGGTCCTTGAGGCAACAGTTATAGACCGAGACATCCTGAGGGACGCTGGGCTCTGGGGTGCGATTGAGCCATTCCTACATCGCACCTGGACCCACGAGGAGGCATCATTCACATGCCGTGGCTGGGACAGGATCATGGCCACGGACGAGGACGTGGTCTACACGGAGCTGCTACTGGAGTTCATCTCCACTGTCCATTTCGCTCCCAGGGCGGGAGACCCACGCTCTAGGATGGTACGCTTTCGCTTGGGAGGTGTGCACCGGGAGTGCAACCTCCGGGAGTTCGGGAGGCGCACGGGCATTTACACGCCAGCGGACCTCCAGCACCGTTTCTTCACCCGGTTCTTCGGGTCGTGCACTCAGGGGGAGCCAGAGCGCCCTCCTAACATGGAGGTTTGGACACCGCTGTCCAACGTCAGGTATGAGGCAGGGGCCTCGAGGGAGAGCCACTTACGTGATCCTCTTCATCGCCTCATGCACCGTATCGTCTCCACCTCCATCATGCATCGGGAGGGGGTGAGAAGGTGTCGGGCGATGACATGACATTTTTGTGGGTTCTCCTCGACCCGTCCCGATTCCTCTATCTTCCCTTTGCCCTCGCGATCGCTTTCTCCACCCACGCGACCGGCGCCTCCTCCAGCAGCCCATTAGCCAGGGGGTACTTCATTACCCGCCTGGCCCGTTCGTATGGCATCCTTACTGCCCTAGTAGCTGCCTCTTTGACTGCTCTGCCTCCATCGCGCACTCCAGCACGCACTTTGGAGAGGATGTTGCTCATTGAGCAGCAGCGACCAGGGCAGTACATCCGGGCTCCGACCGAGCCTCTTCAGGCACCCCAGCCTGCATACGCCCAGCCCGGCAGGAGACGCCGGAGGCCAGAGCCGCCAGCACCAGAGCCGGCACAGCCACAGACGGAGCAGGTCGATCCATCAGCCCTTCGCCGATTGGAGGCCAGGGTCATGCGGATCGAGGACCAGCTCTCGAGGACCCAGGACCAGCTCGAGTGGATCGGGGAGGTACTTATACAGATCGCATCAGCCCAGGGCAGACACCCCCGACCATTCCCAGCCAGGTCCCACGATCACGAGGCTGGACCTTCCAGGCCGCCGGGTAGTGATTGATGTACTTTTCTTTTCTTTTTCTTTCTTTCTTTTTATTTTTGGGATATATGTATAAACTTATGACACATCTATCTGTATATTATTTTTTTCTGTCATGTGTGTTTTCATTTATTTGTTAAGTTGTGCATGATATATCAAATTGAGAGGGAGTTGTCTCAGACAAGTGTGGGGTCACCGTGCCCCCTCCACTTGTCTTGACCACCGGCGTGTCCTACTGTAGCGCTACAACTCCAGCATATGAATCGAGGATCTTTTTGTACGCATTATACCTGTGATATGAAGCACCAAGCAGTCCATCGTCCAAAAAGGGGTACTCTTTCTCCCTTGCTTTGAAATAATTTTTGTACAACGGGGACGTTGTACGGTTTTAAGTGTGGGGTGTGGACGGTCGAAAGAGATATTTTTGAAATTTTTGCAGAACTGATCAATTTTTCAATTTTTAGCAATATTTTTCAAAATTTTTAATGAATTGCAATTTTGAAATGAATGGTTCGTGATTGTGATAGCATCAGTATTTTTCAAGAAATACTGTTTAGTTGTGATCATGCTATTAGTTAGTCAAATAAGTTGAGTTTTACGAGTTTAGAAGATTGAGCCGTTTTAGGATTGGAATTTAGGAAGGAAAAGTCAATCTGTGGCCTTTGTTGTTCGAGCCGGTAAGTCTAAAATGGGTGGGCCTTATGCACCTTACCACCTAAGATCGTCTGGTCTGGGATGGTATTTCTGAAAGCTCGCTACACGGACAACATCGAAAGTCATGGACGATTCCTTAATGGCCTTTAGAATCTGAACGAGTAAGTACACTATATTGTGGACAGAAAGTTTGTAATCAAGGGTTCTTTAGAAAGCCATGAATTCCAAAGAACAACTCAATTATGTTTTCACGAACTATTCCATTCTAACTCGAAGAGCAATAAGCTTTGAAACTAAACACATTCAAAAACTATTCGATTCTCTATTATAATTTGTTAAAAACTCTCTTGCTTGGGGACAAGCAAGGCACAAGTGTGGGGTGTTTGACAACGCCTAGTGATATCAAGTATTTTAGGCGTTGTTGAGCCATGTTCTTGGTCAAATTATATCAAATATGCATGGGTATTCTCACTTTTCGTGTCAGGACTTGTCTGGAGAAAAAGAACAGAAACAGGGACTAAAAGTGTACAAAAAGGAAAAAGTATGGAAAGAATGAAAAATCAAGAGAAGACGTACGCGCGCCGCGGATTTATCTCCTGCGCGACGCGGATGTAAGGCGGTGGAATACATTTGAATGACGAAAAAACGGGGAACGGATAAGTACGCGCGCCGCGGATATCACATTTGCGCGGCGCGGTCACGGGAAATTTGCAACTATAAATAGAGGCATTTCCAGCCGAAAACCCTAGCAAAGACCTGGTGTAAACATCGACCTAGAAGCTCTTTGACTCGAGGATTCCATTTCAGAAGCTATAATTTGGTATTTTCATGTTTTGGATTTTATTTCATTTTAGTTAAACATTGTAAGCTTTGAGTTGAATCTTTGGGTGTGACAACCATTGAATTCTAGCTTAAGGTTCTGTTTTTAAGTAGTTTTGGTTACTGATTTGATGTTTGGATATTGGTTTGAGTGAATGAAATCATTCGGTTACCTTAAATATTGATTTTTCGGTATTTCGGATGCTTATTGGAGTTTTGATTGTTTGATTGTGATTGGATTTTGTTTGTGGCTTGGTTAGGACGGTTTTCCCTTGCTGAAAACAGTAGCTAACTTAGTTATATTGAGCATTAAATCTTGGCTATTAACTGTCTCATAGAACTGTTAGTTATTAGCTAGTTTATGCTGTGCTTGGTTTTGCTAGTTTGAATGCCTTCAATTGCTCCTGATTCAGAGATGTACTTCTGAGTTCAGAAAGTAACTAGGTCATTTGGACATAGCTAAGCTTGGCTTGGGTGTTGAATATTGCTTTGAGGTAGAAAGATAGAAATTAGTTCCTCCGACTATAGCCGTGACACTATCAGTTGGTAATCTCTCATCTAGGCTAACCACGTAGCTCCTGTGGATCGACCCTGACTCCACTATACTAGTGAATGTTAGGTTATTTCTTATTTTTGACCGCATGACGACCTCTGCGTGTACGTCAAGTACATGATGAGGAAAATAGTGACAGTTCAAAAAATGATAGATAAAAGTTCAGGCATACTTACACCAACAGCACAAAAGTTGTTGGATAAAGTCAAAGAACAAGCAAGTATGTGTACATGCATTTTCAATGGAGGAGGGAAATATCAGGTGACAAGTGACCATTATGAACAATTTGTTGTCGATATGCACAAATGTGTTTGTTCATGTAGAAAGTGGGAGATTTCAGGCATTCCTTGTAAACACGCAGTGGCTGCTTTGTGGGATCAAGTAGCTAATGGAGAATTGGTAAGTCAACCTGAGGAGTTGGTTCATCCCTGTTACCGTATGGATACATGGAAGAGAATGTATTGTTTCAAAATTGAACCAATTAATGGACCAGAAATGTGGCCAAAATCGCCTTGCCCAACAACAATATTACCTCCAAAACACCATGTTCAGGTAACTTTATTTGGAAATCTGTGTTTACATAATATAATAATTGATGAAAAACTAGTTAAAAATACGAGTTTATGATTGTAACAGGTTGGAAGACCCCAGGTTAAAAGAAGGAGGGGTATTGATGAGTATGAATCACAAGGGAGTCAACAACCTGTTAACAGTCAACCTAGTGGTAGTGGGACCAAGATAACACGCAAGTTTATCATGATTAAATGTAGAAAGTGCAAGAACCCTGGACACAATGCAAGATCTTGCAAAACCAAAGTACTTGGAGCATCCTCTGTACAGGGAGGAGTGAGATGATTTGTGATGGGAGCTTGACAGTTGGAAGGGTGAGTTGAAGGTTGTGTAAGATGTGTATTTGAATTGAGTCCTTGATATGTTTGGTTAGGTTTAATGGTTTAGACAATTATGTTTGGATTCAAGTTTTTAGACTCATGATGGTTTTGTTACGTTAAGACAAAATGTATGGTTATATTAAGTACTTTATTTGTTTGACTTGTTTAGTTATAAATATGAACCTGTCAAGAAATCATGCTTGGAGACCTATTAGTAAGACAAACATGTTGTATTACATGAACATGTTTACATGTAATAAAC
Organism: Cichorium intybus; assembly: GCA_023525715.1. Classification (NCBI taxonomy): domain Eukaryota; kingdom Viridiplantae; phylum Streptophyta; class Magnoliopsida; order Asterales; family Asteraceae; genus Cichorium; species Cichorium intybus. Next base: position 115,077,352 of record CM042012.1, read on the forward strand.
CAGTCCCAAAGTTGGTTGCTTAAACTAACACCGATTTAAATGGAAGTTTGCTAAATTGCATAATATATTAGGCAGATGCCATTACAAATGGTAACATGATAAGGTATGTTTTACTGGAGCAAAGTAGGTTGCTATACTTGATATAATGTTACATAGTAGCTTGCTATAACGCGAAGTTTGAATATTGTTAGGCTTTTATATGCATTTGATAAGGACAGAATAACAAACCATATAATAGTCATATATAATACCAAGCACATCTATTCATTAATATCCGAAAGTGTTTTTAAAATTACAGCCCATGACCTATTTGATACGTACAACCAAAAACCCCAAAAACCAAAACTAAACAACTTGCCCCCTTTATTTACCAATCCTGCAACCCCTAAACCCCCAAAACCTTCACCTACATACTTACTCAACCTTCTACCAACCAAACTCAGGCTGATAAGCCACTTCCTTCAGCTTTTCTTTGTAACCCTCAATCTCCTGGAGAAGAGCCTGTTGCATCTCGAACAACTAGATGTACATGCGAGAAGTCTTTTGTTTCGAGTCATCGATGACTTTCTCCGCTTGGACATAGTTCATCCAACTAGGTCTGGTTTCCAAAGCTTCGAACATGAGGTTCTTCCTTTCTGTGTCCGCATCCAACTTTTTTAGGATTTCTCCAATGAGGCGTCGATTGATCTCAGCGGTCTTCATCAAACTTTTAAGCAAAGCTTCAAAGTCCTTGCCCTTCATCTTCTTCGTTGTCGATGTTGTATGTGATACAAATGTCGTGTTAACCTGCTTTTATAATGATATCTTCGAGGATCCTTTGGCGGGTAGAAAACAGACGATTGAGTGGAACTACATTTAATGTTCCTGATATGAAAAGACGTCTATAGGGGCGGAAAGAAGTCTGCAAGACCCACATTTGACTTCCCGATTAACCCTAATTATGTGGGGACTTTTTTTGGTAAATCATAGTGTTTTTAATATCTAATAAACGTATCAATGTAGCAAATTAAATTTTTTTGGTAACGCCATATTAAATTTAACATTGCCAAGTAACTTATTGCAACTAATTTCCTATTGCATTGTAATGTATACAATGATTCTAAACTAAATTATGAATATCAGTTGTTATTAATTTTCCTGCAAACATTAAGATTACATAATATTGTAATCCTCAAACACTACTAGATAATTTTCTTTGATAATTTAACGTCTATTAATATAATAAGAACACATTTGCTAAACAAAAGACTTACAATTAAGAACGAGGTAAACATACTTTAGTATCCGATATATTTTAATACCCAAAACACTTGAAGGTTAAAACCTTCAAAAACCTAGCTTAAACTACTCAAATATGGTGAACATGGCGCAACATATGAAAAAAATCCACGACATAACCAGTGCAACCTTAAACATCATGGCCCCTCGAACTTCACCTTCAAGCCTTCTAATCTCCACCTCCAGGTTCCGCCTACCGTGTAACAAACCGGGTATAATCAACGTTGACCTCCGGCACATAGGAGGATCGATCCAGGATATAAAACCACATCGAGTACATCTCCAAAATCTTCGCCCAGGATTCTCGTTTGTCCAGGAAGTGCACATGTACGCCATTGTTCCACAAGCACAACGAACCATTGTTGATGTCTAAGACTCTTCTTTTGTGATCTTATAAATGATTTATGTAATCGATTGTGTTTGTTGGATCTCTTAAAGACTTATACAACTCCCGCCTATATAATGCATCATTTTCACATAAAAAGACTTCCTTACCCCTTCATATTTTTCAAATTTTATTTGTTAACGGGAAGAAGTAACGGTCTAACAGACCCTTATTCCCAGTTGGACCATTATTGCAACAAAATCTTTATATTGGACCATTTTCGTGGCTTTTTGAAAAGTTGGTCGATTATTGCAATTTCATGCAAACCACATGGACCATTATTGTAATTTACTCTAAGATTTTAATATTTTGTTTTTCCACTTTAGACATGATGACGAAGGTGTAGCAGTCACACGAAAAATGTTGAAGCTTCACGACTGAAGTTGAAAAGTTAGTTCTCCGGCCAGCGAAACTAAAATCCGATCAATTTGGGAAACCAATTTCAGCGGATCATAGAAGGATCATGAACCTGATGAAGTGAACGAGATCTCTTGAACTAAAACCCCCCAATTTATTCGCATCTCCTTCAAAGAATTTCGCAGTTTTCATTCAAAACAAGTCGGTGATTAATCCATTTTTATCCAACAACCAAAGACCTCCGATTCCCAACTGAGGTTTGCTTTTATCGCTTAAAACTTCCAACAAGTTTCTCGAACGTATTTCTACCATGGCGAGTCGAGAATCGATGATGGCTAAACTCCTAGGGCTTATATTACTAAGCTGCATGTATCATCAATCAGCAATGGGTAGGTTCGTAGTCGAAAAAAACAGCTTAACAGTTACTTCTCCTGAATCCATCAAAGGAAACCACGATAGTGCCATTGGCAACTTCGGTATTCCTCAATACGGCGGTAGTATGGCCGGTACGGTCGATTACCCTAAAGAAAACAGAAAAGGTTGTCGGAAGTTCGACGAATTCGGGATTTCTTTCAAGGCCAATCCCGGTTCCCTGCCCAAATTTGTTCTGCTCGATCGTGGAGGTATGTATACTATACACTCTGTAACCTAAATTAGTTGATAATTTAAGGTTGGAGATCTTCGTTTGTATCGCACCTTTTCTTCTAATTTGTTTCTTGTGATACGACAAATCAGCTTAATGTTTTCTAATCAACTGTCACAATCTTATCATTGTTTAATCGATCGATTTTGCAGTCTCCTTGGTGTCCGATATTTGGATTATTCACTGTTTTTGTTTGCAATCCAGATTGCTTTTTTGCTTTAAAAGTTTGGAACGCCCAAAACGCTGGTGCTTCAGCGGTTCTTGTAGCAGACGACATGGACGAACCACTAATCACCATGGACAGACCAGAAGAAGACGGTTCATCTTCAAAATACATCGAAAACATAACAATCCCATCAGCATTAATCACAAACAACTTCGGTGAAACCCTAAAAAAAGCAATCAAAAACGGGGACATGGTAAACATAAACCTCGATTGGAGGGAATCTGTCCCACATCCAGATGATCGTGTTGAATATGAACTATGGACAAATAGCAACGATGAATGTGGAGTTAAATGCGACATGTTAATGGACTTTGTAAAGAATTTCAAAGGGGCAGCCCAAATTCTTGAAAAGGGTGGATATACCCTTTTTACCCCTCATTATATCACATGGTATTGTCCTCAAGCGTTTACAATTAGTAAACAATGTAAGTCACAATGTATAAATCATGGAAGGTATTGTGCACCTGATCCTGAACAAGATTTTAGTACGGGGTATGAAGGAAAAGATGTTGTTATTGAAAATTTAAGACAATTGTGTGTTTTTAAAGTGGCAAATGAGAGTCAAAAAGCATGGATTTGGTGGGATTATGTTACCGATTTTCAAATAAGGTGTCCCATGAAAGAGAAGAAGTATAATAAAGAATGTGCTAATGGAGTTATCAAATCTTTAGGTAAATCTTGTTTATTTCAGTATCAGGTTTTAGGGTTTAGGGTTTTGGGTTTTGGGCTCCATGTACCTGATTTACATCTGACATGATGTTATGGGGCAGACAGTGTGTGCCAGTTCAGGGGTTATTGGAATGATAATCTTTTTTTGTGGAAAATTAAGAATTTACAGGTTGGATGGTATTTTTTATTTTTATTTTATTTTTGTAGGGCTTGATTTGAAAAAGATTGAGAAGTGTATGGGGGACCCTAATGCGGATTTAGACAATCTTGTTCTTAAAGAAGAACAAGATGCTCAAGTATGTTTTTTTTTTTTTTTTTTTTTATTTGAGATGTTTATGTGATGTTTTTTTTATTGTTATTTAGGTTATTTAATTAATTGAGTGGTATGTTTTTTTTATTAGATTGGAAAGGGGACAAGAGGTGATGTGACAATATTGCCCACACTTGTTGTTAATAATAGACAATACCGAGGTTAGTTTTTTACACATGCTTATGTTTACTTAGAGGGGGGAATGGAATGGAATCAACCATTCCATTCCTTCCCCGATTCCATCATACCAATTACATTCCAAAATCTTCGGTCACAGGAAAGTTAGAAAAAGGTGCTGTTTTGAAGGCCATTTGCTCTGGTTTTGAAGAAACAACTGAGCCCGCTGTTTGTCTTAGTGATGGTACCCTTACAATTTTAATTTTATAAAAAAAAAATATTCACAATATAATAATATTTAAACACATTTTCTTAACAGATGTGGAAACAAACGAGTGCTTAGACAACAATGGTGGTTGCTGGCATGATAAATCCGCCAATGTCACTGCATGCAAGGTATACATTTCATATCTCATATCTCCCAAATTTATAAAATTTCTAAAATTTATACTTTTATATTTTTTTTAAATAATTTCAGGATACATTTCGTGGAAGAGTTTGTGAGTGCCCTTTAGTTGATGGAGTACAATTCAAAGGAGATGGTTACACCTCATGTGTAGGTATAACATTAACATAAAAGCACTTTAATTTCATTATTATGTCTTCAAGGGCATTTTGGTAATTTAATATATATTTATAGCAAGTGGGCCAGGGCGTTGTAAGATTAACAACGGAGGATGTTGGCATGAAAACCGAGATGGTGATTCATTCACAGCTTGTCTGGTTTGTGCTCTCTTTCTTTTTCACTTAATATACACACAAGGGTAATTTGGTCATTTTACTTGATATACTAAACTACATGATCTAACAGGATAATGAAAATGGGAAATGTGCATGTCCTTCAGGGTTTAAAGGCGATGGTGTGAAAAGTTGTGAAGGTAAATTTTATATTTTTTTGGATGTTAGATGTTTCTTTGAAGGGCAATTTGGTAATAAATGAATTATTTAAAACAGATATTGATGAATGCAAAGAGAAGAAAGCATGTCAATGTCAAGAATGCAGTTGTAAGAATACATGGGGAAGCTATGAGTGCACTTGTAGTGGTGATCTTCTTTATATAAGGGACCATGATACTTGCATAAGTATGTTTTTTTTTATTCACTCTTTAATTTTGAATTATTTGAGTGTTTTTTCTTTTTTATTATAAATGATGGTTTATTGTAGGTAAGACAGCTGGCAAAGGTAAATCTTCATGGACTGCCATGTGGATGATTTTATTGAGCTTGGTGATGGCGGGAGGTGGTGCGTATCTTGTATACAAGTATAGATGGAGGGTAAGTATGTAATTTATTGATATTGTGAAACTTGTTTTTTGGAATGTAAGGGTAAAATGGTCATTTAGTCTCATGTAAAAAAAACGTTGTGTATACAACACTATGCATCGTTACCCATTCAGCCACTTTATAGGAGAAAAAAAAAAAAAAAGCAAACCCTAAGTGACTAAATCGGTAAAATGATAAAAGAACATTTTGTTTTTCTTTATTTATTTATTTATTGAAATTCGAGTGCATTGGTATCTAACTTTTTACCTATTTGACCATTCTTTTTCAGTCATACATGGATTCGGAGATTCGAGCAATCATGGCACAATACATGCCTCTTGACAACCAAAGTGGAGTGGTGAATCATGTAAGCGAGAATCATGTGTAAAAAGACATAATTATCCCTTAAGAGTTGTTTCTATATCTAGTGAGGAAGATCTTTACACTTTACACACATCTTTAGAACTTTAGAAAACTTGGTCCCACCCAATTTGTATTGGATTTAAGGGACAAGATTTGAGTAGAAAAGTGATCTTATAATGTCCGTCGCGTTATAGTTTTCTGTGTATGAGGAGGGCATTCATGTCTTTTGTCAAAATCAGACATCAAGGGCAATCCTCATTCCTTTGTCCCATCTTTTTGGGTGGGATAAAGTGTAATTTTCATTTTGTAAACATCAGTTACAATCACACAGTCCAATACATGTCAAACACAGTACAAGGCTGTCATATTTTGTTCTGTGTAACAAATGATGACAAGAATCCAAGAGAATCAAAGAACAAATCGACAATTTTCATTAATCAAGAAATGTTCATTACGAAGAACTCAAGAAAAAGCTCATATCCATAAACATTCAAGTTACCATGTTCAATAAAAAAAAAACCAAAAAGGTTGAACATAGAATCATTTTGTCATGGACTAAAAAAAACCTTTGAGTATTAAATAAATCAAAAAAAGGAAATGTAGAATTATGGAAGCATGTATTATGTTGGTGAAGGGAGTTTGATGTCAAGACCAATGTCCATTCCATTATATGCAAGTGGAGCATACATCCATAGATCATCAGAGCTTAAAAGCTGTAAATAACATGAAATTAATAAGTTTTATTTTAATTTATGATATGAAAATAATGTGAATTTTTTTTTATGATATTGTTTTGTTTGTTATTGTTCACTAACCTTGATTTGGAGTTGCAAAAATTTGACATATTGAACAGCTTCCTCAAGCATTGTGCTTATGTCAACCTTCATTACCAAAAAAAATATTAAAACGTTTCTTTTTTTAGAAAAAAACAAATATAACCATTTCTGACTTTTCTCAAAAATAACCACCAATTTCACAATATGCCACTGCAAAAACTGCTGTTTGCATGGCCTCTACGAATAAAATATATCAAAAAACTAAAATTGCTTTTTAAATGGTCTCTACAAATAAATATATTAAAAAACTATAAATTTTATATACTACAAAATTTTTTCTTCAAATAGTGCAAAATTATTCTTCATAATCAATATTTATTTTATCAAAATTGGAAAGCTTTGGGCTATTTTATGACAAATCGTATACAAATTTGGCTAGATTTGTGTTTTTCTCTTCCTTTTTTCGTTAAATGGTACTTAAATAAAAATAAATTAAAAAAAAAACAAGTGCTTACCTTTGTACCATTAGGGACAAGACTTTGTAATATTCTTAACCTTTCATTAATCCTCTCTCTTCTTTTCTGCAAAAGAAAAAAACAAGTTGCTTTATCAGTTTCTGCAAAAAGGTAAAATGGTCATTTAGTCTCATGAAAAATGAGTTCAATTTAAATTACCAACCTTGGCATAGACACTTTGACTATCCGTTGACCCTGAACTTGCTCTTTTCTTGCCATTTGAGTTCACCATTGATCTTGGACTTAAATCTTGCAATCTATTTAACTCATCATCTGAATCATTCATTCTTGTAAACTTTGTCTTTTTCCAACCCATTTGAACCTACACCAAAAAAAAAAAAAAAAAAAAAAAAAAAAAAAAAAAACATCAAAAACAATCACATTCAAGATTTAGTAAATTATATAAACAAAATTGATCTATTTCAATTTTCAACATACATCATCATAGCTACAAGAACGTTTCTTAAGATTTGGGGACAAATCATTATACTCAGCTCGTTCCTCTTCCATTTTTGAGAAGAAAGGAATGACAGAAATACCCTTTTCACTGCCCCTTGAAGAGTCAATCGAGAGGTAACTTTCCCCACTTGAAGTGGGAAAAAAGACGGTATTGGTATTGCCATCCGTATAACTGATATTTGCATTGTCTGAAATGGAAACTGAAGCTTCATCTTTCATGGTGGATTCATGGTGTGACCAAAATGGAGAAAAAGAAGAATCTTGAAAGGTGGAAGCTTTTGGTAATTTAGTTGAAAAGTTACCAAGTAATTGTGCCATAAAATCAGCATCTTCACTTACATATGTTCCACTAAAGTAGTTTCTTTCTCCTTCTAAAAGAGTAGACATAGACTCCATTTTTATTGCTGAAAATGGAAATGAAAGAATAAATGTTTTGTATATGTTATTGGAGTTAACAGTCGAGAGAAGCTATATATGCAAGGACTATGTGGCAGTTGATTGGTTATGTTTATTTATTAACTAGATTATTCTTAATTAAATAGGATTATGGGATAGAAGAATTTCAATGCGTCATTAAACAATCATTAGAAGGTTTGTTTAGGGTTTAATACAGCTAATTTGACCTTTCATAGGCTTTGAAGTAGTAGATTATTGAACATGTTGACATGGATACGTGTCAGAAGGGGCATCCTTGAGAAGGGGATAATCGTCATTTGTTTATCAAAAATAAATAGAAATTTCTTCATTTAAGGATACAGAAGAAATAGTTAATAGTACAATAAATCTGTAGTACAATAAAGCTGGAGTTAACTAGATTGTACTAACTAAGTAAGCTTGAATATACAAGGGTAAAGCAATGGTGATACTGAAAGCTTCTTATATTTGGCTAAATTCTAGATTAAAACTGATAAAACTCCGATTATCAACCAATATTCTCTATATGATTAAACGTAGTTACATTATACGATAATAAACTTGGCCAATTTTGAATCTGAAAGAGGTTAACTACAGATTTCAATCATGACAAGTGCAATTATGCAATTAATAATGCTTCGTTTGCTATTCAAAGTCAATTTTGGGAAATTTTGGTAAGATGTAGTAACCGTTGAGTCTGATACTAAATCTATATGTTAAATTTGACAAAGGCGAAGAGACAATGCATTAGTTTATAGATATAACAGAGATTTTATGAGCTGTAGAGATCTCAGGTATGTTTGTATAAAAAATTATCCGAAGAAGAAGAAAATTGTATCTGTTGGCAACGAAAGAAGGGGAATTAAGAATAACACACCAGTCACTGAAGAAGGAGCTGCAAAACCGCGTGCGGAGAGATTCGCGGCGTTGTTGGTGCATGTTGAATGTAGACATTAAAAATATCTTCTTCTACGTGTTTGTATAGGGATTTATGTGAAGTCATGGTGCAAAAACCTGGATAGATCTGGCATTGACAGTGACGGAACTTAATTGTTTAGGGAAACAGGAGACGGCCATTGCACGATCTCCGAAATTAAACTAATATTGCGACGACGAAACGACCGTGGATTATATATGAATACGAACTACTCTATTGCAGGGTTGTGATTGCACGTTTTGGTGGTTTTTTTGGGGAGAAAGCTTCCATGGGAGTTGTTACGGGCTGCCATTGTTTTTGAATTTTGAGTGTTCGGGATTACGTAGAAACTGTTAGGAACCGGACCGGGTACACGCAGCGAAAATACACTGTCACACACACACAAACTCACGAAAATAAAGCAAGAAGAACACAAGGATTTTTACGTGGTTCGGATTCGGTGCAAATCCTACGTCCACGGGCTACAACTAGATTTTATTTGAATGAGGAGATTACAAGAGATACACTCAATTCTTATAGGTATTGAGTTGTGGTGCAATTTTTCCTTGAACATATGAAGGCTATTTATACATATGAGAAGGTAATGTGAATGTAGAGTTGTGTTTCAACACATTCACCAACCTTTGAAAATTGTTTCACCAAACTTTGAAAAAACAACTTCAAAATGTTCACATTCACCTAACAATCTCCCACTTGAAGATTTTGAACATCTCTCATTAATCTCCTAACATAACAAGTCTTCCAAGCTTCCAGTTCCAAAGAACAAGCTAAGACTCAGCCAATTTCCTAGTTGCAGCCGCCCCTCATCATCAAGTACTAGAAGGGCCAGTTGAAGCTCCTACAAGCTCCAACTCAGTCGTGGTCAATACCGCCACCGACTCATCCCCTGTCTCAACTGGCTTGGACACTCCACCGGATCCAGAGATACACCGAGGACCACTAACACTCTCCAAACTTTGCAAACTTCCAACAGGAGAGAATTTTTCAGTTTTAGTCTTCAAAACCCAACGGCTCTTTGTAACTGTACCCGGAACACACCCCGTGCTCCCACTGTCACAAAATCCCCTGAATGGTTTAGACTTTCCGACTCGTTCAGCTAACATCTCTTTGGCTCCAGACTTCATGTTTGCAAAATGAACTCTCTTAGCACTAGATTTAGCGAACCAGATTTTGTTATGCTTAACAGGGACGGTCATACTTCCCTCAGCAGGTACCTCAACCATATATAATGACCCACGCTTCATACCTTGAGCAATCACCGAATTTCCATTGACCACCCTCCATTTACCACCACCAAACCTTACTTCCAGTCCTTGTTTATCCAGCTGACCAACAGAAATCAATTTCTTCTTCAGCTCCGGAATCACCCTGACATTCTTCAGGTTCCATGTAGTTCCCAATGAAGTAACCAGATCAATATCTCCTATGCCCGTTACTTCAAGCATCTCGTCATTTGCTAACCGTACCTTCCCAAAATCTCCTTCTTTTAGATTCACCATCGTTTCTCCGTTGTCCATGGCGTGAAACGAAGCCCCTGAATCCATGACCCAAGAGTCTACAGAACTTTCCATACTTAGTATCAGTGCATCATCCTCAGACACACTCTCGACACCAGCAATGTTCAATTCTTTCTTTGGACATTGACTCTTAACATGTCCCACCTCCTGGCAGTTCCAGCACTTCACATTCTTCCAAGTTCTAGATGAACTTCTTCCCCGACTCCCACTACTCCCACTATTCCTACTATTCCCTCTACCTCTTCCGATATTTAATAACTCAGAAGAAGAAGATCCACCTTGATTCTTGCGTCTGATATCCTCGCCAAGAACCAAATCTCTAACCCCTTCAAAAGTCATACCACTGGTCCCCACTGAACTTGTAACAGCGGTTACTGTTCCAGACCAGCTATCAGGTAGTGAAGCTAGTAACAGTGAAGCTTGAGTCTCGTTATCAAATTTAATTCCCACAGATGACAATCTGGACAGAATTGAATTTAGATTGTTAATGTGAACAGTAACTGAGCCTTCCTCATTCATCCTTGTAGTGAACAACTCCCTCATCAAGAACACCTTGTTAGCCGCCGACGGTTTCTCATACATGTTCGTCAGAGCATCCATCATACCACGCGCCGTGGTTTCCTTCATGATGTTGAAAGCGACGCTCCTTTCCAACGACAATGTAATAACCGCCTTAGCTTTCTTGTCCTTTGAGTTCCACGCATCTTTAGCAGCTTTTTCCATTTTCTCCGGTTTGTCTCCAAGTACCACGTCCAAATCTTTCTGACATAGCAATGCTTCTATTTGCATTTTCCACCAGCTAAAGTCAGAACCGTTGAACTTCTCGATTACAACCTTGTCTTCAGCCATTACGACAAACAAGAGACAAATATTTTATAGTACTTTTGTGTGACAGAACAGTACCCTTCAAAGTACCAAGATACCTTTTAATACGATTAATAGAAATTAGTTTCTGATGTGGAAGATCAGACAAAACTGCAACCACAGAGCATACTCTAATTTCTAAAACCGAGACCTCCTCCAAAACCCGAAGCTCTGATACCAGTTGTTAGGAACCGGACCGGGTACACGCAGCGAAAATACACTGTCACACACACACAAACTCACGAAAATAAAGCAAGAAGAACACAAGGATTTTTACGTGGTTCGGATTCGGTGCAAATCCTACGTCCACAGGCTACAACTAGATTTTATTTGAATGAGGAGATTACAAGAGATACACTCAATTCTTATAGGTATTGAGTTGTGGTGCAATTTTTCCTTGAACATATGAAGGCTATTTATACATATGAGAAGGTAATGTGAATGTAGAGTTGTGTTTCAACACATTCACCAACCTTTGAAAATTGTTTCACCAAACTTTGAAAAAACAACTTCAAAATGTTCACATTCACCTAACAGAAACAGTCAAACAGATTGCAATTTATAATAATTAAAATCAGTTAGTTATCGGTTCTGAATTCAACGCCAATTTTATATCAGGTTAATTAACCGGTTATAAGCTTAATAAAATTGATCTTGTGTATATATTTAGTGATTTATTTATTTTAAGGGTGGGAGTGGGAGAGTAGCTCTCCCATCCCACTGAACTCACGTGCTACGTCAGTTTTTCTCTCTCTACTCACTTCAATCTTTCTCCATCTTTCCAAATCTTTTACTCATGGAACCAGTACTCACTGAACCCACTATGCCACATCAGAATTTTTATTTTTAAATTTATTTATTAATTATAAAAATTAATATAACATTTAATTTAATATTTCAATTAAAATAAATACGTTTTAAATAAAATTAAAAGTCAAATAACATTTAATTAAAAAAACACACCATTAAAAAAATTAAAAAAACCTAAATACGAGAAATTAAATCCTAAATACGAGAAATTTAATCCTAAGTACTAGAATCTAAAAAAAAAACCTAGGTGTCTCTTTTATAACATTTCACGCTTCTATGTGCGTAAACTCTCTGTTATGTGTCACCAGATACTGTTGTAGGGTTTGTTCCACAACCTCTTCGTCGGTTGTCCAGTTTGGTCGGTTGAAAGATATGTTGACGTAAGTTTGATTAAATTGTATCATTTTTCTGTTCATATCTTTCCATTTAGCGTTAAGCATATGGTTATTCCGATAATGAACCGTGCCCATAATTTTGTGGAACTCTTCCACCACACGAGCCCAGAATACTAGGAAGGATGTCGTATCCGTTTCTTAGGTAACGGCGACCCAGACTCTTGTCAAAGCCACCTCTTATTTTCTAGTCCAAGAACGAATCATCCTATTTCCATGGGCTGCCATTTTTTGACAAAACTAGAGAGAAATATTTAGAAAGAAAGTAGATAATGGTGTCAAAGGTTGAGAGAATGGTATGAAAGGTTGAGAGAATGGTGTGATTTTTAAATGGATAGAGGGAAGTATTTATAGGAGTGGGTAAAAATTTATTTTGATTGGATTAAAAAAAATTTACAAAAGATGAAAGATTCTACGGGTTCACCATCATCCAAACCAGCCCAAAACACTCGAACCCGCTTGGTACCGAACCCACGGGACAGGGGTACCGGCAGTACCGCACCCGTTTTTTGATCGAGCCCGCTGAACCCGGATACTACTCCGTGAAGCCTAAGACATATTATCGTAAGCTTGTTTATCATGTTAACAAAATATATATATTTTTTTCAGCAAAGTTCTCTTTTGGGTCTGTTGTTGTTCTCGAGTTAATGGGTTTTTATATTTATTATGGGTTTTTATGTTTATTCCTTTTTGTTGTTTAGTATGTAACCCTAAATATTCATATAGAAATAATGATACAGTTAATTCTTTGTTTTGTACACACCATTTTCAAATATCAACAATGAAATCATATGTTTACGTCATAATTTTCCAAGATGTTTTTACTTGAGATTTTGAAATGAAATTTTCAATACTTAAAAAATTACTTCCTCATATACACAACTTGTTCAAGACAAAGTATAACACTAATTATCTACCATACAAATATAGATTCAAACAAAGAGACACCACTGTAAAATGATTCGTGTAAAGGGTTGACTTGAGCTATAGTACAAGAATTCAAGTTAGAATTGCTGCTATAAAAGCTAAACGATCAAGATAAATGGAGAAATGAGTGATGGTGTAACAATGAATTAAGCCTTCAAAAATAAAGTATCTAGATTTCAATTCGAGAGATACGACTTACAAATTTCGTGCAAGAGATTAGCCAAATGGCACTCAAGGCCTTTGTTGGTGCATTTACACATATCTTGTTGTCTTGGAGATATCCAACCAAAACCCAAATTGTATTTATTACTAGCAAGCGGGTTATAGTTTGTAAATTTATTAAATTATTGTTGATCAACCATGAAGGGGTGACAAATCAGGCTCTCATGTCGTGTTTTAGCTGACATGACACGATAATATTTTATATAACACGAACACGACTCGTCACTATGTCATGTTTTGTTTTACTAACACGAAAACGACACAATTAAAACACAACAAAAACGACCAACATGAAAAATATAATTAATCATACAAAACACGACAAACATGAAAAACGCGATCGATCATGAAAAACACGTGCTAATATTGTGTCAATTTCATGTCAAATTTTGCATGCAATACGACATCGTATTTTTTACACTTGACACAAATACGAATTTAAAATTTAATTTCGTGTTTTGTATCGTGTTTTTTTTTTCATGTTATGAATTACCATTTTTACAAAAATTACCATTTTTACAAATATGAATGTAAAATTTGAAAGAATGATGATGATTATAGAGGCATCGCAAAGACCGGAGAAATGTGGCAAAAAAAGGTCGAAAAAGAATACGTCCAACAACTTTACATGGTTGGCATTTCACTTGATATAAGACCAAAGGGAGAGGAGGACGGCATATGTGCGGTGATCTATGTGTCAACCCCAAACCGCACGGGAACACCATTCCGGTTGGTGTGGGAAAGGTGAGGGGATGGGTTTCAAGGGGTTGGGAACACCCCAGGGGAACATCATCTCTTTTCTCTTTCTTACTCATATATATATATATATATATATATATATATATATATATATATATATATATATATATATATATATATATATATATATATATATATATATATATATATATATATATATATATATATATATATATATATATATATATATATATATATATATATATATATATATATATATATATATATATATATATATATATATATATATATATATATATATATATGTGTGTGTGTGTGTGTGAGGGGTAGTGAGGGGATATCATTTTCTCAAATTTAAGGGGTAAGAGGTTAGTGAGGGGAAGGTGACGTGGCACTCCAACCCTTTGGGGTGAGTGGTCACGGCTCCTCTTATAAACCTTTTAAAAATAAAACCTTTTACAAAACAGTGTTTCTTTTCCAGGAAATTCCACTACATTTTCAAAACTTTATTTGAAAAATCATTGTTTTACTTTTTTTCAAAAAAAAAAAAAACCAAAACTATCAGGTTTTTAGATTTCGGTTTCTCATGTTATTTTGTTAAATTAAATGACATTTAGTAGCGCAATCTTTTAGTGACATTTTTTTGTGCCACTATAATATATTTTTAGTGATACTTTTTTATGCCACTATAAAAACTAATAGATATTGTGACATTAATCATTTTATAACATTGGTTTTCATGGTTTTATTCATAAGAAAATTGCTAAAATTTAATAAAAACACGTAATTTTCTAAAAAAAATAAAAAGATGAGATCAAGACATGCTTATTACTTTAATCATATATAATAAATCAAACTAAACCGAAAAAATCAGTTTTCCTAAAATCCAAAAACCAAATCGTTGGTTTTTCAAGACCGTTTGGTTTTTTGGTTTAGAAATCTCTGATTTTTTGCCTTTGTTTACGATTTCGGTTTTTTTCACACCTTTTATAAACCACCAAATTCATATTTCCTTTAAGCATAATGCATTCAACATACCTCAGCCCTCAGGAAGTGGAGTCACCATGGTTTGAAATTACAAAATGTATCAGTGGTTGATTACAAAAGGCATGTTGCATATATAGCTTAATGATCATCAACGTACCTCTACATATACCCTTCACAAACAGCCATATACTTTTATAACCCTCGTACAACCTCCAATCCACCCATCCTTTACACCCTTAAAATAGACATAGAATTTTGAGAAATAAATTGTGAAATCATGCATGATATCTATACTCATCTTCAATGTTGATCCAAGATTTTTCCTCCTAATTTCTTCACCATAACTTTATAGTCTTCCATAATGCTCGTTGAGACTACCCTCTATCTTACGCAATGTAAATATCTTGACATTTCTTCACCATAACATCATAACTCTACAACACTCAAATTGACATCTCTTACAGAAGCTTTACGAGGATCGAAGTAGAAAAGAGGCTTAGGCACAAACGTGTCTTCGTAGTAAACATCCACGATCAGTAACTTACTTGGAGATGTAATCAAAGCCATAATCTATGAAACATTTAGTAAATCTTGAGGATTTGAACCGTAAATTGCATTACAGGGTTGGATGATCTTCGTTTTGAGCCTTAATTTACCGTTATTGCATTTTTAGATGTTTAGGGCTTTTGTATTTAACGTTTAATATCCACTTAACATTTTTATTTTGAATTCAAGAGATGAAACCGACAATAAGGGTTATTTCTGGTAATAAAGGTAGTTTTTGAACACAAGATTTGAGTTTACTAGTAAATAATGTACAAAAAATTGACTCGGTGTGAACAAGTATAACAGTTTAGTACCCTCTAATGTCATTTTTCCCTCCTAAATAAAGGTCTTCCTTTATAGGATATATAGTAATTTAAACATCAAAAAGATATTTAGGATATTTTATAAAAATAACATGTTTGATTTGGACATAAATTTATAAAGTATTTTTTAATTTAACTCAAACTATAATAAACCAACATTCCAAAAACAACAAACGATAAGAAAAAAAAAAAGCCATGTTGATCAAAATGAATATAATATATGAATCATAGCTTAAAGCATACAAAGTATAACAATATTCACTAGATATTCTATAATATAAAATGTTATAATTTCAAGAGTGGGTAATTTGATTAAATAATTAAAAAATATTGTCTCATCACCCCTCCCCCCAATCCTACTGCACTTTCACCGTACACACATGTTGTTGCTACAAAGGAGAAGTGTAGGGTGGACGGAGTAGAAGCCGGTGGGTGCGGGTTCGAGGGGATAAAGGATGCAGCACCGCCAATAGAGTGCGGTTTCAGTCGGTGGCAGGTTCAAGGATGAGCGTTCGCGGGTTAGTGAAGTCGCTTGGAGTCGAAGACAAAGAACGAAAAAGAGGGACAACAGGTTAGAGGTGGTGGATGGTCGGCGGCTTCTACTCCCCCACCGCGGGTTCAGCAGCAGGTTGGAGGTGGTGGATGGTCGACGGCTTCTACTCCATCCACCCTTACAAATGATACAAGTGGTTACTACAATTTTAAGAGCATCACACCATGTATAGCTTTTTTTTTTTTTTTTTACTTTGTCAGATCATATTTTTACAAACTTTATCAAACATAATGCTATTAATTAAATCATTTGCATCTATCGGCCATTTTTAAAATATTGATATAAAATAAACTAATTTACCTTCATCTTTTGTGAAATATTTTAAAAACCCTTCATCTAATTTGTTATATTTAAGCATATACAATATTTATAAAACGAAAAAATACTCGACTATAACATCAATAAAAACAATATATTGCAATACATGAAACTAAAACAAACATTACTAAAAGAAATAAAAATAAAAATATACTCTGAAAAACGGTGTCGTTAACCAAGAAAACATTATAATAATATGATTTCAGAATCTGTACCCACAACCAAAACCAACCAAACAAATGTTCAATCCTTCCATGAAACACAGAGAATCAAAACCCACTAAACTCACCCTCACTGTTCCTCCACCACCTCCTCCCCAAACCCACGTTGTGCAATTCTGTAATACAAAATTCCCATTGTAGCCAAACACGCCCTGCACCCAAAACCACATATATATATAATAAAAAAAAACAATAAAATAAACCAAAGTAGGTTGCTATTTCTCGAGAGAAAATACTTACATGATTGCTATGATGAGAAGTATTTTTCTTGGATCCATTCTTGAAGGCCTATGGTGACGTGTAGTATTATGAGTCTCGTCTGGATTCCCGTCTTTTTTTGGAGGTGCGGTCACGGGTAAAGTTGGCAATGCACTTGACCAGAATGGAATCAATGACCTTAGAAACTTGTGTCGGAATGTTCCTACAAGTTATAAAATTGGTTTTATTTATGCAATATGATGGATGAAAAAGACGAAAATGCCCTTTTGGGATTGTTGTCTGACTGACCTCTCCTGGTGTACTTCTTGCGGTTAGCGTCTTCGTCGTCTGCGTAATAAGAAATCTCGGAGTTTTGTCTTTCGACTTGTTGTGCGGTTTTTCTTGTGGTGGCACCTGGCTGCATTCCGTTCTTGAAAGGTTAGTAAAGATGGGAAATGGAATGGAATTGGAATCTGTCTTGGGAATTGGAATGTGAAGGGATTATGATGTGTTATGTTTTTTTGGTTGATGGGAAACTGTATGGAATTTAGTGATATATGTATTTGGATATTTTGTTTTTATTTTATTGTGAAATGTATAATGGGGGTATTTTGGTCTTTTGATGTAAAAGGAAGAATGGAATTGAATTTCTTCCATGGTTCTGGCCTCCGGAAGGAATAGTGAAATGCATTAGACATGGAATTTGAAGGATCCTGATGGAATTGAGTTCGGTCCGTTTGGTGATCAAGCATGCCATGGAATGGAATCTTGGATTCCGATTCCGCCGAAAGGCTTAACATGAAAAAGTAGTTGTAAAACTGGAAGGAATAGTGAAATTATATAACATGGAATTTGAAGGATTTTGATTGAATTGGATTCCGTGCATTTGGCAACCAAACATGCCATGGAATGGAATCTTGGATTCCAATTCCGCGGAATGGCTTAACATGAAAAAGTACTTGCAACACGAGAAGGAATAGTGAAATTATATAACATGGAAATCGAAGGATTTTGATCACATTTCATTCGGTCCATTTGGTACCCAAGCATGCCATGGAATGGAATCTTGGATTCCGATTCTGCCTAAAGGCTTAACATGAAAAAGTACTCACGACACGAGAAGGAATGTTCCATATAGCACGGAATTTGAAGGATTTTGATCGAATTGAATTCCGTCCATTTGGTAACTAAACATGCCATGGAATGGAATCTTGGATTCCAATTCCGCAGAAAGGCTTAACATGAAAAAGGAGTTGCAACACCAGAAGGAATGGAAAAATCTATATAGCATAAAATTTGAAGGATTTTGATCGAATCGAGTTCAGTCCATTTGAAAACCAAGCATGCCAAGGAATGGAATCTTGGATTCCAATTCCACCCGAAGGCTTAACATAAATAAGTACTTGCAACACCAGAAGGAATAGTAAAATCTATATAACATGGAATTTGAACGATTTTGATCGAATTGAATTCCGTCCATTTGCCATGGAATGGAATCTTGAATTCCAATTCTGTCAGATTCTGCCAAAATCCACAAAGTAAAGGTTTTAACATGAAAAAGGTACTTACAACACCAGAAGTGGGGCTTCTCAAGTGATTCGCTGAATTAGGAACATCTATCTCCACAATATCTGTGCTTGAAGGTTTAGAAGAAGAACCATTTGCATCTTTTGTTACCAAAGACTCTGAGGTTAAAACAGGAGCTGGCAATGAAACCGGATTGTTTCCAAACACATTCTTCTCCATTCCAGTCTACATCATACAATAATCATTATGAAATTATAATACATTACAACAAGATCAATAGTTTATATTGAAGCACCAAATCTTCAACAATTTGGATTACCTGCATAATCGCTTCCTTCAACTGTGAATGTAAACGGGACCCGGAATCTTTAACACTTTTAGGAGGCCATATCTACAAAGAAAGTTCACATTTATCTACTAATTGTCTCTATAAAGAACCATTCTTGAAATCAGATATACAGGTAAATGTAAATATGTAATACACTACATAACCATACAAGTAGACCTTACCGAAGTTGAACATTGAGGGCAAACATATCCAGCTGGCGCAGTGTGTGGAGGATAACTTTTAATATTTGAAACTAAGCAACTTGTGTGTATGATATCTGGAAACATATAAAGAAATAATAGGGTGGTGTGATTTACAGATTTTATAAAAATTAAAAACAAGTAATGGATGTTTCTTGAGTGCAGGATAACATACGTAGGCAACCCAGACGTGTTGTTTGAGAACCACCACCTTCTTCAAGCACTTCTTGACAATGGCAACATTTTGTGGGCCAGTCATATTCTCCATCGATTACCCACTCTGAGTATGTACGAACCTATGAAATCAAATCAATAGTTTCAGTGAAAAAGTGATCAGAGTGGTGAAGAAAAACAAGTGTTGTATAGGGAGATATTACAACGTACCACACAAATTTGGTGCTCTGAAAAACAGATGCATTCTCCACATACAGGGACCTTGTGTACGAAGCAGTACAATTTCGTTGCCTGTGAATTGTGTATCCGCTTTGGTTAGTACCCAATTTATTACGCTTCGTCAACTGAGGTCAAGTTTCATCGTGAATTGAACTACGTGCAGTGTTCATCAACAAAGCTACTTGATGGAGTATTTAGATCTAAAAGGATTGCATTTGCACACTCTTCTCGAACAACAAAAAAAATCGAATTCGGATCTAAGATCTCAGATCAGAGCAATGGCGACACAAATTTGGTAGCTCGATCTGATCTGAGAGCTCTAATCAATAGTGAACATTATCAACGGATTCAATTGCCCAAATTAAAACCTAGCATTACGTTTATAAATCCAAAACATTACGTTAAGATAGAAGAGGAGGACATGAGCATACCTTCCGGCACTTGCAGACCACCATCGCATTAACTATAAGTTGTATTACAGCTGAAACCCTAAAATTGAATATCAATTTTAGTATTAAATATGATTTCGATTGGAATAGACACAAACTTCCTCAATACGGTATGGTTTTCGATGGAATCTTTTAGGGTTTTAGGTAGAAAAAATTGAGATCCGTAAACAATGATGATGAGGTGATCAATTAGAGATTGTATTTGGTGGTTTGATTTCAATGCTCAGGGATTTGGATTTCTGAGACGAAATTTCATGGTGAGACGTAATTGGGTTCTCAGGCTTAGCGTTAATACCAGAGACGAGATGGGTTTCGGGTTGCGACACGGAGGAAATAATCGTGTGCGACTTGGCGCAGCTGGTGACAAGATCCTGGAAAACTACAGTTGGGTCATTGGCCATGGACTTTATATTTTTAAATTAATAATTTAAATGTTTGTTTAATTATTTTATAAAAAAATAAAGGATTTCATGTATATCTTAAATAAATCTTAAAATATCATATTGTCAACCTAATCTTTTAATATCATCGTATATATATCTTTTATAAGCTTTCAAAATATCATATGCCCAAATTGTTTTTAAAATTTTTTTATAATCATTTTTTGTAATTCAAAATCATTATAAATATAACGGAAATCTGGAATGACCGAAATACTCTTACATCTATTTGTTGGAATCCGTTCAATCTTTCAATCAGACTTCTCAGTTCTCATACAATCATATTGTTGGAAAGTAGAAACACAATCATCGACATCAATTTCCATCTTCAGGATGATTATTGACGGTGACAAAGTATGGCTAATGACAAATAAGTACGACGGGTGATGGAAATCGGTGTGGATTATTATCGTTGAATATGAAAATCGGTGTTGAAGATGATTATTGATGGTGAATTAGTACAACGGACGACGACTATAGACGGTGAAGGGTAGATAACGACTATGGGCAAGCGGAGTCGTCATTCCCCGAGGTTGTGTTGTTTGTGTTTCCACATTCCAACGACGTGTTTGTGTGAGAAGCTTGATTGAATGATTGAGAGCATTCCAACAAAATAAAAGTAGGGGTATTTTGGTCATATAGAATTTTCTTATATTTATAATGATTTAAAATTACAAAAAATTATTATAAAAATGTTTTAAAGTATTAATAAAAAGAATTGGGCAACTATGATATTTTGGAAACTTATAAAGGGTATGTATGATATTAAGATATTAGGTTGGACAAATATGATATTTTGGAAGCTTATTAAGGGTATATATGATATTAAGAAATTATGTTGGGTAAATATGATATTTTGATGTTTATTTAAGACATATATTGAATTCTCTCTATAAAAAAACTATGGTCTGTCGTTTCTCAATTTCGTAAACTAAAAAGTATTATTTTCTTATAGAAAATATGTAACAAATGAATTGATATATTGATATTTTATAAACCTTCAAACTTAAAAATACTTTAAACCCATGTTGCTGCATTTTACAACTGAAAGTTGTCATGTCTCACAAATGAGTGTTTGAGCAACTCACAAGTCATGATTTGATGGTACGTTGAGTTATTGTTGGTTGTTATAGTGTCACATTAACAGTTTGGAATAATGGAAATAAAAAGTATATCAAGGGGTTCACACTTTAGTTCTAACACAAGTTAGGAGGTGCGGGAGTGCACAATTGTGTCAGACTAAGTTGATATTGGTACGACCAAAGTAGCGAGGGTCAAGGGAGCTATGTCCTTTGTGGGATCCTAGGGGTAGAGCCCCTACCGAGGTCTAAAAGACAGAGCCCAAATGAATTTTGTGATTAACATCAGCATTTCGTAGTATTCAACATCAGCATTAGCACGTACTAACCATCTTCTCCTCTTGCTTGGCCATCATGTTCAGCATCATCATCTCAATTGGATCCAACATGGAGGGTTTGGATTGTGTTTCATCATTACCTTCAACTCCTTGGTCAATGGTCGGAGCCTGACTTCTTATGTTCACCATTATGAGATGTATATATGTTAATTCTAATACCATGCTTAGATGTTTAAAAGCTCAACTACATATAGGTCTCGTTCATCATATAATTCTAAGTATCCGCTTATAATGATTTATTGAAACCTCAAATACACTAAAGTTATGTCCAAGAACTACTCCTATTACTTATTTCCCATAACACATAAAGGTCTTAACACCACATCATATTAAATTTTAACTCATAATAAGTTCTTATCATCTCAACAACACTAAAGTTTAAGTCCAAGCACTAATTCTAGCACTTGGTTCACTTAAATCAATGTTCTAATACAAAATTGTGAGTTTGTGACACCCCTCGCTAAGGGTATTTTATAAAACATCATTTTAACCGCACAAGTTCTCAACAAGGTGTTTAAATCATCATACGCAGAGATTTGGTCCCAAAACATCATATTCAAAAATGTTAAGTTATTTGTAGCGAGGAAGTATTATAATTAGTAACAAATTTTTTTTAAGGAACCACAAAAATCGTGCCCTTCTAAAATCCTCAACAACTCTAAGCTTTTCTCTTAGTCTTCAAGTTTAGCACATGTCAAAATAGGTTTGGCAATGAGAATGCCTATTGAGTATACCCGATGTTGGCTAGATGATATCGGTCATCATACTCGATTCAAACCCCCCCTCCTCCAAAACATTATCAATGAATCGTCACACCTTAAGAAAGAATAAATCATTATGAAAACATCGCAATAACTTCAAATACCATTAAGTTTATAATTCACCAAATCAAATAAAATAGATACTTCATGTATATAATGCATGATGATGCAATAATCAACTATCCCAAACCTAAGTCATCCCAAGTCTAACTCCTCATCATCATCTCGTTTATTTCAACCCTCCTCTCACCACTGTTCTCTACAAGACATTACAATTCCCGCTATAGACATCATATACCACCATAATACTCACAATAAGTCACCACAATGCTCGTTATGAGCAATCACAATGATCACTATGAGCCACCACAATTCACCACTAGTCACCATTACTCATTGTCATATAACATCCTCATCTAAGGACCCTACAAGTCTCAACCCAATGCATGAATGCACACAAAGGATGCAAAAACATTTTCAAAATCTTCATACTTTTCAAAATAATAACTCCACAAAAATATCATTTCATGCAATGGACCAATAGTACATATAGTAATATTTTAACATATAAGAATGATGCACGAAACAATAACAATAAAACACACACCACAAATAGTTATAGATACGTGTACTTCTGGTACACTCACCTTAGTAAAGTAGTTAAACAAGTCCTCAACATCTTCAAGGTTTGCTATAACTTTACTCCCTTCCTATAAGTCAATAAAAGAAGTGTCACTTCCATTTTACCCAAATTGTTGGGGACAAACATCCCAAATTTATCACTAATATACATTAGGTTAAACATCCATTATAGATGGGTTTAACATGTTAAACAACTTTAAAGCAATAATTCATTAGGTTGGGGAAACAAACACCAATGATTAAAGCCTAAGTAGAGTATTGTAGTAAGCAAAAGTGAGCAGGCACGTGGTCGCGCAAAGCATGACCATTTGGTTACACAGGCCGCACACAACGACAGAGGAATTTTTAGAGCTCTAACTGCATCCATATAGGCCGTACAAAATCCATACGGGGCGCACGGATACTCGGCAGTTTTTATTATTTTTCCATTTTTGTCGCAAGCAAGCCTAAATGTATGCCAAAGTTCCCTAGACTCTTAAAAAACTAATGAATGAGTACTTCCAAGGGCTTTCACTAAATAAATACATCATATCCTCATAATGTTCATGACTTAATCATTAACCACTTAATGCCAAATGTCTCATTTCCCCCATAAAGATATGGAGTCAAACATTAAGCTGAAGTCATTCATCACATTAGGAACTCCTCATTTATCCACTAAGAACTTACTCAATTGGTCATCCAATATTGATTCATTCCATCAATTCTATTTCCAGTTTCAAAAGAAACCCAACCATGGAATCCCCATTTCCATTCATTGATCAAAATGGTGGGAAATTCTTGGAATGTCCAATTCTAATCATTATTCAAGTGTTTTCCTAAGAGTTTCCACCACAACTTGGTTGCAATCATTAATGAGACATTTAGAAATGAATCCATTCATCCAAAACACATCAAGTGATCCATTAATACCAAGATGTACAAGATCTCATCAAAATTCATGCATAGGGTTCATAACACCCATTTCTACATTAGTGGTGATTCTAGATCATCAATTAGTTGAATAATTGTAACACCATGTTCCTTTTTGCTAAGTGTTTTCATGATAATCTTAGTGTAATTAAGATTAAGCATGATGTCTTATGTGTTAGGATGGTTTGAGTGCTTTTTAGATGAATTTTTTCGATGAAAAGTGCCAAAGAGGGGCCACACGAGTCGTGTGGAATCACACGGGTCGTGTAAAAAGACCCTAAGACACTGTCTGAGACTGTTCCAGACTTACACGGGTTGTTTCAAGCAACACGGGTCGTGTAGAAAGCGATCAAGAGCAAGCAGTAGCTTTACATGGGTCGTGTAAAGCAAAACGGGTCGTGCTGCTGAAGTTAGCGACGCTAATGTTGCAAATACCCTTTTTAAATGTCGGTTTTTGTTTATTTGGGGAAAGGAATTCTCGAACCAAAACCTCTCAAAACCCAAGAAAAAGCCCTAGAAACTCCATAGATCAAATTGGCTCTCGAGAGCTTGAAGGATTGAAGTATGGTATGGTACTTTGCATCTAAGAGGTATGGTTGTTTGTTCTTGCTCTTAATCAATAGCCAATTTAGCTTGAATGAGTTAGGTTACAGGTTGGTGTCGATCCACCTGTAACTATTGAGATTAGAGGATGTAATTCTTGAATTGGATGTGTAATAGGGTTGTGATTCAAACCCAAAGTATGAAATAAGCTATAGTTGAGTGAGCAGAACTATAGCAAATAAGTACAAGGTATTCACTTATGTGTGGTGTATGTGTGATATGGTGTAGGTGCTGAAAGTGCAAGAAGACACTTTGGCCTACCAATTGTACCATCTGGAACGGTGTAAGCTACTATATCTAGGTGAGTAAATCTACCTAACATGTTAGTTGTAACATGTTGTGTATATTATATGTGCTTATTTGTTGATGATACATATAGTATAATATGTGTAAACTAGGTAGACACATAGAGAATCACTTGTGATTATATGTGTTAGAAAGTTGTGGTTATAATGAGTAGTAATCGGTATCGGGATGAGAATCTCGTGTCCTCTTGAGGTGGAGTTTACATATCGTATAATGAGTGCTTTGTAATTATGCACAACTGAGATAGTAGCAGTTGGCTTAGCAAGTACTTAGCAACCATTGAGTACGAGTGTGCATAATAAGTATATATGATATATATATATATATATATATATATATATATATATATATATATATATATATATATATATATATATATATATATATATATATATATATATATATATATATAGTATGATATTGTGTATATATAGTGCTTGTTACTCCACAGGTGTACAAAGATCACTGTGTAATGAGTACTTTATATACTACATAGAGTAAATCCGCTAGGCATGTGATAAGTGTCTTGTGATTACGTGTCAAGCTGTAGAGAGTTATGTGGCTAGAGTTGTCCCATAACAGGATCCTTGTGAAAGAGATGTCGAGGAACATCTCTGAGATCATATAATGATTAATCTATATCATATCTCGTGTGATACGCATTGATTGAATCCTTATCAATTGAAGTGATCTCATATATTGGCTTTAGTAGCCGAGGATTTGGGTTTAATTACCCGATAAATTATACGGCCTTTGTGGCTAGGAGATTGGATTTGATTACCCATTGTATATATATATATATATATATATATATATATATATATATATATATATATATATATATATATATATATATATATATATATATATATATATATATATATATATATATATATATATATATATATATATATATATATATAGAGAGAGAGAGAGAGAGAGAAAGAGAGAGTTAGTATTAAATACATTTGGTAAGTATTGTGTTATTGTAGGACCAATTCTGGACCATTATATTGAAAAAATCAAGAGCTTAGATGATAGTGGCATTTGTGTAATTAAAATGAAAGAATTAAATAAAAATAATTAAAAACATCTTGTTAAGAGCATCTTGGAAATTTCTATATACCTATAAATAAGGAAACAATATAATTTTCAAATCAATTTTGAAGATCGAAACAAAAATTACGGATCGTCTTCTCAATTTGGGTTCCATTATCTACTTAATGTACGATTTTTATAGTGACGATTGGAATAAAAGCTAGCATAAAAACGATTTCTGGAAATGAACATCGATCATCACTTTGAATTCTTGCGATTAAGAAGAAAAATGTGCAATTACCACCCATTCTCTAAGAATGATTAAAATAACATGCAAACAGACTCAATGAATTACGTACAATATAACATATACACATCCATTCTCTAAGAATGGCCTAAGCCACATAGTAACTAACCCCATTATCTAAGAATGACTTATACTTTATGGTACAAAAAGCTATTAGCAAAAACGACAACAAATCAACATCTGTATCTTCACAGTATGGAAATCATCATTCTCTGATAATGAACTTGAACCATTCTCATAGACATTCTCTAAGAATGACTTATAGCAAAAACGACGCCAAATCAACATCTGTATCTTCACAGTATGGAAAGCCCCATTCTCCGAGAATGCCCCATTCTCTAAGAATGCCATATTCTCTCTGAGAATGAACTTGAACCATTCTTATAGACATTCTCATAGAACGCCTCTCCGAAATCCAGAAAAAAAAAAGACGGAGATGAAATTTTTTTGACGAACAGTTGTACCAGGTTCCAATCGATTAATTTGGCGAATTTTATATCAGGTTTCGATCGATTAGCTCTTCTTTTTGCAATTGTCGGGTCCACCCGTTTGCGATGCCGACCGGTTTCTGCTTTGCAATTCCAGTTCGTCTCCAACAGGTACGTATCAGATTTTAGCTTTATCGATTACCAATCAGATTTATGCTTTATCGATTCCAGCTTTTACTTCGATTCCATATGCGAACCGTTCAAAATATAATCTGAATGGTAAGTCAGTAACAGGAGGAGGCTCTGATTGCCGGCGACGATGGTGGATGAAGCAAGGGAGGAAGCCGACAGCGATGGTGGATGAGGCAGGGGAGGAAGACGGATGTAGATTGAAGACGTGAGAGAGATGGAGAGGATAAATAGGGTTGGTAAGTTACGTTGCATAAATAGGGTTGGTAAAGTTACTAATTTGCCCCTATCAAATGATTGGTCCAGAATTAGTCTTACAATCACACAATACATAGAAAATGTATTTGAACATATATATATATATATATATATATATATATATATATATATATATATATATATATATATATATATATATATATATATATATATATATATATATATATATATATATATATATATATATATATATATATATATATATATATATCGGCCTTCGTGGCTAGTAGGTTGGGCTTAATTCCCCAACATATGTGGTTAGAGCTTTTGTGCTCATACTACAATAAGGGTAGTAGTAAGTCTTAGTGACTCGAAACCATAAAGGTTGAGGAGAAGATAAATATAAAGTCATTGTGGCTTACGATCAGGGAGGTCGTAGAATGGAGGAATCCGTGTTGGAAGTCAGCGTGACAGAGTACCGTGTAATGGTATTGAGTTGTTAGTTAGGTGTATGCTTGTGTTACTTGTAATACACCATGCTTGTTCATTTAGTAGCTTAGGTGTCGGGAGATACCTATATGACTACATAAAGGGTGTTTTGTAGTTATCGAGAATGAATTATAGGTGGTATGATATGTTTATATTAACCGGTACTTATAAGTTGTTGCAGGGAATAACTGCACACACGAGTTGGGTGATGTATTACATTATAATTAAGTTATTCATGCCATTGTATTGTTGCTCACTAAGCTTTATAGCTTACGTGTGTGTGTGTTATATTGTGTGCAGGTTAGTAGTTGTATCGCCCGGTTCGGATCATGGGACGATTATTGATGATAACTTATTGTAGTATCCAGAGCACACGAGTATCCAATTATATTATTTAAGTTGTAAATGCGAATTTTTTTGGGTATACTTTTTGCTAAAAATTGGGCATTACAATAATGTTCACATAATGGTCTAGAAACAATAACTAACACTATATTCCATTTCCAATATCCATGTAATCATCATGAGTGTATCTAGAACATAATGTTCAACTCAACAAGGCTAAAGTACAACTAGTTCTTGGGTCAAGGGATAAAATCACTCAATACCATCAATGGATTCAATGGTTCATGAAGGCTTTTATCATTATGAATATATGGAATCACATGGAAACCATCAATAGATGTTTTCTTTCATCCAAACATCCTAAAGAACCAAGAATACAACAAGCTTAATCTTACTTCCCACTTCAACCTTTCACCATAATTTCTCTAACATTTATGTCATGATTAGTCAAGGCTAGATATATAATGTTTGGCCAACTTGTCATTTTTAGTTCATCTATTCTAATTTCTCGATTTGGGTCCAAAAATGGAGTTTAACCTCCCAATTACTCTACTCATTATTAATTTAATTAACTATTAGAATTACATTTCTAGTCGTAACATGATTCATTAATTTATTTTAATTACTTTTATGATTATTCACTTATTTTGAAAAAAATATTATTTTATCACTTTAAGCCCAAAACACGGATGTTACAATTTGCTTAGGATGGTATAATTACTTGTATGACGTATCACGAACCGGGTATGTAATTTTGGTGTTTAAATGATGTGATAGTATTCTAGACATGTCATAGTTGTACGTGAGGTTAACTACCTCTCGTGCACGTATTATGTGATAGGCATATGATACTAGCGTTGGCATCCTTAAGTGTATAGTTTTTCTATATGCATTCTCTACACTTGCATTTTCCTATTCAACTTTGGTGTGTAAGGTATACTTTAGATTTACTTGGGTTAGGTTTAAAAGCATTTGTATTGCATTCCATATTTGATGTTAAATTATTTTTGATGTTTAATGATATTGAGCAATGCTACCTTTTACCTACTTATTTCCCAACAACTAAAACTTACCATTTTTTTTGGTGTTTTCAAACTGTTGTTGGATGTTTGACTTTAAGTTTGGACTGCCATTAGTAATAAATCATTAGGCATTCCAAGCCTAACTCTTGTATTTTGACATCTATTCATATTGTGGGGCTTAGTAAAAGACCAAAATGAATCTTAACTTTGGATATTTATATGATGTTGTAACTAAAATTTAAAATGTATATGGGTTGTTTACTTCAAACTAGTGTCTATTGATTAGCTTGTTTAACTTGCTCATTTTACTAAATTACAAAACCACATACATGCTCTGCTTGTCTATGATTTTATCTAGGACAACCAAAATTTATTATTCTAGTGTGGGGACGGTTAGGAGGATATTACAATAATGATATCCACATGAATATTTAAGCCACACATAATTTAAACAAGATGAACACATATACATACAAATATCGATGTATTAACGTACATATGCATTACACACACCATATTTTTAAGATTAACAATAAAATGGAACACAAAATGAGCATTTTTTGTTGAGTTTTAAGCCAAATAAAATACAATAACTCCAACCAAAATCATAATCATAGTGATAACCAACATTAAAAACAAAAACAACATGATTAAACTAACTTTCATAACATCATCATCATCTTTCAACCATTGCTCACAGACATATATTATGCCAATAATTTGATAGTGAATGGCCAATCCGTTTGAAATAGTCGCAATATTACCTTATACATAATAAACTAACTTTAGCTAAAAATCAGCATTTACTCTCAAAACATACAAATTTACAACATAGTACATGAAAATTAGAGCACACACAAGAAAAGTTCTATCGACGTTGTTAGTCATCCAAGACGTATAACTTGAGCTTCACATTGACATAGACAAATCTCGATTTATTTATTATCATTTCTACTTTTGTAGTTAACAATTAAAAGCACACGTAAATTAAATTTATAAATTTAAGGGTAAATTACACGAATTGTCCTTGTGGTATGGGTTAATTTGCACGTTTCGTCATATTATTTTCACTTGTATCATCCTTATTGTGGTTTTTGTTACAATTTTCGTTACTGGTAAATGTATAGGATTATTTTATATTTTTTAGTTTTATTTATTTTGTATATATTTTGTTTATTTATATTTGTAAGACCCAATTCCCAAAATGACCCAACTTGGATTAAGGAAAATGGATTTAGGATGATCTAGAAATAGCGCGGCTATCTTGAGCTTAAGTTGTGTGCGGACAGCTGCAGTTAGCGTCGCTAACCGCCACAAGAGGCAAAACCCTAGATTTTATTAGGCCCAATTTAAAAGACACTAACCTCTAGGGAACCGTCATTTCAGCCACCTTTGCCTCTAAAAGTCTCTCTCTCTCTCTCGAAACCCCGACTTTTTTTTTTGGGTGATTTTGGCTCCATAACTCGTCTTTGAAGGTTGCTTGATGAAGGAGAAGGTGTGTGGGGGGTGCAAAGGACACTTATTCAAGTTGGATTCAACTAGATCTCCATTATACAGACCTTGGTAAGCAGTAAAGCCTCCACCTTTTTATGTTTTGGAGCTTGATTTTGTTGTAAGAGTTGCATCTCATGGCATTTTATGGATGATTGGTCCCTTTATTGTATTGTCTATGGAGTTTGATGGAAAAGTTAAGACCTTTATGCCCCTAATATTATCTCTGGAACTTTTGAGCTTGTTTAGAGGGTGAGCCAAGCTCTCTTGGGCATCTTGCACAATAGTTTTGGATGTTTCAAGCCTCTTGGAGTTATGTTTTAGGATTTGGACATGCATGACCATAAAAGTTGCATCTTTATGACTCAATGGTCGTTTTGGATGAGTTCTGAAAGGTCTTAGTATCAGATTTAGTGGATTAAGTGCTTAACAAGGAAGTCAAGGAGTTCTGATTTGGGCTTAGCGACGCTATCAGAAGAGGATAGCAGCGCTCATCGTTGACCTTGACCTTTGTTTAGACTGTTGACTGTTGATCGTTAACCGTTAACCGTTGATCGTATGCAAGAGGCTTATAAAATCTCAACCTAAACAAAATAGCCGATGAAACCTACAATAACGAGTTTAAATAGTTGATTTAGAAAAATGACTAAAACTTTAAATTTTAAAAAAAAAGAGCAAAACATATTTGGATTCATATGAAAGGGGTGCTTGGATGTGCTTTTTGAACTCAAAATGTGTTTTTCTTTTTTTGTAAAAATGTTTATTGACTCTTGGTGTTGGTAAAATGAGTTTTTAAAAAAATGTTTGAATTAATTTTTGTAGTGGGGAAAAGTCAATAAGTTGATAAATCAGTTTTTAAATAATGTTTGACTTTGTTTATAAATGTAAAATGACCAAAAATGGTAACGAATGAGTTAATATATCATTAATGAGGAGTATTTGTGTTTTTTTTATGTCAAAAAGCCAAAAGTCATTCAAAAAGTCCTAATATACATATTTCTTGAAAATAAATTTTTGAAGCTTCTTGAAAAGCTATTATGCGTATTTATGACTTACCTAAACACTTTTTTCAATAAGTTATTTTGAAAGGGTGATATTAAAAAAACCCTCTCAATGTATGTAGGTGAGTGTGTTGTGTGGGTCGACTCATACACACATGTCACATCATATGAGATTTTTTTACCAATACCCTCTTGAAAAGCTTATCTAAACACCATCAAAATTCAAAATTTTTTATTATTTCAAACTTAATTTATTTTACTACATTCCAAGTCCTGAAACAGCCCGAATTTGGGAAAAATCGAATCCAATCCTCTAAACGTGAAATCTCCCAACAACAATTTGAAACCTCATTTTTCAAACTCAATTCCCTCTCTCCTTCTACAAACCCACTACCCCTCTCTGAACCCTAACTACGATCAACTTCAATTTCAAATGGCGGCGGCGGTGCCACCAGTAACCGGCATGGAGCTAAACAGTCCTCCTTCCGACGGCATATCCAACCTCCGCTTCTCTCATCACTCTGATCATCTCCTCGTCTCTTCTTGGGACAAAGTATGTGCTTATCCTTCTCACTATATCTGTATCCACAAAAGGCTTAGCTCACACCTCACCTTTGAATTCAAAATTTCTGTGAAATTTGTTGCAAATCTGATACTTCCGGTAACTGATTTGCCGTATTTGCTGTAATGTGAACGTAATTACCCGTTTTTACCTAAAATGGAAAAGTACATCCATATTGTAGTGAAAGAGTTGTTTATATTTGAAAATCGAGTATGCGTTAGTGACACTCTTTAGCAATTGATGAAATGTTAATGTCTTTTCTTTCTGGCAAAAAGACATACAAACATGTACTTCTGTATTTTGAATACATCTAATCTGGACAGGATACAGGACAGATACAACAAACAAGTGATAAACTTAGTAAGAGAATAGATCTCAATTCAAATTGGAAAACCGTGAACTCCAGTAGACAAATGACCTAACCAAAAGAGCTACATTAGAGTATTAGACTATCCTAGCTTGAACTATCTAACACTTCTTACAAAAACAAACCTCAAAATTAAACAAGCTTAGATGTACAAACTTATTCCTTATCTTATCGTTTATGATAAAGATCATAACCTGTTATTCATTTGTGACAGCGTGTTCGCCTCTATGATGCAAGTGCCAATGTGTTAAGAGGTGAGTTTCTACATGGAGGTGCAGTCCTTGATTGCTGCTTTCATGATGATACCTCTGGTTTTAGTGCTAGTGCTGATAATACTGTCACAAGGTATGATTAAATCATGCATATATTTTCTTTCACCACAAAACTTGCAATATTACTGGCATTATTTTTCTTGACCAAGTTTCAACCTACAATTTGTTATATCTCAGACTTGTTTTTGACCATGAAAGAGAGGATGTTTTGGGACGCCATGATGCCCCTGTTCGCTGTATCGAGTACTCTTACGCAACTGGTTAGTGTTACTATCAAATCTTGCAAGAAATAGCAACATACTTTCTTTACCTTCATTTCTTTCTATCACAATAGTACAAGAAATAGCAATGTATTTCCATTCATTTGATTATTAAATCAACATACTTTCCTTTCATTTGTTTATCAAACCACCCCTACCTTCATTTCTTTCTATTTCAGCCATTCAATTCTTTTCTTATCAACGAATTATACTTTGAAAAATCTATCCAATTATATCATTGTACTTTGGAAAACTTCATGTGGTGTGACATGTTGGCGGTTTTTAGGGCAAGTGATTACGGGCAGCTGGGACAAAACCATAAAGTGTTGGGACCCACGTGGCGGGAGTGCACAAGACCGCGCTCTTGTGGGAACATACGGTCAACCAGAACGCGTTTATTCCATTTCACTTGTTGGAAACCGTGTAGTGGTGGCAACTGCTGGAAGACATGTTAATGTTTATGATTTAAGGAATATGTCTCAACCTGAACAAAGAAGAGAATCTTCTTTGAAATATCAAACTAGATGTGTTCAATGTTATCCTAATGGAACAGGTTCAATTCTTAACCCTAAAAAGAAGCTTCATAAAATCGAATTGGTTTTATGTGATTTATGTGTAATTGATAAAAGATGATGATTTTTGTAGGTTATGCACTTAGCTCTGTTGAAGGTCGTGTTGCAATGGAGTTTTTTGAGCTTACTGAAGCTGGTCAAGCCAAAAAGTAAGTAATTTCTGGTACCCTTTTTCACGAATAAAAAATATAATTTCAGTTTTCACTTTTTTTTACTATTTTTTAAAAAAGTTAACGCGTTTAAGGTTTTTTTTTGTAGATATGCATTCAAGTGTCATAGGAAATCAGAAGCTGGAAGAGACATTGTCTACCCTGTAAATGCCATTGCATTTCACCCTGTGTAAGTTTTTTCTTTTTTAGTTACTCAGTTTATATTTACGCAAACACGTGAAATATAATTGGTTTTTGCAAGTTTAGTCCCGAAAGGTTTTATCTTTCAATTGTGGTCCTTATTTGAGGCGTTTTTGGTCTCTGTTCCAAGAAAATGACTGTAGAGTAAATTACATTTTTGGTCCTGAGTTTATTCAAAAATTACATTTTTGGTCTTTGTTTGAGGTGTCTGTTACGGTTTTGGTCCATGGGTTTGCTGAAAAATTGTATTTTTAATAGTTTCTCTTTTACAATTTTGGTGCCTATAGGGACC
Organism: Cichorium intybus; assembly: GCA_023525715.1. Classification (NCBI taxonomy): domain Eukaryota; kingdom Viridiplantae; phylum Streptophyta; class Magnoliopsida; order Asterales; family Asteraceae; genus Cichorium; species Cichorium intybus. Next base: position 115,111,844 of record CM042012.1, read on the forward strand.
AAAATTATTACAAGAATTAAAAATAAGCACCAAAATTGCAAGAGGAAACTATTTGGGTTCAAAACTAACATTTTTGAACAAACTCAAGGACCAAAAATGCAATTTACTTTTTAGGACCAAAATTGCAAAAGTTAGCGATACCCACGGACCAAAAATGTTACAAGAATCTCAAACGAGGACCAAAATTGCAACAGAAAGCTTCTTGGGACCAAAATCGAAAAATGGCTAAACTCGGGAACAAAAACCAGCATTTTTGAACAAACTCAAGGACCAAACATGTAATTTATTTTTTAGGATCAAAATTGCAAAAGTTAGCGATACCCACGGTCCAAAACTGTTACAAGAATCTCAAATAAGGACCAAAATTTCAACTGATAGCTTTTAGGACCAAAACTGAAAAAATTGCTCTCGGTGTCCAAAACGAACATTTTTGAACAAACTCAAGGACCAAAAATGTAATTTACTTTTTAGGACCAAAATTGCAAAAAATTAGCCATACCTACAAAGCAAAAATGTTACAAGAACCTCAAATGAGGACCAAAATTTCAATAGATAGCTTTTAGGACCAAAACTGAAAAAATTGCTCTCGGTGTCCAAAACGAACATTTTTGAACAAACTCAAGGACCAAAAATGTAATTTACTTTTTAGGACCAAAATTGCAAAAATTAGCCATACCTACAAAGCAAAAATGTTACAAGAACCTCAAATGAGGACCAAAATTTCAATAGATAGCTTTTAGGACCAAAACTGAAAAAATTGCTCTCGGTGTCCAAAACGAACATTTTTGAACAAACTCAAGGACCAAAAATGTAATTTACTTTTTAGGACCAAAATTGCAAAAATTAGCCATACCCACAAAGCAAAAATGTTACAAGAACCTCAAATGAGGACCAAAATTTCAATAGATAGCTTTTAGGACCAAAACTGAAAAAATTTCTCTCGGGGTCCAAAACGAACATTTTCGAACAAACTCAAGGACCAAAAATGTAATTTACTTTTTAGGACCAAAATTGCAAAAAATTAGCCATACCTACAAAGCAAAAATGTTACAAGAACCTCAAATGAGGACCAAAATTTCAATAGATAGCTTATAGGACCAAAACTGAAAAAATTGCTCTCGGGGTCCAAAACGAACATTTTTGAACAAACTCAAGGACCAAAAATGTAATTTACTTTTTAGGACCAAAATTGCAAAAAATTAGCCATACCCACAAAGCAAAAATGTTACAAGAACCTCAAATGAGGACCAAAATTTCAATAGATAGCTTTTAGGACCAAAACTGAAAAAATTGCTCTCGGGGTCCAAAACGAACATTTTTGAACAAACTCAAGGACCAAAAATGTAATTTACTTTTTAGGACCAAAATTGCAAAAAATTAGCCATACCCACAAAGCAAAAATGTTACAAGAACCTCAAATGAGGACCAAAATTGCAACATAATGCTTTTAGGGACCAAAACTGAAAAAAAATGTCTAAACTCAGGGACCAAAAATATATATATTTGCAGGTATGGAACATTTGCGACAGGTGGTTGTGACGGTTTTGTAAATGTATGGGATGGAAACAACAAAAAGAGGCTTTATCAATACTCAAAGTACCCCACAAGTGTTGCTGCTTTGTCATTTAATAGAGATGGACGGTTACTCGCGGTTGCATCCAGTTATACATACGAAGAGGGGGACAAACCGTAATATATATATTTTTTATTTTCATATAAAAAATAAAAATGTTTTTTTTTTTTTTTGTATGGATAATAATAAGGTTTATTACTTGTTTTGCAGCCATGAACCGGATGCTATATTTGTACGAAATGTGAATGAGGTTGAAGTGAAGCCAAAGCCTAAAGTCTACCCGAATCCTGCTTCTTGATAAAAAAGGAAAGGAGAAAGCTTTGTATTGTAGTTTGAATTGGTTATTATTTTCTTTTGGTAAAAACAATGTCATCAACAAGTGTTGTTCATGTTTGTTGTATGCAATTGCTTCTAGATGTTTATAATGTTATTTCTTTCGTGGTTTTGTATTTTCTCCGTTTGGTTGTGAAATGTTGTTTTTAGTTTGCTTGGAAAAGTTTTCAAGAGAGTGAAGTTTTCATTTTCATTTTCAGTAGAAAATTAGAAAATGTGTTTGGATGTTTATTTTTTATAGGTTTTCGTTTTCAATTTTTGTTGTTTCAAAATAATACAATATTTAATATATTTGGTTGACATGGAATGAAATCTAAACATTATAGTATAGTACTATCATTTCTTTGTATTTCATTTGTTTGAATTGTGCATTATAGAAATGGAAGTAGGATGCTAAATATGCCAATTAACTACGATCACTCCTAAACAAACAAATAAGCAATTAATTTCCCAAAAAAATCAGGCTTTCACGCTCGAGTGTAGCCTAGGTAAAGCCCATGAGCCTTAATAAGATGACTTTAGGAGGCCTTGTGGGCCAATTTGGGTTTCAATAGGCTTGGATGGACAAGGCCTTGATTGGGTTAGGTTTTTGGGCCAGCGCCCATTCCTTTGATGGCATTATCAGACAAATTTTTTTTGATTAGAAAACCCTAAAATTTTTTGATGGCATTATCAGACAAAAAGAACAAAATGTGAGGTCTTCTTTTGGGTTGGCCCGCAACTTAACAATAAGTACTACAAGGACACTCTACTAGCTATGAAGAAGGAGATTGATATTTGGCGTAACAAAAGCTACCTAGTAAACTCCAGAAAAAGATCATCAAAATTGAGAAGCTAATAAAGGTTGAGAAGATTCTTGTTGAGGCACAAATGAAGAAGTTGATCATTGAAGTGGAAAAGAGAAAAATCACCAAATAATTGTGTGGAACAATTAAGCTGCTTCCTACTAATGTTACTTTCAGGTTGCCAACATTTATAATTGCAGAATGCATGTTAATATATTTGGATCCTGATTCAAGTCGTGCTATTGTTGAATGGGATTCAATAACATTTTCTACATCAATATTCTTCTTATACGAGCAGGTATATTGATGCTTCATCAAAATATTTTAACTAAAATACCCTTCAATCAAAATTCAATATGAATTGCCAACTACTCATGACTTAATTCATTAATGTAATCCATTTTGCGTTTACAGTACAATAATTATTTTTTATCTCATATGGTGAATAACTTTTCAGGATGAATACTCCCTTTTCAAGCCATACAAGCACAAATATCACGTACCTTTTAAAGCTTCTCAAAGTAGATCGCCACTTTGGTATTCCATTAAGCGCGCATCAGCACACATCATTGTGCTTTCTTCTTACTCGGCATTTGGTAAAATCAAACCTTTTATTACATAGATTTTAGTTATCCATTTTTTAACTTAAATCTAAGATGAATGTTGTTTTCGAACTCTTATAGCGAAATAGCTAAAACAAGAACTTGCAAAAGTTAATAGAATTGAAACCCACATGGTTGATTAATCTCGTGCATTCGCCAATGTACAACCATAATAACTATCATTTTATGGAAGGAGAAGGCATGTGAGTTGTGCTCGAGCCATGGTTTGTTAAATACAAAGTTGATCTTGTGTTTTCCGGACATGTTCATTCATATGAACTCTCGGTAATTTTTTCTCACTTCTTAATTATAATCATATATAAAACCATTTAGTGTTACGTTTAAAATTTGTTTCATTATATAGGAGAGAGTCTCAATTCGATATAACATAACCGATGGACTAAGTACTCCAGTGAAAGACCCTTTTGATCCCGTTTACATTACTATTGGTGATGGTGGAAACATTGAGGGTATCGCTGAAAGGTAACATTATGCTCAAATAACATAAAGGATCTTCTATGATATTTGGATTAAAAAAAAGCTCACTTTTAAATGATTTTTTATTTTTGCAGTTTTACAGAAAACAACCAGATTACTCGGCTTTTAGGGAAGCAAGCTTTGGGCATGCATTACTCGAGATAAAGAACAGAACACACGCCTTATACAACTGGCATTGTAATAAAGACAATGTGGCTGTTTCTGGCGTATATTGCTTACCAGATTAAGACGATGTTCTTTTTTCCCATTAACCACTGAATAATTTGTGTGAATGTGAGTAAATAACCATTTTACCCTTCTAACATGCTAACAAACAAGTTTCACTATATCCATCAATTATAACAATTAAACAAACATACGCAATTGAAAATTTGAAGTGTGTATTTTGTATCTACACTTTTAGTAATCTTGAAGTATATATTGTGCATTATCGATAATAATTAATATGTGAATTTATGTATCTTTTTTAGAGTCGAGGGTGTGGACTTTTAGGCATTTATGATACACCAACATTGCTTGCAAAGGAAAAACTTTTCCTTGACCGTGGTTGGCAGGTAACCAATAAAAAATACATCTTTTATTTACAGTTAGTATTACCAAATTATAGCAATGTCAAGCAATTTTCATTGCTATAATTTGGATAGATTTTACCTAACAAGAAAAAAATTGAAAATACAAATGCAATAATTGGGTAGATTATTTATGGTACAACATCTTAAGAAAGAAAAAGAAAACCAAAAGTACAATACTGTAGCAAAAAGATACGAAACTTGGATGCTAACAATCTTTTCATTAACAATCCGTGTAGTACACGGGTTTTAAACTAGTATATATATATATATATATATATATATATATATATATATATATATATATATATATATATATATATATATATATATATATATATATATATATATATATATATATATATATATATATATATAGGGTTAGGTTCAATGGAGAACCAAAATTAAACAAGGAACCAAGGCTATGGCCAGAATTCAAAATATGACGACTAGCGACAATGATGTAAAATTCTTAATTGGACGCGTATGTAGCGAATCATAGCAAAAAACCCACTTCATTTCTTATGTTTTTTTTTTTAATTTTTAAGCTTATTCTTTTTTTGAAAATAAAAACTAATTATACCAAAATTCATAATTTTTCATCCTCTATAAATAGAGATCCATATTGATATACAAAATTTTTAGTTTTTTTTTACTTCAACTTTGTCCAGATTCACCTTGTGAACCTGAACTGAACTGCATTGTTTAAAATATATTTATTCACATCTAAAAGACAAATCTATCCAATTTTTTCAATAATTCTTTACCAATCACATGTGAATTTTAAGTAAATCATTTATGAATCTCAGTTAATTCAATTGTATATGATATTAAAACATTGAAATAGTAAAAACATAAGTGATTTTTCTTGAAATCACATCTGAATTTAAAAATATTTTTAAATTCACATAAGTTGTTATTAAATGATTAACAATTATTGAAAAAATGAATTCATTGATCATTTACATATGAAATATCTTCCATACAAATTTAATACAGTTTATATTCACATTGTGAATTTTAACTGTTTCTTGTTTTATAAATGTTAATTCACATATAAATGGTAACTGTACTTGACTTTTTCAACATTTGTTTATCATCCACATGTAAATTTTAAGCAAATTAATTTGTGAATCTAAATTAATTCATTTGTGTATGATCAAAAGGTTAAAAATAGTGTGCATCTAGTTTTAAATATATTAATTAACATATAAATGATAATTATGCCCCATTTTTTCAACAATTTTGTGTTCATTCATGTATAAGTTTAACTAAATTAATTTGTGAATCTTAGTTAATTTAATTGTATATTACAAAATGTTGAAATTGTAAAGAATATAAACGAATTTACTTAAATTCAATATGAAAATTTAGTGAGATTCACGTCTGAATCTAAAAGTTTATTTAAATTCAAATAAGTTGTTGAATGATCAATGATTGTTGAAAAAAATAATTTCAATGATCATTCACATGTGAATAATCTTCTATAAAACTTGTTATAGTTCAGATTCACATTGATTAAGTGTTGTGAATCTGAACAAGATTTTTGAATATTTTTTTTTCGTTTTTACTATATTGATATGGATGTCTATTGAAAGAGGATAAAAAATTATGAATTTTGATATATTCGATTTTTTATTTCGATAAAAAATAAGCTCTAAAAATAAAAAATAAATAAATAACGAAGTGAGTTTTTTGGAATTATCCGTTACATGCGCGTTCAATTAAGAAATTTACAACCTCATCTTCGGCCGTCGATCATTTGAATTCCGACGCTCACGATTGGTTCCTTGGTTCCTTGTTTAATTTTGGTTCTCCATTGAACTTTTATATATATATATATATATATATATATATATATATATATATATATATATATATATATATATATATATATATATATATATATATATATATATATATATATATATATATATATATATATATATATATATATATATATATATATATATATATATATATATATATATATATATATATATATATATATATATATATATTAGTAGAATTTAAACAAAGACAAAAAAAAAAAAAATAACACAAAAAGATTTACAACCCAAATTTACAAACACTTTTCCCAATTACATAAAACCAAAACATTACAACTTTTATAACAAATACACATGAAGAAGGAATAACATATAACCATAAATTAATTAGGCATAAGCAACACAATCATCCTGATGAAAACTTTAATGATTTGTTTTATTAAATTATGCATGTAATTTAATAACACATTAATATTTTTTTTTGAATAAAACTATTTACAGACCATTAAACTGTCAAAATCAAATTTTAACAAGTATAATATTTTGATTATTTTCAAAACCGTGAAGAACGACAGTTAAGATAGTATACTTAAGTGATTGTTATAAATATTTTGATTACTTTCAAGACCACAAAGAATACGTACGGAGAATAGCAACCAAATTTTTTGGGGGATTTAATATAATCTAAAACAATTAAAGAAACAAATATTGCAATGGAAAAAAATATTTAAAAAATTTAACCTAAAAATGGATCCAATTAAACAAATATTATCACAATAAATTAACCATAAGATGTTAATCATACCCTTGAAGCATAGGAATAACAATTAAATCAAATTGTATATATAATGTATCAACACAAGTCAATCTAGATGGTTGTTAGACCATATCAAAGGCTCAACATTTCTTATTTGCTTTCTTGCTTGGCGTTGAACTTAAAGAGAAGGAGAGGGTGAGGCTACTAAAGGCCCGTTTGGATGTGCTTATAAAACTCCTTATTGACTTATTGGTTTTTTGGAAAAGCCATAAGTCAATAAGTAAGGGTCTCCTTACTTATTGAAAACTCCTTATAAGTCGTAAGGAAGGGGAAATAAGCAGTTTTTAATAAGTAAGGAGGCCCTTACTTATTGACTTATGGCTTTTCTAAAAAACCAATAAGTCAATAAGTAGTTTTATAAGCACATCCAAACGGACCCTAATTTCTAGTGTGGGAGGAGGGATTAGATTTTTGGCTAATTGTTGTTTATTTCCATAATGATCTTAATCTCATCCTTAAATACATGTACTATTGGATGAGGTTGTGTGAAGCCCTTTTAGGATCCATCCAATAGTTCAAGCTCACCAAGTAAAAAGGAATTAGGAAATCTCTTTTATTGACATTAAATAAAATATCTATTTAATTCGTTGATCTCAATAAATAATAAAATAAAACTATTTTATTTTCCTTTACTTATTTTGATTAATACATAATAAACTTATCTTATATAAATCTATTATTTATTCTGGATGTTTTAAGAATTTTAGTGTAAGAATCTTAGCATGCCTTAGGTCGTATAGTTTGCATGCTCATTTATTTGTCCTATGCTTAAAGCTACTTAGCTTTGGCCTGAATGTGTAAAATGATACATAAAATGGTAAAAGTATATTGTTATTGTGTTGTATCAAATGTATTGAAAATATAATACATTGATTAATAAGATATATATTTGCAATTTTATAAAAGAAAATGTTACTAAATAAAAGTTTCACATTGTTCTACGTAGATATCTCCATCCTTTTTAAAGGTTTAACCACTCTATTATTATTGTCTTAAAGATATGGGTTACATAAAGGGTTAGGCATACGAGGCTGTTAGTATTAAGGACCTCGACAGGTGATCTCTTCACACGATTTAATCATGACCTAAAGAAACGATAAGAAGAACAGAAACCAAAATCGAAGAACACAAAGATTTAAAGTGGTTCACTTGATCTAGACTGATCAATCTACGTCCACCGAAGGAACTAGAGAGTTTACAAGTATTTTGCACCCTCTTTATATTTTCGGCGCACACTCTTAACATTTTCAAAGTTACAACTGAGATTACCTTTATACCGGGCAAGGAGATCTAACTGAGATGATGACAAATCTTCTAGCTTCTTGCTTTTACAATAGGCCAACTAATGAGACAGGTCACGAAACATGCTGTCCAAACCAACTTTCTGACAGCAACAGACCTGGGAACTTGTGCTAAGGGGACACTTCGCCTCTGAAGTAGCTTCTCCCTTTTATCAACATCTTTACTCTCCACATCCAAACCATGTGGAGATTCTACTGCAAAAGTCCGAACCAGAATGAGGCTGCTTCATCGGTCCTGCTGACTTTGTTTTGGACCAAACTGTGGATCTTCTAAAGTAGACAGAGAAGATGAGAATACCATGGAATTTTGATACCTACTTTATATCTGATGATTTGCTTTGCTTGGCACCGCCTGATCGAGGAGGAAATTCCTCGGACAAGGAAACTGATCTGTCTGGAGCGCAACACTTCCAACCGTACTAGCTTCCTCGCCTCGGTTCCTGGTTGCTCCGGACTGTTGATCTTCTTCGGCCGCAATGTCTTCCTCGATTTGGATTAGACTCCACATACTTAACAGACGTGTTTGACAATTAGCTTTTGAAAGCTTTTAAGAGCTTGCACTTTTAGCTTTTAAAAACGCAATTTAAAGAAAAAAATTCATTGGGAGTAAGAACTTAGAGCTTTTATTTTAGAACAAAAAATTTTTAAAGTCAAAAGCTACTTCAAACAACGTTTAACGAAAAGCTATTGGCTGTTATAGCAAACTTAGAAGGTTTCCCTTAAAAAGGCACAATTTGTATTTTTATGTAATTTTATATACATCAAAAAGTTACATTGTCAAATACTTTTATATAAATGCGACTACAATTCCTTCCTCCAAATAAAGCTACACTTTTATACAAATACAACCACAATTTCTTGCTCCTAAAAGCTACAACTTATGACAACATGTTATTTCAACCAAACATTAGCCCAGGTTCAGAATTTTATTTGTAACCTCTAAGATTATTGAAGCACAATCAATAGCAGCCATGTTTTACATTTGATTTCTGATGATGGTTAAATAAGTTAAGGTTTTAGTAAAACTTGATTCATATCAAATTCATAGGATCGCTACGAAATGTATACTTACTTAAGGCTAACCGATAGTAAAATCCAACTATAAGTCTCACAAAAACAAAGAAAATATGACAAATTCCAAAAATCAGACTAAGTTTTTACAAAGTTCGATTTTGACACTATGCTATTTTTCTTTTCAAGTAAGCCACCAGGTTTTAAAAGAAGTTCGATTTTTGAGACTATATTTTCCAATTTGTTTCAATGTTGACTATTTGACTAGTCAAACTGGTTGTCAGCTGACGAAGAATGATGACATGCCAGTCTATGATGACGTGAAACTAACGTAGCATGATGACATGATACTTTTTGTTGACATCATTCCCTAAGCGTCAAAATTGAACTAAAAAATAAAATAAAACTTAATTGAAAAAAAAATATGTAAAATCAAACATTTGTGAAAACTTAGTGTCTTTTTGCTTTTTGTACTTATTAAAATGAAAACTCGGTATTTTAAAACAAAAAAATAACAACTCCTTGGTAATTTTTATTATTTTTGTTTGTAATATATAAGTTAAAAAAACACAATGTCAATAGGTTCTTTGGCTTTCACCTTAATAAAACCTCCCCAATTGGACCTCATTTACTAGTTGATCAACATTGAATAAAAAAATTAATTCACAACTCTAGTGCAATTGCAAATAGGTCCAAAAGGTAAAATGACATATTACTTTCTGAGCTTCAGATTATCACATTGTTCTACACAAACTCATACATTCTTCTTCCATGTATGATCGTATACAATACTTTCATTTTGGCCAAAAATAGACCAACATGATACAAACACCAACGTGTACCCCATGAACCACCTACCTAAATCCAGAAGGAGCCGCCTGTGCACCACCACCTGCACCACCTCTCCTAGCGGCTTTCGATTGTGCAAGAATCTCATCATAATTCTAACCACCAAAAAGAAACCCCAAAATCAAAACGGGTATTTAAAAAGATTTCAAAAAAACCAAAAATTCAAAACGGGTATTTAAAAAGATTTCAAAAAAACCAAAAATTCAAAACGGGTATTTAAAAAGATTTCAAAAAAACCAAAAATTCAAAACGGGTATTTAAAAAGATTTCAAAAAAACCAAAAATTCAAAACGGGTATTTAAAAAGATTTCAAAAAACCAAATAAAATGCAAAAATATTACATACCCGTTTATCAAAAGCGTTGTCTCTTGAGGTAATAATCTTGTCAGCAACCCCATAATCAATTGCTTCTTGTGCTTGCAAGTATTTAGGCCTTTGAATATCTTTCCTGATTTCATCTTTTGGTTTCCCAATTCCTTTTTCAAGTAATTCAAGAAAATAATCCGTGTTTGTGTCCAATTCCTTTGCTTTTATCCACATGTCAATTGCTGCCCCACTTGACCGGTTGACTTTTGGTAGATATAATTTCGCTACAATAAATCGAAACATATAGTAATATAGTATCATTAAAGATCACATTCGATTCAAAGTTTCAATTTTTAATTATCTTTAACATGGAAATAGATGTTTTGAAGATGAGATTGAAATCTTGGAGTAAAAAGTATGCATCTTTTTTGCAATATTCGATTATGGTTTTAATTTTTTTTAAGGAAAATGATTAAATGAGAACATACTTGATGAATTTGGCTGTAATGCACGAAACCCTTTGGTTCCAAGGGATAATAGCATTGCTGCTTGACCAAAAGCCATGCCACAGTTGACCGTATACACGTCTGACTTGCAGTACTTGAGGGCGATTTGGGAAAATAACAAGATATTAGTAAGATCAAGAAATGAATAAGATAAAAAGGAGATAAAAGTTGAATGATTTCTTACAGCCATGATGTCAGCAATTGCATACGCCTCAGTTTCAGATCCAACTGTTTCCATTTTGTCATTCTATTGAATATATTAAGAGAAAGATTAAAATTTTAGGTAAGTTTTAATGTTTCAAGATCATAAAAAAGAGCTAAATACAATTAATAGCAATGTACTATTATTTGATTTGTTTTTTCTTATTAGGATAATATACTTTGAAAAATCTACCCAATTATAGCACCGTACTAATACTTTATATGTTTTTTATTAGGACATAGTACTTTGAAAACTTTATTCAATTACAGCAGTGAACTTTGTTTCTATTTAGATAACATTGCTATAATTGGTTATATTCTTTAAACATAAAATACTACAATAGAAAGAAACAAAAGCAAGATGCTATAACAAGCAAACAAAAATCTACAAAAATTCAAAACTTAAGCAATTTCTCATGAACCCAGGTACAAGATAAATGCTTAAAATTATCACAAAGAGTAATTTATGAATTTTACATTGCTATTTCTTGCATTGAACCCTAAAAGAAACAAACCATCACCTGTGTTCCAGATGAATTAATATAAAGATATATAGGCTTAGCCGGATTATCATAATCCAACCACATAAATTGAGCAACAAGAAGCTCAGTCACTGCTGGAACAATCTGTACCAACCAAAAAATTATCATCAAAATAAATACAAATTAATGTCATAAAATAACAACCAATAATACATAATTTTCTCTTTAGGTCACTTATCTTTTAACTGTATTCAATAGATCACTAAACTTTTTTCTGTGTTCTCATTACACCATTAAAGTGCATTTCAATCGAGTAATGTCAGTGTCAGAATGACCTAAATAAATAAATATTGAATGTCACAGTAGACAACATGTAGGATTCAGTATCTGTTTATCTGGTTAAAATCTACCTAACTGATGTAATGAGAACCTAAAAGAAGTTTAGTGACCTACTGAATATAATTATTGGTTGTCATTTTATGACATTAACCTAAATAAATAACGATTAACAAAATTTTTATAAAATGAAAGTAGGTTGCTATTTCTTACAGGCATTCCTAGGTAACAAATACGCGCATCTAGAAGCAATGATGGCAAATCGGGAGGCGCGCTTCTAGGTCTTCCGGAAGCTCTACCGCCACCTCCACGGTACATGCTTACACTCATACTGTATTTTGCGGGCCCCATGTTGTTGGTTCCTGATAGGGTCCACATTCCTCCATGATTTAAGTAATTATGAGATGATGAGATTGTTTCCTGTTAAAAAAAAAGTAAAATTTATGTAGAATAAAGATAATGAAGTGTAGGGACTAAAGTGTAAATTGATAAGAGTTAAGAGACCTCTGTGACGGATTCTGCTTGCTTTCTTATGGGATTATCTTCTGTCATGAACATGTCCATTTGTGAAGGACTGAGACCGTATAGGTATTGAGGGACATTCTTGTAATTTTCCATCACTGCAAGAAATTGGATTTTATGATTGTGAATGCTAATTTTGGAAGGTTGAATCGACATCTTGAAAGTTATAGATGTATCAATTGATAATCTATAACAGGTAATGGAATCGAATTGATAAAAGAATGCTCTGTTTCGATTTAGGGTTTCATTCATCTCTGTCACAAAAACAGAGGTCAAGCTACACAGAACCAAAATTGCATCAAGATTTCACAAACTCCGCTATTCATTTTAAATCGAAAAACCATAAACGTGAAGATAATATGAAATTTGGGAGGAAGGGACTCACATCCATCTTTAAGGTTTCCTTCCCTGAATTGTTTGGGTATGTAGTCGAGAGATTTATCGGCGGCGGTCACCGGAGACCTGAAACATCGTCCCCTAACCGTAGCGTCTTTCCTCGAAGGAGTACAGATGAAGTGGGTGGTGTTGTGGAGAAAAGACGATTTCAAGAACAGAGCGGTGGAACTACTGGACTCCCGATTGTTGTCGACTGTCGGAGCTGATAGAGGTGAGAGGAGTAGCGACGTCGCCATGACTTTCTGCGACAAAGGGTTTGGAATGGAATCTTGATTTATCTATTTTGTTTAATCTTTGTATAAATTTGATTTATGTGACCAAGAACGACGATGAGGCCTCTAGTTAACTTCCGTTTCTTGCTAACGGCGTTGTTGATGGCAACCGCTGTTACCATCATGGGTGTCGAGTGTCGACCGGTTGGCCCGTACCCGGTCTTCTACATGGAACTCGGATGGTTTAATCTTGGGCTGCTAATTGGGTCCGAATCGGATTGGCACTTTGAGCTAAAAGAATCCAAAATAATGAAGTTACAACTTACAATAAACCAACTTCTTAGTAGAAACATATTTCCAACACACCTAATACTGCTACATCAAATGCTTTTTTAATCGATTAATTAGTTAGTCGTTTAAACTTTAAACCCTTTTCAATCTTAATTTAACGACAAAATTTCAAAAATGGTCTCTGGTTTCCAAAACATACCACAAATGGTCCTTATGAGGAACTTGCATGATGGTCCTTAAATTTGAAAACCCTTACACGAATGGTCCTTATGATCCACTCTGTTTGTTTTGCATTGTTAAGGCCAGACATGTCCTGCTCCCGTGAGGGCATTTTGGTTATTTCCTTTAGACCGTCCTCCAACGTTAACATGCTATATTTCTCCTTATTTATTTGCTTTTAATGTTAACCTTTGAACGACTTCTCAAGCTTCAGAATTGCCAAAAGAGAGGAATTATATAAATACGAAGATGAAGGTCAAGATGGTGTGATGTGCTTGTGGTAGCGAACTTGTAATGGTTACCTTTTGGTTAAATCTCAATCTAGCAAAAAGATTTTGTTATTGTTGTTGTTATGAAAGCAATTGCAGGTGGATTAGGTGGATAGATCCGTTCATGTGCCTTAAAGCGTTGGATGACATATCTGGTTTACTATGATCCATGAACAATCAGCAGGAGTCCCTTTAACAATTTTGCATGGAGTCAAGGAGGTAAGTTGCTATTGGTTTTTAGTTGGTCTTTTTACTTTTGTATGTCTACAAATCTTGATCAGAGGTAGTACTTTGTAACAAATCAAGTATTTTGGATTTAATGTTAAGTGTAATGTAAGCTTCTTAATTGTTTATGAATTTTTTGTCAATTTTTAGTGTAATGAAGAACTAGTTTTTGGTGGTAGTTTTGATGCCTCATTTGGAATCAAATATTGGAAACTTTAGAGTCAACTTTTAGTGGCAATTATGGTAAAAAAAAGGTGGCAATTTTGTTGTCACTTTCACTTCAGTTAACTAGTACAAAATGTAGTTGCTTTGATGGTCATGTAACATAATAGATTAATAAACTTAAAATGCAAACACGTGTAGCATATCATAACCCATTACAACCCACATATTGTCCAAAAATCTAGAACTACCATATGACATATGGCTTACCACATACAATACCAAAAAAACAAATTACCACTGTCACCATATTGCTTGTTTGCCATTAATAAAAAACAATCAACAAAAAATAAACATAACCTAATCCAACATGTAACCACACCAAACAACTTTCTCCTTCATCTTGCCCCTGACCTGCTTCTTCTTTCCTTTTGTCATCGTTTTTCTATCTTTATTGACTTACCATTAACCTTTGCAACTCCTTCAGTTATGTCATTTATTGTGGCACTTGCTACATGTTATATTCAAGAACTTCTTGCACAATTCTTACCCTGGCTAGAAGGTTCATCATTTGCCATATTTCTTTTCTTTTGTCTCATTCTTACCTGCAAGATTAACACCACAATTACAAATGCAACGCTTATAAACTAAAGGAGTGGAGATTGTTATATGGTTCACATGTCTCATAAGTTATGTATGATGGTTGTCATAATCTAACTAGATTACATATTCTCACTCAAATCTTTTTCCTACCGATAAGACACACATGCTACTTCTCATAGTTTAATAGTTGCAAATTTTGAAAGACCCAACTTCCCTTGCAATTACGTTAGCCTACTATGGTTTTCTGGCGATCAAACTCTTATTATACAAGTTTATGGTGCTTCGTATATCACAATGTGCAATCAACTTTATGTTTATACATTTGTAAAACATAACATACTATTACATGCATCAAACTATCAAAATAATGTCTAAATGTGTCATGAATACATAGTGTGTACATTAAGTTAATCATATTTACATATAACATTTTCAAAAATAGCTCAATGGAGGAGAGATGGCAAATGACATCAAGGAGTACCTAGGACCCATACTCCATTAGCATCGCCTAATCCTAACCCGTATCCTATATCACCACCAGAGAATATACATGCATATTTAAGATTTTATTTCCATTAAAAAATTATATTTTGTGTACTATAATGAATTATTACAAATTGTTCATAATAAATATTAAAATATAGCCTAAAATCATAAAATAACATAGATAGAATTATTAATCAAACAAAATTAAACGATGAAAATTTCAGAAACCAAATAATCATATCAAAAACTCAAATACGTTTTTGGGATTCATCCAGTCTAATGAACATATAATACAACTATTATCACATCTGGATAATACAATAAACCTCAAACCCATCTAATTGTTTGGACATGTATAAGTTAAATAGAAAAATTAGAATGTCTCATAGAGGGTTTGAAAATTATACCACTAAGATAAAGATCCTTTGATGAGGAGTTGATTAATTTAAGACAAAACTTCATAAATGGTCCCTGTGGTTTCAAAAGATATCGACTTTAGTCCCTAACTTTCAAAAACCTCAAGGATAGTCCCTGTGGTTTGAAAACTCTTCATAAATGGTCCCTCCGTCAGTTTTTGTCCGTTAAATAGATAACTGATAAGGGTAAAATAGTCTTTTTCCAAAATAGGGACCATTTATGAATATTGAATACTACTCTTTAAGTTTTCTTTTTCTTTTTTTTTTTCTTTTAAATATATATTTTTAAACATTTTATTATTAAAATAACAAAAAACCCAATCCACCCCCATCCACCCTCCGATTCTCTCTCTATTTCTCTCTCTCTCTCTCTCTCTCTCTCTCTCTCTCTCTCTCTCTCGTCTTCTTCGTCTGGGAAGAATCACTATTAATCGACACTCTAACCTGCTTCACCGCTAAATTCTAGCCACCAGTTCTTCGTACATGGTGTAACACCCGACTTATTAACAAAACACCCCTTAATTTTTTTTTATTCAAACCATATATTTTACAATCAAAACATAAGTATAGGGGTATTAGTTAACACATACAGGTACAAGCGTATCAAGGATTACAACATATATAAATATTATACATCCTTTAAGCCGGGTAGTTACAAATTAATCCAAATCCTCAGTCACGGACTTTATCTTTCCCTTTGGCGGGATCACGCTCACCTGCAGGGACATATCAAATAAACTGTGAGCTATAAATCCCAATGAGTAATCAAGCAAATAAACATGCATATATAAGAGAATAACAACAATTAAACTCTTAAACAGTTTCTGTCCCAAAAGTCATAGTCATCACTGACCGCACCGTATATCATAGCCATAAAGGCCGCACCAAATATCATAGCCATATAGGCCGCACCAAATATCATAGCCATATAGGCCGCACCGGATCATTTTAGTTAATCAAATCATAGCCTAAAGGCCGCACCGTTTATTATTTATATCATAGCCCGAAGGCCGCACCAGTTTAGGTTCAATAACCCAATATCATGGTCCTAAGACCGCACCAGTTAATTTCAAAGATAATAATCATAGCCAACAAGGCTGCACCATTTGGAATTACAATCCAATGTCATGTCCGTATATTATTCGGGTAACCTACCCTTGTCCCGTATTCAACTACTTTAAGTAGTGCCATTGTAATCACCATATATCATACTAGATATAGTCAAGATTACTCACCTGAAGGCTTGCTACTACTAGCTTTTGTCGTTTCTTGCCTTCCAATGTATTCCACAATATTTTGTCCCGTACCTATAATTTCGTTCATTTTCAAAATGATTATAGGTTAACAGCCATTCTAATTGACTCTAAGGCATAAGAGTTCAATAATATATCATTACAAACAATGTCTAGATGATAAACTTTCCATTTACCATCTTTTCATGAATTTTTCTATTTACCGAGGCATTCGTATTGATCTACAGTGCCCCCGAGGAGTCGAAAACTCAATTTAATATTTTTCCCAGACTTTTCAGACCATTAGGGACTTATGGTTTAAGTTTGAGGTAAATCGGACAAGCCAAACAAAAGTTAGCGTTTTGAACCCCCTGCCTGGAGGGCGCACTGCGCCTAGATTGGGGCGCACCGCGCCTGGCGCCTGGGCAGGTTCCAGACCAGTCGCGATTTTTGCACTGTAGCATGCAGTTTTGGCCTATTAAGCTCTTAATGCTGTTCTTAATCATTTCGGGTTTATTCCCTGGCTAAAACCCTCCATTAACACAATGTTTTTAACCATTGAAACCAACTCAATCAATCAAAGGAAGGATTAGGGTTCTTAGTTCCAAAAACCCCAAAACTTCAAATTCAACAATTCCAATGGTTTCAATGTCAAGTTCTTATCAATTGGACATGTTTGAATGCAGAAATCATACACAAACATCCTAGACTTCACTGAAATTACAGATTTCAGTTTAGTCCCAAAAACCCACCAAGAACAACATAGACTAGAACTTGGAATACTTACCTCCAAAGCCTCCAATTCTTCAATTCAAAGCTATAATCCGATTTCCAAGCCTCAACCTTCAAGAATTCTTCAAGTTTTTGCAGAAATCTCACAAGGAAAACCCTCTCCCGTTGCCTCTCGAAAATCTGCACATATGGGAGAAGCTTCCATCCTTTTATACCCCCAGAAATTGCAAACTAGTCCCTGGAGTTGCATTTATTGAACTTTTGCCACAATTAACAAAATTTATGACAAAAATCAGATTTTTATAACATTTTAAGTCCACAACCCAAAACATTATTACAAGGTAAATCCTTTTCTGTCCAAAAGACCAAATTACCCTTCTAAGGTAAAATGACCAATTTACCCTTTTTATTATAATTACATAATAATAAAACATGCCTTGGCGTTACAAATTCTCCCCTCCTTCAAGAGATTTCGTCCCCGAAATCATGCAAAGAGTTGAGGGTATTTTTCCCTCATTTCGCTTTCGGTCTCCCACGTCATGTCGGAACCCCTATGATGTCGCCAAAGTACTTTGACCATGCTGATTTTCTTGTTTCCCAGCTGTCTTATCTTTCGGTCTAACACCCTTTCGGGTTGTTCCGGGTATCTCAACTTGTCATCCACTTCAATTTCAGCAAGAGGTACTTGTTGAGATTTATCAAATAAGGTCTTCCTCAAATGGGATACATGGAATACATCATGTATACCATGAAGTTCATCAGGTAACTCCAATCTGTACGCTACGGCTCCAACTCTTTGGGATATACGGAAAGGTCCAATGAAGCGAGGACTCAATTTCCCTTTCTTCCCAAAACGGATTAAGCCTTTCCAAGGGGATACTTTGAGCATTATCATGTCTCCTACTTGGAATTCTATCGGTTTCACCCGTTTGTCTGCGTACTGTTTTTGCCGATTCTGAGCTACCTTCAAGTTTTCTCGAATTTGTTTGATCTTTTCTTCTGTCTGTGCTACAATTTCGGGTCCAGCCAGCGGCTTTTCCCCAACTTCAGTCCAGCAAGTCGGAGTACGACACGGTGCTCCATATAATGCTTCATACGGGGCCATCTGAATGCTGGAATGATAGCTGTTATTGTACGCGAATTCTACCAAAGGCAATTGATCTTCCCAGCTTCCACCAAAGTCAATTACACAGGTTCTCAGCATATCTTCCAAAGTCTGGATAGTTCTTTCACTTTGGCCATCGGTCTGCGGATGGTATGCAGTACTCATGAGTACTTTTGAACCCAATTGCTCTTGAAGACTTTGCCAAAACCGGGAAGTAAATCTGCTATCTCGATCCGACACGATCGATGCTGGTAAACCATGTCGACATAACACCTCATCTATGTAGATTTTCGCCAGTTGATCCACCTTGTACTTCTCGCTAATCGGTATGAATTGTGCTGATTTTGTCAGTCGATCAACAATCACCCACACCGAATCATGACCTCGCGGTGTCCGCGGCAACTTTGTTACAAAATCCATAGTGATATGGTCCCACTTCTTTTCTGGAACCGGCAATGGCTGGATTTCTCCGTATGGTTTCTGATGGTTTGACTTAACTTGCAGGCATGTCAAACATCTTTCTACATATATTCCAACATCTCTTTTCATTCCGGGCCACCAATACAACGGTTTTAACGTCCGGTACATCTTGGTACTACCCGGATGGACTGCATATCGGCTATAGTGTGCATCTTCTAGAAGCAAGTTCCGCGCCTCTCCTTGTTTTGGGACCCACACGCGGCCTCTGAAGGTTTTCAACTTCTGTGCATTCTCTTCCAGATGCTTCAAATACCCAACCATTCGCTCACTTTTAACATGTTCAGGCTTGCACGCCTCTTCCTGTGCTAAACGGATCAATTCTGGTAACCGGCTTACTACACCCATACATGCGGATGTAATTTTCAAAGGAGCTTCTTTTCGGCTTAAAGCATCTGCCACCACATTCGCCTTGCCGGGGTGGTACAGAATTTCAAAGTCAAAGTCTTTAAGTAGATCCATCCACCTTTGCTGTCGCATGTTAAGCTCTTTCTGATCAAATAAATACTTCAAACTTTTGTGGTCCGTATAGACAACAAATTTCACACCATATAAATAGTGTCTCCATAGCTTCAATGCCAGAACCACCGCAGCTAATTCCAGGTCATGAACTGGATATTTCTTCTCAGCATCTTTTAATTGGCGGGACGCATAAGCTATTACCCGACCTTTCTGCATTAGTACACATCCAAGGCCAACTCTTGAAGCATCGCTGTAGATCACATACTCTTCTCCGCTTTGCGGTAGTGCTAACACTGGTGCTTCACACAAGGCTTGTTTCAACCTTTGGAAAGCTTCTTGTTGTTTTTCCGCCCACGTGAACTTTTCGCCTTTCTTGGTCAACTTGGTCAACGGGGCAGCTATCGAGGAAAAATTCTCGACAAATCTTCTATAATAGCCTGCCAAACCAAGGAAACTTCGTACTTCAGTTGGACTTCGAGGCGGTTCCCACTTTATCACGGCTTCAATCTTTGCTGGATCAACTTTCACCCCTTCAGCATTAATTAATTGGCCAAGAAATTGAACTTCTCTTAGCCAAAATTCACACTTGGAGAATTTAGCATACAGTTTTTCTTGGCGAAGCAACTCCAACACTTGTCGTATGTGCACTTCATGCTCGGCTTGGTTTCGCGAATACACCAGGATATCATCTATAAATACTATCACCGATGTATCAAGGAACGGTCGACACACCCGGTTCATGAGATCCATGAATACGGCTGGAGCATTGGTTAACCCGAAAGGCATCACCAAAAACTCATAATGACCGTATCGTGTGCGAAAAGCTGTCTTTGGAACATCAGATTCCCGTATCTTCAATTGATGGTAACCCGACCTCAGGTCAATTTTTGAAAAGTAGGATGCTCCTTGTAGCTGGTCGAACAAGTCATCAATTCGTGGGAGCGGATACTTATTCTTCACCGTGATTTTGTTCAATTCCCTATAGTCAATACACATGCGCATTGACCCATCTTTCTTCTTAACAAACAGGATAGGGGCTCCCCAAGGCGATGTACTCGGTCTGATGAAACCCCGGTCTAACAGTTCTTCCAGTTGCTTTCGCAGTTCCACCATCTCTGAAGGTGCTAAACGGTATGGAGCTCGGGCAATAGGAGCAGCTCCCGGAATCAGTTCAATCGTGAACTCAACCTGTCGATCTGGTGGCAACCCTGGAAGTTCATCTGGAAACACATCTGGGAATTCATTTACCACGTTTATATTCGCTACCCCCACTTTAACTGGCTTAGCCACCGCTACATAGGCCAAATAAGACACCCTTCCTTTACTAATACAGCTTCGGGCTTGAGCGAAGGAGATAACCGGCATCCTCAACCGAGGTCGTTCACCCTGAATCTTCATCCATTCCCCATCCGGTGATAAGACTGTAATGCTTTTATTTCTACAATCCATGTTAGCATAGTTCGTTGCCAACCAATCCATACCCACAATTACACCAAATTCATTGGTAGTCATCGGCTTCAAATCTATAGGGAAAGTGGTCCCGTAGATTTTAAGCTGACAACCTTCCAAGTGTTCAGAAACCCAAACATATCTGCCGTCCGCTATAGCCACTTCTAAGCTTTCACCCATTGGGGTTAACGGTACATTCAGGCGGGACAACAAGGACTCCGATACAAAACAGTGTGTAGCCCCTGGATCAAATATAACATAGACAGGTATGGAATTGAGAGTGAAGATACCTGTAACCACATCTGTCTTCTCACGAGCTTCCTCAACGGTCATTTGAAAGGCTCGCAAAGCTACCGGTCTTCCTCGGTTCTTCACCTCCTCTTTCTTTCCGCCCTGATCAATTCTGGATCTATCACTGATTGCTACAGATTTCAACTCGGGACAGTTCAGGCGAAGATGGTCCGTAGCTCCACATTGGTAACACCTACGCTCCGCCCGACAGTTGCTAGCATCATGCCCCGGTTTTCCACAATTTCGACAACTTGCGGATGTAGTGTTGACCCGGCAACTCCCAGAGTGCCTTTTTCTGCATTTTTCACACCACTTTCCTTCGTCTCTCTGACCTTTACCCTTAGACCCGGTTTGCTGCGACTTTTTCTGAGGCGTCCAACTATGGTCTTCCGCCTTTCTTTTTATTTCAACGGCTTTCTTTTCGTCTTCTTGTCGCTTCAACTCTGTCCCCCTTTCTGTGGCTCGATCCACCACTTGCCGGAAAGTAGACAGTTTCAGTGGTTGTACAATTTCTCTGATTCGGGTCATCAGCCCCCAAACATACTTATCAATCTTCCTCTTTTCGGTATTGACATGGTGTTCTGCAAATCTTGCTTTCTCCAGAAAGCTCAAAGTGTACTCTTGAACGGACTGGGAACCTTGTTCCATGTGCAGAAATTCGTCCTCCAACTTCTTTATAGCTACTTCTGAGCAGTATTCTTCATTGAACTTAATCTTGAATTGCTCCCAAGGTACCGATTGGGATGAATCAAGATCCAATGATTTAGAGTAAATTTGCCACCAATGTAGTGCATTGCTTATGAGTTGATTTGTGGCAAATTGTAACACCCGGCTTTTAAAACAAAAACACCCCTGAAAATTTTTCATTTTTAACAAAGGTTTCAATACATAAAACCATAACAACAGGGGTATATTTGATTAAAAACGAGTACAAGTGTATCAAGGAGAGTATAAAATACCGTAATCTCCTTTGAAGCCGGGCTGCTACTAACAGCATCTACAAGTCCCACTTCTTTAGTCACGGACTCTATCTTGTCCCTTATCAAGATCATGCTAACCTGCAGGGACATTTAACAAATCTCGTGAGCTATAAAGCTCAGTGAGTAATCGTATCTGCAAATAACATGTATAAAAATACGATCATATATCTGTCTGGATATCAAATCCAAACTCCTAGCCTTACTGGCTGACCACATATCTCCTAGGATTTCACATCCTAATCTGTAGCCTTACAGGCCGAATCACAATAACCTGTAATTATCAAGCCACGTCAGTTATTTGCACATATAAACATGTCTAACCATTTCTGTCCCATGTTTCTTAGTCCCATTGGACTGCATCATATATCATGGCTATATAAGCCGCATCATGTCATTTTCAATATACAAGTCATAGCCCAAAGGTTGCACCAGCTGGGCTCAATAATCCGGTATCATAGTCAAAGGACCGCACCATTTGGACTTAAAGTCAAATATCAAAATCAATTATGGCTCACGAGTTTATCCCGCTTTTGCCAAGACTCACGGCTCCGTTCTTGCCATCTCAATGACTCACGGATTATCCGGTATTGCCTTTTCAAGATTTGACTCACAGCTCCGTTCTTGTCTATCGTAGACTGACGGCTTATCTGGTATTGTCATATTATTTCTGTTATTGACTCACAGCTCCGTTCTTGTCTATCGTAGACTCACGGCTTATCTGGTATTGTCGTATCATTTATTCATTTATTCATTTATTGACTCACAGCTCCGTTCTTGTCTATTATAGACTCACGGCTTATCTGGTATTGTCGTGTCATTGACTCACAGCTCCGTTCTTGTCTTTCTCAGACTCACGACTTATCTGGTATTGTCTTTTCAACGCATCTGTCAACTGTTCATTTTTGTCCCCCAAAGCAATTTCAATCTGTAACAGTTCAATCATCATATATCATATATGATATCAGTGAGATTACTCACCTGGATACTAGCTGCATTTAAATCCCGGTTGTTTCTTGCCTTTGCATGCACCACAACTATTCGTCCCGTACCTATATATTCATTTATATACCAAATGATCATAGGTTAATTACCATTTCAATTGACTCTTTTACATAAGAGTTCAATATTATAACATTACAAACAATGTCTAGATGATAAACTTTCCATTTATCATCTTTTCATGCATTATACACATTCCCGAGGCATTTGTATCGATCTACAGTGTCCCCGAGGAGTCGAAAACTCAATTTAATATTTTTCTAGGACTTTTCATACCATCATGTACTTATGGTTCAAGTTTGAGGTAAATCGGACAAGCCTAGCAAAAATTCACATGATTGAGCTCTCTGTCAAGCCGGCGCACCGCGTCTGGAACTGGGCGCACCACGCCAGTATATGGGCGCACCGCGCCTTGCGCCTGGGCAGGGTTCCAGACCAGTCGCGATTTGGCACTGTAGCATGCAGTTTTGACAATTTAAGTCCTTAATCCAGTTCTTAATCATATGGGGTTTGTTCCCTGACTAAAACCCTCCATTAATACAAGGTTTTAATCCAATGAAACAAACTCAATCAATCAAAAGGAAGAATTAGGGTTCTTAGTTCCAAAAACCCCAAAACTTCAAATTCATCAATAATAGCAACCTACTTCCATATTCTTGAATTAAGTCCTTTTAGCATGACTTACTGGAAGTATTAAGCTATTACAACACATAATTCTTGACTGAAATTTCAGTCATCAAGTTCATTTCATCAAGAACACTCAAGAACTTATGTTAGAATTCAAATACTAACCTTGTTTAACTTAGGAATCACCAATTCCAAGCTATGATTCTAATTTCCTGCTTCAATTCCATGATCTCTGCAGAAATCGCACCTTCAAGACCCCTCCCGATGCTGCTAAAATTTTCAGCCAACATTAATGGAGGTATTTTCTTTTTATATTTTCCAGATTTTCACTTTTAGTCCCTAAGTTTCATTTCTTGAACTTTTGGCACTATAATCAAGTTTTATTACAATAAAACTTTCATTTCTTATACTTTTGCCACAAGCAACAATAATTTTACATAATTGGTCCTTCACTTGATCAAATGACCAAATTACCCTTTTATGGTAAAATGACCAATTTACCCTTTTCTAGTATTAACTTTCTAATACTTAGAACACCATATTAAACCATAATTACACTATGATTAACATATTAATACTTGTCAAAAGTATCGTGGTGTTACAAATTCTCCCCTCCTTCAAAAGATTTCGTCCCCGAAATCATACAAATAAGCGAGGGTAATTCTTTCTCATTACAATTTCGGTCTCCCATATCATATGGAAACCTCTATAGTATTGCCAAAACATTTTAACCATACTAGTCTTCTTATCTTGCAGCTGTCTTATCTTCCGGTCAAACACCTTCTTGGGTTGTCCCGGGTACCTGAACTTCTCATCTACCTCAATTTCAACAAGAGGTATGCATTGAAATTCATCAAGCAATGTTCTTCAGAAATATGACTCATGGAAAACATTATGAATGTATTGGAGTTCATCAGGAAACTTTAATCAATACATCTCAATTCTTACTTTTTGGGATACCTGGAAAGGTCCAATATATAAGGACTCAACTTTCCTTTTTGTCCCACCTCAATTTCTAGTCTTTCCGAAGGATCTTTTGATTACCCGACATCCCTCATCTGGAATTGCAACGGTTTTACTCTATGGTTCATGTACTACCGTTACTGCTTCTTAGCCATTTTCCAATTTTCTCGTATTTATCAAGTCTTCTTTTTAACTTGTACCACCGTCTAGGATCTAGCCAACGGCTGTTCCACATCTTCAATCCTATAAATCGAAGGATAACACGGTACCCCGTACAACACTTCATACAAGTCTGTAGAATACTAGTATGTAAACTATTATTTCTTACAAATTCCACCGACGATAGACGATCTTCTCATCTTCCACCAGGGTCTGTTGTGCAAATTTCTAAGCATATCTTCTAATATTTGCATTATTATCTCACCTTGTCCATCAGTCTGCTAATAATATACGGTACTTATTAGTACTTCCGAACCTAATTTTTCTTGGGATTTATGCCTAAATCAGTGAATATTTCTATTAGCTCGACCCGATACAGTCGACACTGGTAACACACGTTGGCAAATTTCTCCTTCTATGTAGTTTTTCATTACTTTT
This sequence comes from Cichorium intybus, assembly GCA_023525715.1. NCBI lineage: Eukaryota > Viridiplantae > Streptophyta > Magnoliopsida > Asterales > Asteraceae > Cichorium > Cichorium intybus. The sequence goes on from CM042012.1 coordinate 115,137,518, forward strand.
CGATCTTAATTTCTTCCCTAATCGGTATAAATTTACACTGATTTCATCAATCAATCTGCAATTACCCATATGGTGTCATACCCATGCGGTACTTGCAAAGACTTTATTATAAAGTCTATAATATTTTCGTCCCATTTCTTCTTTGGGACCCACAACGGTTAAATTTTCCGTATGTTTCTAATGATTTGACTGTAGTTACACATAAGTCAAACATTTTTCACATGTCTTTCAATGTCTTTTTTTAGTCCCGGCCACCAATACATAGGTTATATCATCCTACACAGTTTGGTATTGCCCTGGGCATTTGCGTATCTACCCCCATATACATCTTTTAAGGGTAAATTTTAATATCTCACTTTGCTTTGGAACTAACGTACACAACCCCAAGGGTTTTTCAATCGTCGTGAGTTTCTAATTAGCTTCTTTCGATAGCTAATCATTCATTCACTTTTCACGTTTTCAGACCTGCACACTTCTTTTTGTGCTACCCGAATCAACTCAGGTAATCAATTCGCCACATTCATACATGTGGTTGTATCTTTCAAAGAATATTCTTTTTAATTCAAGGCATCTATAATCACATCCGCCTTTCCGAGATGGTACAAGATTTCATAACCAAAATCTTTAAGTAACCCATATATCTTTGCTATCTCATGTTTAGCTTCTTTTTGATCAATTAAGTGTTTCAAACTTTTATGATCCGTACCAACAGTAAGCTTTACACCATACAAGTAGTGTCTCTAAAGCTTCAATGTCAAATTCATAATTGCTACTGCAATATCATGTATCCAAAATCAACTCTGGATGCATTTCTCTAAAACAATTTATCTTCTCCGCTTAGCAATAATGCTAACACCGGAGCTTCACATAAGGTTTATTTCAACATTTGAAAAGTTACATGTGGTCTTTCTACCACTCAGACTTTTCATTTTTATTGGTCAACTTTAGTCAATAGAACAATAGTCAAGGAGCAGTTTTCTACAACTCTCCCATAGTAACCCGCCAATCCAAGGGAATTACTACTTTCAGTCAAATTCCAAGGCGGTTTCTGTTTTATCACATCATCATTTCTACTGGATCCAGTTTAACATTTTCGGCATCAATAACATGCCCAAAGAATATGAAACTTCTTTTAGCCAAATTTCATACTTGGAGAATTTTACATATCACTTAACTCAGTGAAGTAACTCCAATATCTGGTACAAATGTACCCCATATTCAGTCTGGTTTCGAGAAGATCAGATTCTCAGTAGCCAATGCACATACATATCAGCTTGTCTTTCTTCTTTTCAAACAAGATAGGGCTCCACATGATGACACTTTCGGCCATATGAGACCCCGATTCAAAAACAATTTCTTCTAATTGTTTTACCATTCTGCCATCTCTGCAGATGTTAATCAATATAGAGCCTAAATAACAGGAACGGCTCCCAAGACCAGTTTAATCATAAACTCTTTTAATCAATCTGGTGAAAATTCTAGAGGTTCTTTGGAAGAAACATCCAAGAATTCATTTAAAGTTTTACACTTCTGTCACCGCTTTATTTAGCTTGGCCCATACCACGTATGCCAACTACAACATCATTCCTTTACTAACTCTTTTCCGAGTTTAAGCAAAGGAAAATAACCGGTATTCTCAACAACGGTTATTTATCATGAATTTCATCCGTTTCACTTCTGATTTTTGAACCATCATGTTCATTTTCTACAATTCATGTTAGCATCATTCATTGCTAACCAATTCATATGCACTATTTCTTCAAATTCATTGGTAGGCATCGACTCCAGATTTATAGGGAAAAATGGTCCCGTAAATCCTAGATAGACTACCTTCCAGGTGTTCAATATCTTGAACATATTTGCTATTTGCTATAGCCACTTCCAAAATTTCATCCATAATCGTTGATGAAATATTCAGACAAAACATCAAAGTCATCGATCCAAAGCATAGCTTCATGGATCAAATATAACATATACGGGGATTATATTCAAGACAATGATATCTGAGACCATATTAATCTACTCACGAGCTTCTTCCACAATCCGCTGGAATGCTCATGGTACCACTGGTCCTTTTCGACCATTCGTTTCTTCTTTCTTTCCTCCCCGTTCTTTCCTGGGTTTATCACCCGTTACTCCACATTTAACATGTGAACATTTCATAGGAAAGTGTTTTATAGCTCCGCGCTAGACACACTTCCGTTCCATCCAACAGACTCGAGCAATATGCTCCTGCTTTCTGCAATTTCAGTAATTCAACGGTAGAGTCTCAACTCTACTAATTTCTTAGTGCTTTTCCTGTACTGCTCAAAATACATAGTTGCTCTGTTTTGGTCCCTTCCCTTTAAGGTTGGACCCAGTTCGTGGTAACTTCTCCTGAAGCGTCCACTAATCTTTTTCTGCTTTTCTTGTAGTCTCAGCTACTTTTCTTTCACCTTGATATCAATCAGGGTGAGCACCCAATTTCTTTCTTTGACCACAGCAACTACTGTTGCTTGCCATGTGGATTTTCTGCTACTTGTCTCGTTGCCCCTCGTTCAATGGAGCCTTGAGAAAGGGCTGGTTCACTTCTTAAAGCTGCACGCCCTAATTGTCGTATCATTTATTCATTTATTCATTTATTGACTCACAGCTCCGTTCTTGTCTATTATAGACTCACGGCTTATCTGGTATTGTTGTGTCATTGACTCACAGCTCCGTTCTTGTCTTTCTCAGACTCACGACTTATCTGGTATTGTCTTTTCAACGCATCTGTCAACTGTTCATTTTTGTCCCCCAAAGCAGTTTCAATCTGTAACAGTTCAATCATCATATATCATATATGATATCAGTGAGATTACTCACCTGGATACTAGCTGCATTTAAATCCCGGTTGTTTCTTGCCTTTGCATGCACCACAACCATTCGTCCCGTACCTATATATTCATTTATATACCAAATGATCATAGGTTAATTACCATTTCAATTGACTCTTTTACATAAGAGTTAAATATTATAACATTACAAACAATGTCTAGATGATAAACTTTCCATTTATCATCTTTTCATGCATTATACACATTCCCGAGGCATTTGTATCGATCTACAGTGTCCCCGAGGAGTCGAAAACTCAATTTAATATTTTTCTAGGACTTTTCATACCATCATGTACTTATGGTTCAAGTTTGAGGTAAATCGGACAAGCCTAGCAAAAATTCACATGATTGAGCTCTCTGTCAAGCCGGCACACCGCGTCTGGAACTGGGCGCACCACGCCTGGGCGCACCGCGCCAGTATATGGGCGCACCGCGCCTTGCGCCTGGGCAGGGTTCCAGACCAGTCGCGATTTGGCACTGTAGCATGCAGTTTTGACAATTTAAGTCCTTAATCCAGTTCTTAATCATATGGGGTTTGTTCCCTGACTAAAACCCACCATTAATACAATGTTTTAATCCAATGAAACAAACTCAATCAATCAAAAGGAAGAATTAGGGTTCTTAGTTCCAAAAACCCCAAAACTTCAAATTCATCAATAATAGCAACCTACTTCCATATTCTTGAATTAAATCCTTTTAGCATGACTTACTGGAAGTATTAAGCTATTACAACACATAATTCTTGACTGAAATTTCAGTCATCAAGTTCATTTCATCAAGAACACTCAAGAACTTATGTTAGAATTCAAATACTAACCTTGTTTAACTTAGGAATCACCAATTCCAAGCTATGATTCTAATTTCCTGCTTCAATTCCATGATCTCTGCAGAAATCGCACCTTCAAGACCCCTCCCGATGCTGCTAAAATTTTCAGCCAACATTAATGGAGGTATTTTCTTTTTATATTTTCCAGATTTTCACTTTTAGTCCCTAAGTTTCATTTCTTGAACTTTTGGCACTATAATCAAGTTTTATTACAATAAAACTTTCATTTCTTATACTTTTGCCACAAGCAACAATAATTTTACATAATTGGTCCTTCACTTGATCAAATGACCAAATTACCCTTTTATGGTAAAATGACCAATTTACCCTTTTCTAGTATTAACTTTCTAATACTTAGAACACCATATTAAACCATAATTACACTATGATTAACATATTAATACTTGTCAAAAGTATCGTGGTGTTACAAATTCTCCCCTCCTTCAAAAGATTTCGTCCCCGAAATCATACAAATAAGCGAGGGTAATTCTTTCTCATTACAATTTCGGTCTCCCATATCATATGGAAACCTCTATAGTATTGCCAAAACATTTTAACCATACTAGTCTTCTTATCTTGCAGCTGTCTTATCTTCCGGTCAAACACCTTCTTGGGTTGTCCCGGGTACCTGAACTTCTCATCTACCTCAATTTCAACAAGAGGTATGCATTGAAATTCATCAAGCAATGTTCTTCAGAAATATGACTCATGGAAAACATTATGAATGTATTGGAGTTCATCAGGAAACTTTAATCAATACATCTCAATTCTTACTTTTTGGGATACCTGGAAAGGTCCAATATATAAGGACTCAACTTTCCTTTTTGTCCCACCTCAATTTCTAGTCTTTCCGAAGGATCTTTTGATTACCCCGACATCCCTCATCTGGAATTGCAACGGTTTTACTCTATGGTTCATGTACTACCGTTACTGCTTCTTAGCCATTTTCCAATTTTCTCGTATTTATCAAGTCTTCTTTTTAACTTGTACCACCGTCTAGGATCTAGCCAACGGCTGTTCCACATCTTCAATCCTATAAATCGAAGGATAACACGGTACCCCCGTACAACACTTCATACAAGTCTGTAGAATACTAGTATGTAAACTATTATTTCTTACAAATTCCACCGACGATAGACGATCTTCTCATCTTCCACCAGGGTCTGTTGTGCAAATTTCTAAGCATATCTTCTAATATTTGCATTATTATCTCACCTTGTCCATCAGTCTGCTAATAATATACGGTACTTATTAGTACTTCCGAACCTAATTTTTCTTGGGATTTATGCCTAAATCAGTGAATATTTCTATTAGCTCGACCCGATACAGTCGACACTGGTAACACACGTTGGCAAATTTCTCCTTCTATGTAGTTTTTCATTACTTTTCGATCTTAATTTCTTCCCTAATCGGTATAAATTTACACTGATTTCATCAATCAATCTGCAATTACCCATATGGTGTCATACCCATGCGGTACTTGCAAAGACTTTATTATAAAGTCTATAATATTTTCGTCCCATTTCTTCTTTGGGACCCACAACGGTTAAATTTTCCGTATGTTTCTAATGATTTGACTGTAGTTACACATAAGTCAAACATTTTTCACATGTCTTTCAATGTCTTTTTTTAGTCCCGGCCACCAATACATAGGTTATATCATCCTACACAGTTTGGTATTGCCCTGGGCATTTGCGTATCTACCCCCATATACATCTTTTAAGGGTAAATTTTAATATCTCACTTTGCTTTGGAACTCACGTACACAACCCCAAGGGTTTTTCAATCGTCGTGAGTTTCTAATTAGCTTCTTTCGATAGCTAATCATTCATTCACTTTTCACGTTTTCAGACCTGCACACTTCTTTTTGTGCTACCCGAATCAACTCAGGTAATCAATTCGCCACATTCATACATGTGGTTGTATCTTTCAAAGAATATTCTTTTTAATTCAAGGCATCTATAATCACATCCGCCTTTCCGAGATGGTACAAGATTTCATAACCAAAATCTTTAAGTAACCCATATATCTTTGCTATCTCATGTTTAGCTTCTTTTTGATCAATTAAGTGTTTCAAACTTTTATGATCCGTACCAACAGTAAGCTTTACACCATACAAGTAGTGTCTCTAAAGCTTCAATGTCAAATTCATAATTGCTACTGCAATATCATGTATCCAAAATCAACTCTGGATGCATTTCTCTAAAACAATTTATCTTCTCCGCTTAGCAATAATGCTAACACCGGAGCTTCACATAAGGTTTATTTCAACCTTTGAAAAGTTACATGTGGTCTTTCTACCACTCAGACTTTTCATTTTTATTGGTCAACTTTAGTCAATAGAACAATAGTCAAGGAGCAGTTTTCTACAACTCTCCCATAGTAACCCGCCAATCCAAGGGAATTACTACTTTCAGTCAAATTCCAAGGCGGTTTCTGTTTTATCACATCATCATTTCTACTGGATCCAGTTTAACATTTTCGGCATCAATAACATGCCCAAAGAATATGAAACTTCTTTTAGCCAAATTTCATACTTGGAGAATTTTACATATCACTTAACTCAGTGAAGTAACTCCAATATCTGGTACAAATGTACCCCATATTCAGTCTGGTTTCGAGAAGATCAGATTCTCAGTAGCCAATGCACATACATATCAGCTTGTCTTTCTTCTTTTCAAACAAGATAGGGCTCCACATGATGACACTTTCGGCCATATGAGACCCCGATTCAAAAACAATTTCTTCTAATTGTTTTACCATTCTGCCATCTCTGCAGATGTTAATCAATATAGAGCCTAAATAACAGGAACGGCTCCCAAGACCAGTTTAATCATAAACTCTTTTAATCAATCTGGTGAAAATTCTAGAGGTTCTTTGGAAGAAACATCCAAGAATTCATTTAAAGTTTTACACTTCTGTCACCGCTTTATTTAGCTTGGCCCATACCACGTATGCCAACTACAACATCATTCCTTTACTAACTCTTTTCCGAGTTTAAGCAAAGGAAAATAACCGGTATTCTCAACAACGGTTATTTATCATGAATTTCATCCGTTTCACTTCTGATTTTTGAACCATCATGTTCATTTTCTACAATTCATGTTAGCATCATTCATTGCTAACCAATTCATATGCACTATTTCTTCAAATTCATTGGTAGGCATCGGCTCCAGATTTATAGGGAAAAATGGTCCCGTAAATCCTAGACAGACTACCTTCCAGGTGTTCAATATCTTGAACATATTTGCTATTTGCTATAGCCACTTCCAAAATTTCATCCATAATCGTTGATGAAATATTCAGACAAAACATCAAAGTCATCGATCCAAAGCATAGCTTCATGGATCAAATATAACATATACGGGGATTATATTCAAGACAATGATATCTGAGACCATATTAATCTACTCACGAGCTTCTTCCACAATCCGCTGGAATGCTCATGGTACCACTGGTCCTTTTCGACCATTCGTTTCTTCTTTCTTTCCTCCCCGTTCTTTCCTGGGTTTATCACCCGTTACTCCACATTTAACATGTGAACATTTCATAGGAAAGTGTTTTATAGCTCCGCGCTAAACACACTTCCGTTCCATCCAACAGACTCGAGCAATATGCTCCTGCTTTCTGCAATTTCAGTAATTCAACGGTAGAGTCTCAACTCTACTAATTTCTTAGTGCTTTTCCTGTACTGCTCAAAATACATAGTTGCTCTGTTTTGGTCCCTTCCCTTTAAGGTTGGACCCAGTTCGTGGTAACTTCTCCTGAAGCGTCCACTAATCTTTTTCTGCTTTTCTTGTAGTCTCAGCTACTTTTCTTTCACCTTGATATCAATCAGGGTGAGCACCCAATTTCTTTCTCTGACCACAGCAACTACTGTTGCTTGCCATGTGGATTTTCTGCTACTTGTCTCGTTGCCCCTCGTTCAATGGAGCCTTGAGAAAGGGCTGGTTCACTTCTTAAAGCTGCACGCCCTAATTGTCGTATCATTTATTCATTTATTCATTTATTGACTCACAGCTCCGTTCTTGTCTATTATAGACTCACGGCTTATCTGGTATTGTTGTGTCATTGACTCACAGCTCCGTTCTTGTCTTTCTCAGACTCACGACTTATCTGGTATTGTCTTTTCAACGCATCTGTCAACTGTTCATTTTTGTCCCCCAAAGCAGTTTCAATCTGTAACAGTTCAATCATCATATATCATATATGATATCAGTGAGATTACTCACCTGGATACTAGCTGCATTTAAATCCCGGTTGTTTCTTGCCTTTGCATGCACCACAACCATTCGTCCCGTACCTATATATTCATTTATATACCAAATGATCATAGGTTAATTACCATTTCAATTGACTCTTTTACATAAGAGTTAAATATTATAACATTACAAACAATGTCTAGATGATAAACTTTCCATTTATCATCTTTTCATGCATTATACACATTCCCGAGGCATTTGTATCGATCTACAGTGTCCCCGAGGAGTCGAAAACTCAATTTAATATTTTTCTAGGACTTTTCATACCATCATGTACTTATGGTTCAAGTTTGAGGTAAATCGGACAAGCCTAGCAAAAATTCACATGATTGAGCTCTCTGTCAAGCCGGCACACCGCGTCTGGAACTGGGCGCACCACGCCTGGGCGCACCGCGCCAGTATATGGGCGCACCGCGCCTTGCGCCTGGGCAGGGTTCCAGACCAGTCGCGATTTGGCACTGTAGCATGCAGTTTTGACAATTTAAGTCCTTAATCCAGTTCTTAATCATATGGGGTTTGTTCCCTGACTAAAACCCTCCATTAATACAAGGTTTTAATCCAATGAAACAAACTCAATCAATCAAAAGGAAGAATTAGGGTTCTTAGTTCCAAAAACCCCAAAACTTCAAATTCATCAATAATAGCAACCTACTTCCATATTCTTGAATTAAGTCCTTTTAGCATGACTTACTAGAAGTATTAAGCTATTACAACACATAATTCTTGACTGAAATTTCAGTCATCAAGTTCATTTCATCAAGAACACTCAAGAACTTAGGTTAGAATTCAAATACTAACCTTGTTTAACTTAGGAATCACCAATTCCAAGCTATGATTCCAATTTCCTGCTTCAATTCCATGATCTCTGCAGAAATCGCACCTTCAAGACCCCTCCCGATGCTGCTAAAATTTTCAGCCAACATTAATGGAGGTATTTTCTTTTTATATTTTCCAGATTTTCACTTTTAGTCCCTAAGTTTCATTTCTTGAACTTTTGGCACTATAATCAAGTTTTATTACAATAAAACTTTCATTTCTTATACTTTTGCCACAAGCAACAATAATTTTACATAATTGGTCCTTCACTTGATCAAATGATCAAATTACCCTTTTATGGTAAAATGACCAATTTACCCTTTTCTAGTATTAACTTTCTAATACTTAGAACACCATATTAAACCATAATTACACTATGATTAACATATTAATACTTGTCAAAAGTATCGTGGTGTTACACAAATTCTACCTTGTCCTCATCCGCACATTTGCTAACCCGAAACACCTTCTCGATATGCATTATCCACTCCATAGCTTGGACTGGATTATCTGTCCCTGAAAACTCTTTTGGTTTACAACCAAGGAAAGATTTGTAAGTACATCCGACTTTCTTGGTAGAAGCTTCCCCGCCTTGAGTTTCTTTTATTTCCCGAGCACGACTTTCTCCCTGGCTTTCATCTTCCGGCTGCCTGTCATGAATACTTTTTGCAGCCTCTTCACTAGGATTAGGATTGGCACTCGGGTTAGGATTGCCACTCGGATTGGGGTTATTCGTTAACGTAGGCATCATTTGCCTAACCACTTCTTCCACTATTACCCGAATATCAGGTGGATTTTCTCCCACCGGTTCCCTTGCTGGTGCTCTTGCTCTTCGTCCCACAAAGCCGCGTGAATGGGCTGGTCCACTTCTTGAGGTTCCATGCGAATTTGCACCAGTGGGATTACTCCTTGTATTTCTCATACTTCAAAATTCAGCAAACCGTTAGATTACGTATATAATAACAAACTTATATATATCTAACAGTCCATTTGTCTGTTTTTCTCTCAAGGTTTAAGTCCAGGAATCTAATCTAAGACACCTAGTTCACTTAAACCACGGCTCTGATACGAACTTGTAACACCCGACTTATTAACAAAACACCCCTTAAATTTTTTTTATTCAAACCATATATTTTACAATCAAAACATAAGTATAGGGGTATTAGTTAACACATAGAGGTACAAGCGTATCAAGGATTACAACATATATAAATATTATACATCCTTTAAGCCGGGTAGTTACAAATTAATCCAAATCCTCAGTCACGGACTTTATCTTTCCCTTTGGCGGGATCACGCTCACCTGCAGGGACATATCAAATAAACTGTGAGCTATAAAGCCCAATGAGTAATCAAGCAAATAAACATGCATATATAAGAGAATAACAACAATTAAACTCTTAAACAGTTTCTGTCCCAAAAGTCATAGTCATCACTGACCGCACCGTATATCATAGCCATAAAGGCCGCACCAAATATCATAGCCATATAGGCCGCACCAAATATCATAGCCATATAGGCCGCACCAAATATCATAACCATATAGGCCGCACCGGATCATTTTAGTTAATCAAATCATAGCCCAAAGGCCGCACCGTTTATTATTTATATCATAGCCCGAAGGCCGCACCAGTTTAGGTTCAATAACCCAATATCATGGTCCTAAGACCGCACCAGTTAATTTCAAAGATAATAATCATAGCCAACAAGGCTGCACCATTTGGAATTACAATCCAATGTCATGTCCGTATATTATTCGGGTAACCTACCCTTGTCCCGTATTCAACTACTTTAAGTAGTGCCATTGTAATCACCATATATCATACTAGATATAGTCAAGATTACTCACCCGAAGGCTTGCTACTACTAGCTTTTGTCGTTTCTTGCCTTCCAATGTATTCCACAATATTTTGTCCCGTACCTATAATTTCGTTCATTTTCAAAATGATTATAGGTTAACAGCCATTCTAATTGACTCTAAGGCATAAGAGTTCAATAATATATCATTACAAACAATGTCTAGATGATAAACTTTCCATTTACCATCTTTTCATGAATTTTTCTATTTACCGAGGCATTCGTATTGATCTACAGTGCCCCCGAGGAGTCGAAAACTCAATTTAATATTTTTCCCAGACTTTTCAGACCATTAGGGACTTATGGTTTAAGTTTGAGGTAAATCGGACAAGCCAAACAAAAGTTAGCGTTTTGAACCCCCTGCCTGGAGGGCGCACTGCGCCTAGATTGGGGCGCACCGCGCCTGGCGCCTGGGCAGGTTCCAGACCAGTCGCGATTTTTGCACTGTAGCATGCAGTTTTGGCCTATTAAGCTCTTAATGCTGTTCTTAATCATTTCGGGTTTATTCCCTGGCTAAAACCCTCCATTAACACAAGGTTTTTAACCATTGAAACCAACTCAATCAATCAAAGGAAGGATTAGGGTTCTTAGTTCCAAAAACCCCAAAACTTCAAATTCAACAATTCCAATGGTTTCAATGTCAAGTTCTTATCAATTGGACATGTTTGAATGCAGAAATCATACACAAACATCCTAGACTTCACTGAAATTACAGATTTCAGTTTAGTCCCAAAAACCCACCAAGAACAACATAGACTAGAACTTGGAATACTTACCTCCAAAGCCTCCAATTCTTCAATTCAAAGTTATAATCCGATTTCCAAGCCTCAAACTTCAAGAATTCTTCAAGTTTTTGCAGAAATCTCACAAGGAAAACCCTCTCCCGTTGCCTCTCGAAAATCTGCACATATGGGAGAAGCTTCCATCCTTTTATACCCCCAGAAATTGCAAACTAGTCCCTGGAGTTGCATTTATTGAACTTTTGCCACAATTAAAAAAATTTATGACAAAAATCAGATTTTTATAACATTTTAAGTCCACAACCCAAAACATTATTACAAGGTAAATCCTTTTCTGTCCAAAAGACCAAATTACCCTTCTAAGGTAAAATGACCAATTTACCCTTTTTATTATAACTACATAATAATAAAACATGCCTTGGCGTTACACATGGTGTGGTTGCATCAGTGACTTCACCTGATTTTTCTTAAGGCTTTGTCTCAACGTCGTTCCATACAAACCTCGGTGGTTTCATCCTCCTCGTTATCAACTTGAATCGACGGCAACAGAAACAGTTGCGACACGTACGTGGAGGTAACAGGGGCGGCAGAAGGTAGCGGGATTAAAGAGTTTCGTCATCTCCGACGATGATGAAGGTGATTCCTCCGTTTTTTGAATTATTTCGAAGATTCAAGGGCTCGTAGTTTAGATTACAGGCGAATTTTGACTTCAATCGAGGTGGAGAAATCAATTGCGATGGTCATCCACACACCCTCCCTTCAATCCGTTGAAATCATCATCCGTAAGGCTTAATTGAAAATCAGAACTTTTTTGTAGCTCTGCAAACCCTTTTGATCTCTTTTTAATTATTGCTCTTTTGTTTGCGAAATCGCAAATTCGCATCTGGGATTTGTGGATTTAGCTTCAAGAAAATGGCACCAAGTTCTGTGGTAGTCACAGTAGACAAACCAACGAACATCTCCTTAGTAGAACTCGATGATTCAGAAACGTCTGTCTTTCTTGAAAAGCAAAAAACAGCAAGCACCAAACAGTTTTTTTCATGGCGGCTTTTACTCAAAGCTCAAAGAATCCTCTCTTTCTTTCCATGGTTAACAATGGGATTTTCCAAAACTTTTGTGTCAGTTAAAAAGCGCATTGCATTATCAGATTCAAGCAAAGATGAAGTCAAATATAAAGAGCATATTATGTACAGATTCATAAGAGTGTTTCTTGCTATTTATAATGTCGCTTTGGTTGTTGAAATCGTTGCTACTTTCAAAATTGGGATTTGAAACTTATACCATCAGAAGCTATGGAACTTGTACACTCGTTTTCATCTTCTTCGAGTTTGTACCCTAATTTCTACAGGAGGCATGCCGGTTGCTGGGTTGCCGTTTTCGTACATGATCGAAATCAACTTACAATCCAATTCTTCACACGCCTTATCCCTCTCACGATTTCGAATCAGGCAACAACCCTTGATTGCTGCGATCCAATTGAAGAGATGATTTCGCAAATATATATATCTATATATATATATATATATATATATATATATATATATATATATATATATATATATATATATATATATATATATATATATATATATATATAAGAAACAAAAAAAAAATCTTCATAAATAGTCCCTGTTATGGAAAAAGACTACTTTGCCCTTATCAGTTATCTACTTAACAGCCAAAAACTGATGGAGGGACCATTTATAAAAAGTTTTCAAACCACAGGGACTATCCTTGAGGTTTTTGAAAGTTAGGGACTAAAGTCGATATTTTTTGAAACCACAGGGACCATTTATGAAGTTTTGTCTTAATCTAATAATGTAAGGATTCATTTGTCCCCTTCTAACGATATCCATATATATTGGGTTCTTGACAACTGCTAGCCCTTATATGGAACTTTAGTTAAGGTTTGAAAGATAAACACTTTTTGTCATAAAATACGTGCCTTTTTATGCTTAGACTGAAATTCACAACAAATATACATATATAGGTCATACCATAAAACCCTAGAGGATATATTCCATGTTACATTGAAGAAAAAAATGACATAGAGATGTCATGTGCCAAGGCAATGTAGTTTGGTTGTTTAATCACACACCTTTTGTAGGTTTTGTGTATCACTTCTTGTTGCAAATATTACAGGTGTTTGAATCCTAATTATGATTATAGTATATTTATTGTAGTTGTGTGGCCAATTAGGTTCAATTGCATTGGCGGTAACATTTATCACTCATGTTTGAGCTTTGAGGCACATACTCCAACAATATCCTACTTGTGCTAGAAAAAATATTTTTCTTATAAAACTATCAAATAATACAAAGCATTTTAAAAGTCCATAAGTTGCTTTTAAAAAAATTAAATTTTTTGAAAGTCTATAAACCCAAAACCGGATCTTTTTTCGATCCAGACGGGACTCAAAACCGAATTAGTTCTAGTCAACAAAGTCAAAACCGAAATGAATCCAAACAATATCGGATCAAAATCAGTTTTCGGGCAAAAATATTTGAGCATATAGGAACCAATTAGGATTGGTTCAAAACCGGTTACAGTGAAACCACATTTAAAGAAACTATGTTTTCGCCACTTTTTTTCTTTTTGCCGAACTTGATTTCGGTGAAGTTTTATTTTTAAATAAGTTTTTCTCGAGCATTCAATGTATTGCAAGGGGTGAAAACATGTTTTGGGAAACATCTAAACATTGTATTAACAACAAATTTAAGACATGATGTATGGAAACAATATTTTTTTTTACAATTTTACTGTATGAAAATCGTTTTTATAGGATTGGAAACCAGTTTCTAATTTAGCTTTTCAAGTCGGGTTTACTCAAACCGGTTCCAATGGTAAAATCCTTAAACTGGTATAAACCGCTGGTTTGGATCCAAACCGGATCGATTTCTATCAAACCAAATTTTAAATCAAATTAGGCTAGATTTTAAAGCGGTTTCAAAATATAAAGAGATTTTTTTGTTAGCCTCTATAACTAGAATACTAGATACATAAAGGAGGAAAGTGGAAACACACTATCAAAGAGACAAAATCCAAACACCGTCCCAAATCCACCACAAGACTAACCCATCTTCGACCCAAATCGCAAAAGTAATGGCCACCTAAACAAATAGCCTAGCATAGAAGTCCAAAAACTGGTAGCTAACCCATCCAAACATATGGTCCACTCAACCATTGTCACTCATATCACATCCATAACTTTGAGTCTGCTACATGAGACTATATATGAGACTCGACCGGAATAAACTAGACAAACTTTTAAGAACTATTTTCGATGATGATAATGATGATGATGATGATGAGAAGGACATTCACCTCTTTTCTATAAACGAAAGGTTGAGAGCTAATGTCTATCCTATATTGTTCTACCTTTTTAGGTAAAAAAGAGAACATTATAGGTATCATGACATCGATCTCATTTTCTGTCCAACACACCAAAACGTAACACCAAATGTTATGTTCTATCATGATGTGTCTTGCCAAGCTTAACAAATAAGTCTAATGGCGATTGTTGACCATAAACCCAAATCCTGGTTCTTCCATAATATATTATTCTTTTTGCAGTAATAATTAACATCTAATTTGATTTATAAACTTATAGCTTCACCTAGAGTGGTATTGAACCACCATTGCAAGCATACAGAGTGGACAACCAACTTAGTTGCATGTGAACTATCGTTAAGTCATAAAATAATAAACACTCTAAAATTGAAGCATGCGAGATTTGAATTTGAGTCAATTCCTTTTAAAGATTTTATATCAAGTGATCATAGTTACACCACGTTGATGGTGATGAAAGATGCATAAAGCTAACTTCAATTCGATACTTGAACTTGAACGTTCCAGACAGAGTTGCTTTGCTCTAAGAACTTATTTATCATTTTGCTTTATTTATTTGTTGAGATTATATTTTATATAATTATCATATTTTGACGACTTCATATAATTTGTTAAGAAGTATAAAAAAAATCAATTCGATTCTAAACTTGAAACACCATTATAAAAATCTTTGTTGTCATCTTTAAATCAAGTCACCTGCATCACAACAGAATAAAAGCTTATTATGAACTCCCTAATGCGCTAAATGAATATTTATGAGACCGATATGATATTCAAGAAAACTATAGTTTAAAATGTTAAGTGAAAATGTAATATTTGTTGCATGTTATTAATGTTCTTTGCAATATTCTTGATTCTGCTTATTAAATATAATTAAATTTGTATTTACTTATAAGTAAAATGTCACTTATTAATTTAATATACAAAAATGGTATTAAACGAAAGTATTATATAAAGATATATTAATTTATCATAAAAGATTCAGACTTCATCTTTTTGAGTAGATGTTGACGATGAACAGAATTAGAAAAGAAATTCTTCAAAATGTCTCTTTTTGTATCTAATAAAAAATAAAGATTCAATCATTCAAAATGGTTAGAAAGAGCTAACGATGTTAAGAAGTATTTTACGTAATGCATGACCTCAAATTACTTGTACCGCAAACCATACTTTTGCGAAGAATTGGTGTTACATAAAGTGTCACACTACCAAACTTTGACCAACAATATCTCATATTTGACTTCTTTTAGACCATATACATACCATTTACTGTTTTCCACGTACATGTCAAAGAATTCTTTTCGTAACAGTGAATCAGTTTTCACATGATATAAGTCAAGATGTAAAATGTATAAACACAAGTCAAATATCAAAATATACTCTTTGATTATAATTGGAAATATATCTCTAAAACCAATTACAGTGTTTCTCACTCTTTTTATCTGTATGTTCATAGCTCGAGAATACAGATATTTATACTCAAAATAAAGCAAACTAATTGGGGACAAATTGATTCTCCACAATCAATTTGTTTCCTGATTTATGTGATTGAACAGTAATCCCATTTAGGGACATAGGATTCCAACAATCACCCCCGAATCTCTAAGTCCTTCTAGAGACGTCTTTACTCCTGATCAAGCTCCTCATTTCTTTGAACTTGGTTCGAGCCAATGGTTTTGTGAGAATGTCCGCCTTTTGTTCTACACCAGGAATGTATTCAACTTCCACTTGTTCCTTTTCAACACAGTTACGAATGAAGTGAAACCTTGTGTGAATGTGTTTACTTCTTCCATGAAACACTGGATTCTTCGTTAATTCGATAGCCGACTTGTTATCGATCCTTAGAATCACCTTGTCCTGTGCCTTGTTCATGATTTCTCCTAGCAAATCTTGAAGCCATATTGCTTGACAAGCAGCCGCGGTGGCTGCCATGAATTCTGCCTCGCAAGATGATAAAGCAACGGTATCTTGCTTTTGCGAACACCATGTTATTGGAGATGACCCATAGTAGAAAATGTGACCAGTTGTGCTTCTTCCGTCATCTGGATCAACATTGTGACTACTATCACTGTAACCAATAAGTCGTTTTTGACCCATCCTCTCGTACTTGATTCCATATCCAGTTGTTCCACGTAAGTACCTTAGAATGTGTTTGATTGCATTACCATGTGATTCTCTTGGATTCTGCATATATCGGCTAATAACTCCAACCGCATATGCCATATCAGGTCTTGTTTGCAAGAGATATCTAAGGCATCCCACCACCTTTCGATATTGTGTCGGGTCGATTTCAGATTCATCTTCAGCCTTTGACAATTTTGTTCCTGGATCCATCGGAATGTGGGTCGGATTGCAATCATGTAAACCGGCTTCCTTCAGAATGCGTTGTGCATACGCTTCTTGGTTAATTGTAATCCCTGATTCTTCCTGTTTGACTTCAATGCCCAGGTAGTAAGTTAATCTTCCAAGATCAGACATCTCGAAGTTCTTGGACATATCAAATTTGAACCTTTTGATCATGTTCAAATTTGTACCTGTAACAAATAAGTCATCAACATAAATTGCTAAAATTAGCAAGTTAGATCCTTCATTCTTCCGGTACACCGATGGTTCTTTCATGCACTTGTGAAATTTCATTCCCCTCAAAATTCCATCAAGTTTCGTATTCCATGCTCTTGGTGCTTGTCTAAGGCCATATAACGCTTTTGAAAGACGATACACCTTGTGCTCTTCGCCTTTCCTTATGTAGCCTTCCGGTTGAAACACATAAACGGTTTCCTTCAACTCTCCATGTAAGAAAGCCGTTTTGACATCCAAGTGGTGAAGTTCCCACCCATTAGTAGCGGCTAAGGCAATGAGAAACCTGATGGTTTCAATGCGAGCTACCGGAGCAAATACCTCTTGGAAATCAATACCAGGTTGTTGCACGTACCCTTTAGCAACCAACCTTGCCTTGTGTTTGTTTATGGTGCCATCTGCATTTTTCTTTAGTTTGTACACCCATTTGAGTCCAATTGCCTTCACCCCCATAGGCTTGTTCATGAGAGTCCACGTATTATTCTTGTTGATTGAATTGATTTCCGCATTCATGGCTTTAACCCACTCTGGTTCTTTCTTCGCCTCTTCAACCGATACTGGTTCGTCACTGGTTGTTAGGAGAAGTTCTTCCAGGTTGTTAAGATTAAGCACATAATCTTGAAGTCGAATTGGAAGATTCCTTTGTCTCGTAGACCTTCGATGTTGGGTGTTGATGACCGGATTTGGTTGCTCGTCTTCTTGAACCTGTGCTCCGTCTTCAATTTCATGGTCTGATTCAATTGGTTCGGTATCGTTTCCTTGGTTGTTCGTTTCATTCTCTGGATATTCCCATGGAACTAAGAATGACCCTGGTTCTTCATTTTTGGTACTTGCTTCTTTGACCCAATCCCACCATTTTGTCTCGTCAAAAATAACGTCTCGACTTACGATTATTTTTTGTGTAGCCGGGTTAAAAAGCCGATAGGCTTTCGTGCCCGGTTCAGAACCAAGATGTACTAGTGGTCTTGATCTTGCATCCAACTTCTTGAGATTCACTGGTTCAACTTTCGCATATGCTAAACACCCAAAGATACGAACATTCTCTAGATTCGGTTTTCTTTTATACAACTTCTCGTAAGGAGTTGTATCACCAAGGACTCTTGTGTAAACACGGTTGATCAGATTTGTGGAGTGTTTTACCGCTTCTCCCCATAAATTATTTGGAACATGCATCGCCTTCATGATACTTCGTGTCATGTCCATTAACGTTCGGTTTCTTCGTTCCACAATACCGTTTTGTTGTGGTGTATATGGGGCGGTAAGATGGCGTTTGATTCCATTTATATCACAAAAGGAATTAAATTCGAGCGAAGTAAACTCACCTCCTTGATCACTTCGAAACACCTTCAAAGACTTTCCGAGCTCATTCTCCGCCAAAGCTTTGAATTTCTTGAAGTGTAAAAACGCCTCACTTTTCTCTTTTAAGAGAAAAATCCACATATACCTTGAAAAATCATCAATTAATGTGAAAATGTACCGATTATGACCTATCGTTGACGGTGTGATCGGGCCGCATAAGTCACCGTGAACGAGCTCCAAAGGTTGTGTCGCTTTGTACGTCGTCATTAATGGAAATGACTTTCTTGTTTGTTTGCCCACCAAACAAGATTCACATAATTGATTATCACTGTCAAGGTGTGGTAACCCTTTGACGAGATTTTTCTTGGACATTTTTTTCAATGACTCGAAATTAATGTGCCCAAGTCTTGCATGCCAGCGCCATGTGTCTTCACTTAGTCTTGAATGAAGGCAATTCGGTTCACCAATAGTCAATTTTATTTTATAAAGTCGATTTGGAGATCTTTGTACCTTCATTAATAAGCAGTTGTAGGCATCGTGCATCGTCAAATAATTTTCTTTCATCCGAATATCGCATCCGGCTTCAGTTGCTTGTCCGAGACTAAAAATATTATTTTTTAGATCCGGAATGAAATAAATCTCCGTTATCAAACGTTGTTGGCCTGATTTTCCCTGAAAAATTATTGAGCCTTTTCCTTTGATCGCGACACTCGAATTATCGCCAAATTTTACTTTGCCGGTTATTCCTTCGTCGAGTTCGGAGAAAAATGAACGATTTCCCGTCATGTGATTGCTCGCTCCGTTGTCTAAATACCACACATCATTTTCTTGTGAATTGTATTTAGATGGTATCACCTTTGCTTCGTTCAAAAATACGGTCTCGTGAATAAATACGGTTTCATCGGCATCTTCTTGTTCGGTAAAATTCATTTCTTGAAACTTTTGAATTCTATCCGGACATTTTGATGCGTAGTGGCCCGGTTTATCACATCGGTAGCAAATAATTTTCGATAAATCTTTTTTTGTGTTTTGATTTGGGCCAGAATTGGAATTGGACTGATTTTTGGGCTTATTAGTGGGTTGGGTCGGTTTTGACCCGGATCCGGATCCGGCACCCGAGTTTGACCCGCTATAATTAAAACCCTCCCCACTACTTTTTCTTCCCCACGCCTTCTTCCCTGATTTGTTTCTGTCGGACGAAAAGGGAGAACTCGAAAAAGGAGAACTCGCACTCGCACTCCCCCCTCCACTCGATCCGTGATTACCGCCGTTCCTTCCGCCGGTAGATCCTCCGCCGCCACGGGTGAACAAAGCCCTCCCTTGTTCATCTCCACCGTCTTCTCCTCGGATGCGTTCCTCGTACGCTTTCAGTCGGCCGACCACATCGTCGAAGCCGACGGTCTTCAAATCGAGCACCTGCTCGAGAGATGCGACAAGGTGTATGAACCGACGAGGTACTACCTTCAATAGTTTCTTTACTAGTTTCATTTCTTCGATTGTTTCACCGAGGGATGCGGACTTCGTAGCTAACCCCGATAATTTTCCGACAAACGAGTCTATAGACTCGGTTTCACTCATCTTCAACCGATCGAAATCGGTGGCTAGAGTTTGAAGCCGAGCCTCTTTCACCCGATCGGCTCCAACTTGGCGGGTTTTGATTGCATCCCAAAGAGTTTTTGCAGAACTGATATCTCCAATTTGCATCACAAGGGCTTCGGGAATTGCTTGGTATATTAGACCTACTGC
Organism: Cichorium intybus; assembly: GCA_023525715.1. Classification (NCBI taxonomy): domain Eukaryota; kingdom Viridiplantae; phylum Streptophyta; class Magnoliopsida; order Asterales; family Asteraceae; genus Cichorium; species Cichorium intybus. The sequence continues at coordinate 115,157,844 of CM042012.1, forward strand.
TAAGCAGTCCTTTTCTTCAGATGTAGTTGTTCCAGGCTCAATTTCTGACCAAACTTTGTGTATACGCAGGACGACCTTCATGCGTAGAGCCCAGACAGTGTAATTTGTCTGGGTTAACATCGGACAGGTCACCGATGTGTTCCCGACTTCCTTGATTCTCATCGGAGGAGTAGCAGGTGGATCTTCTATATCTGACATCTTCTACTCGGATTGTCAAGTATAATACAGCTCTGATACCAATTCAAGATGTAAAATGTATAAACACAAGTCAAATATCAAAATATACTCTTTGATTATAATTGGAAATATATCTCTAAAACCAATTACAGTGTTTCTCACTCTTTTTATCTGTATGTTCATAGCTCGAGAATACAGATATTTATACTCAAAATAAAGCAAACTAATTGGGGACAAATTGATTCTCCACAATCAATTTGTTTCCTGATTTATGTGATTGAACAGTAATCCCATTTAGGGACATAGGATTCCAACAATAAGGACCGGGTGTTTAAGAAATAAAGTAAGTATTTAAGATACGTATTTGATTATAAGTTAATTATGAATATCATCAACACAAAAAAAAGGTTTTAAATATTGTACTTAAAAATGCACAAAGATAACATTTTATGTTGATAAAGTAAACGCTCGAGACAATAATAATAATAATAATAATAATAATAATAATAAAAGTATTCTGCTTAACTGTCTATTGTTGGATTAGTGAAGTCAAATTAAACGCACATAAAAAATAATATTAAGATAAAAATTTGTAAAAATAGATGTATAACTTATAACTTACGAGAGTAGAAACATGCCCAATTTTTTAATAGCCAAAGATATTATTAATCTGACAATATGTTAGAAAAGATAATGGATCATCACAAAATAGAAATAACACCGATACCTTTTGGTTCTATTCACTAACCAAAAGAAAAAAAGAAGGAATCTTTTACTAATATTATTTTGATGAGAAATTGTATTTCATTCTATATTTTATTTTACACACCTTCTTACTCGATCACATTTTATTAAACGTGACACTTGTCATTAATTAACATGGATAAGAATAAAATATAGAAGAAAATACAATTTCTTTATTTTAACAACACGCTGTTTACAAGAAAACTTCATGTCCTTTTTTGATATTATTTTGCCAGCGGCTCACCAAATTCCTCTGATGGAAGTATTCTTACGGGTGAGATCAGAGTTCGAATCTCTTCACCTCTATTTTTTAAGAAAGTGATTTATACACAACAAGTTTTTTCCATACACAACAATCTGTGTTTTAGCAGTATAATAGAATATGCTTAAAAAACATCAAATTGTTATGTATGGATAAAATTTGTTGTGTACAAATCACTACCCCATTTTTTACCTAGGTCAAAAATAGGTATTGGTTAAGCTGCATGATTGATCCAAATCTGACCCATGGCTACCAATTTAGTTTTTTTATAGCTTCACCCAACTTTTAAATTCTTTTATACTTTTGGACCAAACTTTATGATTTTTCTCAACATTTTTTCTTTTTAAAACTAGTTTTATTATGAATTTTTGTTTTGTAACTTTTTTGATACTCCCGCCACTTCATAAAATACATTTGTGAAACACATAAGCAATTACTCTTAAGACCGAAGAGAATGGCAGCGACATCAGGAAACGACATCGATGTGGCAAGGGAATACCGCCGGCATCACCGCCGCGTGATGCCGACATTCCCCATCGGCAAGGGGTCATCGGCAAGGTTGTGCAGGCGAAGAAACCGGAGGCATGCTTCTCTGTCTCTCTTTTTTCTCCCTTCTTCTTGGCGGCATCCACTCCCAACGAAACTTCTTCTTGACGGCATCCATCGGCAACCGTCGTTTGGTGAGGTGGTATGGTTGCCGGCGGTAATCATTCCGTCCAGCCTAAGAAAAATAGAAAACTAGAAAAACAACAAAATAAACGACATCAGCAGGTGTGAAGTGGCAACTGTGGCGTGCATTCCAACCAATAACTTGCCACCAAACACTCAAATGTCCCTATACGCGACGGAAGTATAATGACGTGGCATTTTATACCGACCTAACCTCCACGTGCCCTTATATGACTCCACTCCTTTTCCCATCTTCATATTCTTGTTTGCTTCCCAGTTTAATAAAACAACACAAAATACATGGATATTTAAAAAATAAAGATGTTCAATTATCAAATAAAGAAGAATAATTTTGACATGACTGCATACAAACATTATATCTTAACAATACTCTATAAGAAAAAACAAACAAAAAACTCCTTAGTCTCACTGGAGGAGTAACAGATCTTGTTAATAATACACGATCAAATAAAGAAATTTCAATAAGTTTATTAGCAAAATTTAGTTATTGTCCAACAACAAGAGACCATAAACGATGCTACGTGTGCATTCTAATAGCTTTACGGGTCTATTAACGGAGGTCCGCTTCATTATAAATATCCATGTTTTGTAAATACCACCTTTTTACCGGATTCACGTGTGATCATTGTTAAATACTCCATCCGTCCCAAAATGATAGTCCATTTTCTCATTTTCAAAGTCAAAGCTTGTCAACTTTGACCATCAATATTTTCGTTGTTATTATATAATATTTGATACAAAATATATGAATGAATTTGTGTTGTAAATATGTTTTCATTGGTATAGTTTTCATCTAATATTATATAGCACAAAAAAATATATTTACGGTCAAACTTGACAAGCTTTGACTTTGAAAATGAGAAACTGGACTATCATTTTGGGACGGAGGGAGTAATATTTTGTTTTCACAAAGACGATATATATAATTTGTCGATTACAAAGGGATAACTGTAAGCCAACTACTTGGCTACACTACATGCCACATAAACACGATGGCAGATCCAAAAAAAAATCTAGTCGGGGTCTTAGATTTTAGTTACAAGTGTAATAAACCCAAGCTTTAGAAATTTATTTAGTACACAGCAAACTTGTCTAGATTCCTTATTTTTCTAGTATATTACTTATTTTTAAATTTATGTAAGTTCAGCAAATTTGGCCTTTTCCACAAAAGCCATAGTATACTCTTGTACCGACTTTATACCCTGCTGTAAATGCATGAACTCATTCTCCAAGTTCTTAAGTGCCACATCAGAACAATATTCCTTGTTGAACTTCATCTTGAACTCGTCCCAAGTCAACATTTGGGTTAAAGCAGCTCTCGACATTCGAGTTGTCAAATCCCACCAAAAGTGGGCATCTCCCTTCAACAAATTAGTCGCATACTCGACTTTATCTTCCTCCGTAGTCTTACTAGATTTGAATATCTTCTCCGTGTGTGTAAGCCAATTGATGGCTTCCACCGGGTTATTGATGCCCAAAAAATACATAGGTTTATAATACAAAAAGACTTTATATGTGCACCCTTCTTTCTTACCCCAGGAGGTCTCAACTCGTCTTTCCTTTTCTCTCGTATCACCACTTTCTCGCTGCCATTCATGAACGGTAATAACTGGAGGTCTATCATGTGCTTCTTTCACCACCGTTTCCACCTGCGGTCTAATCAAAGTGGGTAAAACATCCCAAACGGATTTAGCGACCTCCTCAGCCACCATCTCTCGCAAATCTCTTGGGCCTTCTGGTGTACTTCACCTCCCGACCTATGTACCAAGCCTTTGGTATTAGCTTGTCCTCCTTGTGGAGTACCCCTTCTAGAACCACGCCGACTTTGATTACTTCATATATTCATTATCTCACAACATCAAAATAACGAAGTTAGTGCACCAAATATTCTTACTAACACCAAGCACTTCTACAGTGTATCATCAAATTTCTATCAACTACAATACAAGTCTAGGGATCTACACTAAATACATCTAGTTCACTTAAACCACGACTCTGATACCAACTTGTCACACCCAACTATTATAACAAAGTACACCAATTTTTTTAAAAAAAAAATACATATATACATACATCATACCACCAAAATGATATTACTGGTGTACATTTTTATAAACACAACATGTCAAGTAGTATCAAAATACCATAAGTACAACTGGTACAAAAGTCGGGTCACCATTTACAGTAAGCTACACAAAACATCTACTGTCTATCACCTACAACCTTCCCTTTATAAGGGTTACCAGATCCTGCAAGGTTAGTATCACACAACAATAAGCTACGAAAGCTTAGTGAATAACCAATGATATAACAACAATCGTGAAGAATAGTAAACACAACAATATGACAGTAACAATGTTCAGCTATACCAGTAAGTTACCACATCTCATCCATACCAATAATCACCACATCACATCTACCATTCCACCACAACACCAATTTTTCGTTCCCTCCCAACCCCCGTGGTCTCGAACCAAAAAGGCTCACCACACCTCCACAATAAGGAATACACCATAGGCCACAAAGGCACATAACAACAGCAGTTAGCCATACAGGCTTATGAATGTATAACACCACAATTAGCCATATAGGCTTTAATTGGAAATTCACCACATATGGCCATAGGCCCAACATACAATTTATCACCACAACAACTGTAACACCCGGCTTTTAAAACAAAAACACCCCTGAAAATTTTTCATTTAAAACATAGGTTTCAGTAGTTAAAACCATAAACAAATGGGTATATTTTATTAAAAACGGGTACAAGTGTATCAAGGAGTATACAAATATAGTAACCTCCTTATAAGCCGGGCTGCTACTGACAACATCTACAAGTCCACTTCTTGAGTCACGGACTTTATCCTTACCCTTTCAGGGTTATGCTAACCTGCAGGGACATTTAAAAAAACGGTATGAGCTACGAGGCTCAGTGAGTAATCGTATCTGCAAATAACATGTATAAAATATATTCGTATATCTATCTGGACATCGAATCCAAACTCATAGCCTTACTGGCTGACCACATATCTCTTAGGATTTCACATCCTAATTTTGTAGCCTTACAGGCTACATCATTACAACCTGCAATTATCAAACCACATCAGTTATTTGCACAGATAATCATATCTAATCGTTTCTGTCCCATGTTTCTTAGTCACAATGGACTGCATCACATGTCATGGCTATATAAGCCGCACCATGTCATTTTCAATATACAAGTCATAGCCCAAAGGCTGCACCAGCTGGGTTCAATAACCCGATATCATAGTCAAAAGACCGCACCATTTGGACTTAAAGTCAAATATCAAAATCAATTATGGCTCACGAGTTTATCCCGCTTTTGCCTAGACTCACGGCTCCGTTCTTGTCATGTCATTGACTCACGGCTTACCCGGTATTGTCTTTTTACTGACTCACAGCTCCGTTCTTGTCTATTATAGACTCACGGCTTATCTGGTATTGTCGCATTGTTTATTCATTTATTGACTCACAGCTCCGTTCTTGTCTTTCTCAGACTCACAGCTTATCTGGTATTGTCATATCATTTCTATTATTGACTCACAGCTCCGTTCTTGTCTATCGTAGACTCACGGCTTATCTGGTATTGTCTTTTCTACGTATCTGTCAACTGTTTATTCTTGTCCCCCAAGGCAGTTTCAATCTATAACAATTCAATCATCATATATCATATATGATATCAGTGAGATTACTCATCTGGATGCTAGCTGCATTTGATTCCGGTTGTTTCTTGCTTTTGCGTGCACCACAACCATTTATCCCGTACCTATATATTCATTTATATACCAAATGATAATAGGTTAATAACCATTTCAGTTGACTCTACTACACAAGAGTCCTATACAATACAATTGGAGACCATTTCCAATCATTTTTGAGCAATAACAATCATTATAAAAATTTAATACACTTTCCGAAATACGCGTATTCTACTACAGTACTTTCGGGAGGTCGTATTCGTATTCCAATAATTTTCCATGAAGTTTCACAACATATTAGACCTATGTTTAAAATTTCAGGTCAATCGGATAAGCCTAGCATCAAAATGAAACTTGGAAAATGCTCAAAATTTCACAGGAGGTTTCTGCCTCGGAGGCGCATCGCGCCCAAGGTGAGGGGCGCGTCGCGCCGAGTCCCTCGAGTCGCGAGGACCATAATGGTCAAGTCGCGAGAGCTGCACAGCAGACCAATTTTCGAGATTTTTGCACTGTAGCATGCAGTTTTGGGGTATTAAGCTCTTAATACACGACTTAATCAGTGGGGGTTTGTTCCAGGACCAAAACCCTTCATTTATATCAAGTTTTAAACAATGAAATTGGTAATTCCAATCCAATTCCAAAATTCCCGTTTTTCACATTTTTGGTCCAAAACCGAAATTACTAGGTTATAATCACTTCTATTGATTTAGTTCAACTAAAATAACATCTAGAAGTCATTATCAACCATTAAAATCAGGTTTATCACAAGAACTCAAAATCTAGGGTTCTTGACCAAAGTTGCTAATTTCAACAATAGCAACATACTTTCATATCTTTGAGTTATGTTCTTAACATATGACTTATTAGAAGTTTAGAACCATAAACTTCATGATTCTTGACTGAAATTTCAGTCACAAAAGTTCTCCCATGAAGAACACACAAAAACTTAGGTTAGAAGTTTCTTACTAACCTTAATTGCTTGACAACTTCAAGCTCCAAGCTATTAATCCGATTCCACACTTCAATGCTCATGAATTCTGCAGGAATCGTGCTCCAGAAAACCCTCCCGATCATCACCAATGTTCTGCACATTTGAGGGGAGTTTTCAACATTTTATATTTTCCAATTTTTCATTTTAGTCCCTAAGTTCCATTTCTTGGACTTTTACCACAATAATCAAGTTTTATTACAATAAAACTTTCATTCCTTATCCTTTTGCCACAAACAACAATATTTTTTTCATAATTGGTCCTTCACATGGTCAAATGACCAAATTACCCTTTTACGGTAAAATGACCAATTTACCCCTTTTTCTAGTATTAACTTTCTAATACTTAGAACACCATATTAAATCATAAATACACTATGATTAACATTTTAATACTTATCAAAAGTATCGTGGTGTTACAAATTCTCCCCTCCTTCAAAAGATTTTGTCCCCGAAATCATACTAACAAGCGAGGGTAATTCTTTCTCATTACAATTTCGGTCTCCCATATCATATGGAAACCTCTATGGTATTGCCAAAGCACTTTAACCATACTAATCTTCGTATTTCGCAGCTGTCTTATCTTCCGGTCAAACACCTTCTTGGGTTGTCCTGGGTACCTTAACTTCTTATCTACCTTCATTTCAGCATGAGGTATTCGTTGAAATTTAGTAATCCATGTCCTCAGAACTATGAGACCCATAGAAAACATTATAAATTTCTTGAAGTTCATCACGAAACTTCGATCAGTACACCAAAATTCTTACTCTTTGGGACATATGGAAAGGTCCAATGAATGAGGACTTAACCTTCTTTTTGTCCCAAACAGATTTTTAGTCTTTCCAAGGGATCTTTTGATTACCTCGTCATTCCTCATCTGGAATTTCAACGGTTTTACTCTTTAGTTCATGTACTGCTTTTACTGCTTCTTAGCCATTTTCAACTTTTTTTGTATTTATCAAGTCTTCTTTTTAACTTGTACCACCGTCTAGGATCTAGCCAACGGTTGTTCAACATCTTCAATCCTATAAATCGAAGGATAACACGGTACCCCGTACAACACTTCATACAAGTCTGTAGAATACTAGTATGTAAACTATTATTTCTTACAAATTCCACCGACGATAGACTATCTTCTCATCTTCCACCAGGCCTGTTATTCAAATTTCGGGCATATCTTCTAGAGTCTGCATTATTATCTCACCTTGTCTATCAATCTGCAAATCATATACAGTACTTACTAGTACTTTTGAACTAATTATTCTGGGACTTTATGCCAAAATCAGCAAATAATTCTAGTATCTCGACCCGATACAGTCGACACTGATAGCGCACGTCGACAAATTTCCCTTTCTATGTAGTTTTTCACTACTTTTCGATCTTAATTTCTTCTTTAGTCAGTATAAGTCTACACTGATTTCACTAACCGATCTATTAATACTCATATAGTATCATACCCATGCGGTATTTGCAAAGACTTTATTACAAAGTCTATAATAATATCGTCCCATTTCTTCTTTGGGACCCACAGCGGCTAAAATTTTCCGTATGCTTCTAATGATTTGACTGTAGTTACACACAGGTCAAACACTTTTCACATGTCTTTCAATGTCTTTCTTTAGTCCCGGCCACCAATACATAGGTTATATCATCCTACACAGTTTGGTACTGTCCCGGGCATTTTGCATACCTACCCCAATATACATCTTTAAGGGTAGATTTCATATTTCACTTTGTTTTGGAACTCACATACACAACCACCAAGGGTTTTCAATCGCCGTGAGTTTCTAACTAGCTTCTTTCAATAGCTAATCATTTATTCACTTTTCACGTTTTCAGACTTGCACACATCTTCTTCTGCTACCCGAATCAACTCAGGTAATCAATTTGCCACACTCACGCATGTGGTTGTATCTTTCAAAAGATACTCTTTCTAATTCAAGGAATCTATAATCACATCCGCCTTTCCGAGATGGTACAAGATTTCATAACCGAAATCTTTAAGTAACCCATCTATATTTGTTATCTCATGTTTAGCTTCTTTTTTATCAATTAAGTGTTTCAAACTTTTATGATCCGTACCAACAGTAAGCTTTACACCCTACAAGTAGTGTCTCTAAAGCTTCAATGTCAAATTCATAATTGCTACTGCAATATCATGTATCCAAAATCAACTCTGGATGCATTTCTATAAAACAATTTATCTTCTCCGCTTAGCGATAATGCTAACACCGGAGCTTCACATAAGGTTTATTTCAACCTTTGAAAAGTTACATGTGGTCTTTCTACCACTCAGACTTTTCACTTTTATTGGTCAACTTTAGTCAATAGAACAATAGTCAAGGAGCAGTTTTCTACAACTCTCCCATAATAACCCGCCAATCCAAGGGAACTACTAATTTCAGTCAAATTCCAAGGCGGTTTCTGTTTTATCACAGCATCATTTCTACTGGATCCACTTTAACATTTTCGGCATTAATAACATGCCCAAAGAATATGAAACTTCTTTTAGCCATATTTTTCTTACTTGGAGAATTTTACATATCACTTAACTCAGTGAAGTAACTCCAATATCTGGTACAAATGTACCTCATATTCAATCTGGTTTCGAGAATATCAGATTCTCAGTAACCAATGCACATACATATCAACTTGTCTTTCTTCTTTTCAAACAAGATAGGGCTCCACATGATGACACATTCGGCCATATGAGACCCGATTCCAAAAACAATTTCTTCAAATTATTTTACCACTCTGCCATCTCTGCAGAGGCTAATCAATATAGAGCCTAAATAACAGAAACGGCTCTCAAAATCAGTTTAATCATAAACTCTTCTCGCCAATCTAGCAAAATCTTGGAAGTTCTTTTCAAAAGAAACATCCGAAAATTTATTTAAAGTTTTACCCTTCTATCACCGCTTTATTTAGCTTGGCAAATACTGCATATGCCAACTAAAACATCCTTCCTTTACTAACTCTTTTCCGAGTTTAAGCAAAGGAAAATAACCGGTATTCTTAACAACGGTTATTTATCGTGGATTTTCATCAATTTCATTTCTGATTTTTGAACCATAATGTTCATTTTTCTACAATTCATGTTAGCATCTTTCATTGCTAACCAATTCATATGCACGATTTCTTCAAATTCATTGGTAGGCATCGGCTCCAGATTTATAGGGAAAAATGGTCCCGTAAATTCTAGGCAGACTACCTTCCAGGTGTTCAATATCTTGAACATATTTGCTATTTGCTATAGCCAGTTCCATAATTTCATCCATAATCGTTGATGAAATATTCAGACAAGACATCAAAGTCATCGATCCAAAGCATAGCTTCATGGATCAAATATAACGTATACGGGGAGTATATTCAAAACAATTATATCTGAGACCATATCAGTCTACTCACGAGCTTCTTCCACAGTCTACTGGAATGCTCATGATACCACTGGTCCTTTTCGACCATTCGTTTCTTCTTTCTTTCCTCCCCCGTTCTTTCCTGGGTTCATCACTCGTTACTCCACATTTAGCATGTGAGTATTTCATAAGAAAGTGATCTATAGCTCCGCGCTAGACACACTTCCGTGCCATCCAACAAGCTCGAGCAATATGCTCCTATTTTCTGCAATTCCAGCATTTCAACGGTAGAGTCTCTACTCTACAATTTTCTGAGTGCTTTTCCTGCACTTCTCACAATACATAACTGCTCTGTTTTGGTCCCTTCCCTTTAAGGTTGGACCCAGTCTGTGGTAACTTCTCCTGAAGCGTCCACTAATCGTTTTCTGCTTTTCTTGTAGTCTCAGCTACTTTTTTTTCACCTTGATATCAATCAGGGTGAGCACCAAATTTCTTTTTCTGACCACAGCAACTACTGTATAAAATATATTCGTATATCTATCTGGATATCGAATCCAAACTCATAGCCTTACTGGCTGACCACATATCTCTTAGGATTTCACATCCTAATTTTGTAGCCTTACAGGCTACATCATTACAACCTGCAATTATCAAACCACATCAGTTATTTGCACAGATAATCATATCTAATCGTTTCTGTCCCATGTTTCTTAGTCACAATGGACTGCATCACATGTCATGGCTATATAAGCCGCACCATGTCATTTTCAATATACAAGTCATAGCCTAAAGCCTGCACCAGCTGGGTTCAATAACCCGATATCATAGTCAAAAGACCGCATCATTTGGACTTAAAGTTAAATATCAAAATCAATTATGGCTCACGAGTTTATCCCGCTTTTGCCTAGACTCACGGCTCCGTTCTTGTCATGTCATTGACTCACGGCTTACCCGGTATTGTCTTTTTACTGACTCACAGCTCCGTTCTTGTCTATTATAGACTCACGGCTTATCTGGTATTGTCGTATTGTTTATTCATTTATTGACTCACAGCTCCGTTCTTGTCTTTCTCAGACTCACGGCTTATCTGGTATTGTCATATCATTTCTATTATTGACTCACAGCTCCGTTCTTGTCTATCGTAGACTCACGGCTTATCTGGTATTGTCTTTTCTACGTATCTGTCAACTGTTTATTCTTGTCCCCCAAGGCAGTTTCAATCTATAACAATTCAATCATCATATATCATATATGATATCAGTGAGATTACTCACCTGGATGCTAGCTGCATTTGATTCCGGTTGTTTCTTGCTTTTGCGTGCACCACAACCATTTATCCCGTACCTATATATTCATTTATATACCAAATGATAATAGGTTAATAACCATTTCAGTTGACTCTACTACACAAGAGTCCTATACAATACAATTGGAGACCATTTCCAATCATTTTTTAGCAATAAAAATCATTATAAAAATTTAATACACTTTCCGAAATACACGTATTCTACTACAGTACTTTCGGGAGGTCGTATTCGTATTCCGATAATTTTCCATGAAGTTTCACAACATATTAGACCTATGTTTAAAATTTCAGGTCAATCGGATAAGCCTAGCATCAAAATGAAACTTGGAAAATGCTCAAAATTTCACAGGAGGTTTCTGCCTCGGAGGCGCATCGCGCCCAAGGTGAGGGGCGCGTCGCGCCGAGTCCCTCGAGTCGCGAGGACCATAATGGTCAAGTCGCGAGAGCTGCACAGCAGACCAGTTTTCGAGATTTTTGCACTGTAGCATGGAGTTTTGGGGTATTAAGCTCTTAATACACGACTTAATCAGTGGGGGTTTGTTCCAGGACCAAAACCCTTCATTTATATCAAGTTTTAAACAATGAAATTGGTAATTCCAATCCAATTCCAAAAATTCCCGTTTTTCACATTTTTGGTCCAAAACCGAAATTACTAGGTTATAATCACTTCTATTGATTTAGTTCAACTAAAATAACATCTAGAAGTCATTATCAACCATTAAAATCAGGTTTATCACAAGAACTCAAAATCTAGGGTTCTTGACCAAAGTTGCTAATTTCAACAATAGCAACATACTTTCATATCTTTGAGTTATGTTCTTAACATATGACTTATTAGAAGTTTAGAACCATAAACTTCATGATTCTTGACTGAAATTTCAGTCACAAAAGTTCTCCCATGAAGAACACACAAAAACTTAGGTTAGAAGTTTCTTACTAACCTTAATTGCTTGACAACTTCAAGCTCCAAGCTATTAATCCGATTCCACACTTCAATGCTCATGAATTCTGCAGGAATCGTGCTCCAGAAAACCCTCCCGATCATCACCAATGTTCTGCACATTTGAGGGGAGTTTTCAACATTTTATATTTTCCAATTTTTCATTTTAGTCCCTAAGTTCCATTTCTTGGACTTTTGCCACAATAATCAAGTTTTATTACAATAAAACTTTCATTCCTTATCCTTTTGCCACAAACAACAATATTTTTTTCATAATTGGTCCTTCACATGGTCAAATGACCAAATTACCCTTTTACGGTAAAATGACCAATTTACCCCTTTTTCTAGTATTAACTTTCTAATACTTAGAACACCATATTAAATCATAAATACACTATGATTAACATTTTAATACTTATCAAAAGTATCGTGGTGTTACAACAACCACTTAAAAGTAGGGGATCAGAGGTTACTCACCTAATAGAAGCACTAGAAATAGCACTAGTATGTTTAAGCTCCGAGTTAGTGAAAGTCCCCTTTTATACAAAGTTAAGCTGCAACAATTATGATGTTTATATAAGTGTTTGTGATATGTTTCCACCCTTCCAATTGGTCTCATAAGGGTTAGGGGCCCTTAAGGCTACTTAACTCCATCAAATTTGTTTGGAAAGTTAATTTTAGACCTTCTGTTAAGGTTACATGTCGCATAGACCAGGCTACACATAGACCTGGCAATCCGTGTCTACGTGTCGTGTATTCGTGTCAGACACGAATTTACACGACACGAATTTGAAAAACACGTACACGACACGAATTATAAAACGTGTCTTGGATATCAAACACGAACACGACACATATTTAATGCGTGTAACACGCGACACGACACGAACAAACACGTTTTTTATCTGTGTCACACGAAAACACGAATTGTAACACGAATTTTAACAAAAATTTATCTCTTTCGTTTTCCTTTAGTTTGCAATCTGTATTGTCCCGCATCATGTACCTCCACACAATGATCATCATCATCCCTAATGGCATAATCATCATTCTTTGACTGTATATTGTTGGTATTACCATCCATCTAACAAAAATATGATAGAACACCCAATTAATAACAGAAGAACACCCAAGCTAAAAGAAACAGACAACAAGAACTAAAAAATAAGATGAATTTAAACAAGCAACCAACAAAGCGAAAACTGCAGCACTACTCCAGAAGCCGAATTACATCTAGAAACCAACAGTTACTTATGTTTAGTCTGTAAGCATACAAGTTACAACCCAATCTCTCGGTGGTGTCCATTGTCCACTGTCAAGAACTTCATACAGAAAAGGAAAAGGAAAGGAAACATACCAAAAGTCGGTGCAGGTGTCGATCAGAAGTCGGTGCAGGTGTTGATCAGGTATTTGGCATCGACCAGAAGTTGAGCAGGTGTCGATCAGGCGCCGACTAGGTGGTCGCCGGTCGGTGGTGTCGAGCAGGCGGTTGGCGTCGACCAGGCATCGATGGTGCTTTGTGCAGGGCTGCAGCTGCAGGTGGGATTGGAAACAGACGAAGAAGGAAGAACAGAAGAATGTTTGGTTCTTTGGGATTTAGGGATTTAGGGTTAATTTCTTTTATATATTTCATTATTTAAAAAATATATTATGTTTTTTAATTTGGTCCCTAAACTTTAGGTAAATGTAAAACTAACCCTTAGACATCAAGAAAAACAGAGATGATATTACGTATTAATATACGTGTTTAGACGTGTCTATTCGTGTAACGTGTAACACATATGTAATCCGTGTCTTATACGTGTCAAAACAGGTTAATTCGTGTTTGACACGTATAAGACACGAAACCCGAATTTTAAATTCGTGTCTGACACGAATAGACACGAAACACGAATTTCAAAAACCCATACACGGAATACTCGTGTCGTGCTCGTGTCGTGTCTTTCGTGTCGTGAACCATATTGCCAGGTCTAGCTACACACTATATAGACTGAAAATATTCAAGCTACATATCATGTAGCTCATGCTACCGTATAGCATGAATACCAGGTTTTCAAACCCCAAAAGTCCATCCAACTTCAATTCTAATCACATAGATAATATGTCCACGTTTATTAATGTTAAAAACATCTATAAACACGACATTACAACACTAATATCCAAATCAAATCATTTGGGAACCCCAAAGCTTGGATTAAACTTTAATACTAGCAACAAACCTTGAATTTCAACGAGAATAGGACAAACTTCCTTGATTTCAGTTCAATTTCCTTGACCTATCCCTTAGCCTTTCATTCATTTTCTTTCCGTGAAGTTTGAATGGATAAAGAGAAACGAGGAAATGACTTAAGACTTAAGTGTTACACCTATGTACCACATACACGTCATGTAGGTCTATTTCTACATGTCGTATAGTCCTCTAGACCGGTCAAACTTTAAAATAGCATTGCACTTTCACATTTTCTTCAGTTCTAGCAACCTACTTTGCACACGTCGTGTGACCCCATGCTACACATCGTGTGGCATGGTAAGAATACTTAAACTCAACCTTTTAACAGTTTATTTATCCCATAAGTTCTTACATGCATCCAAATTGTACATTGCCATAACAATCACCACTTTCCAACTAATTCCAAGCACATGATACAACAATTAACAAGACATCATTATGCATTTTACTATTAACACAAATTAAACATACTTACTGTTGGGTAGCAACAAGCGAGATCGATAATCTTCAACCTCTCAAAATCAAGAACTGACAAACGAATACTTCGACAAGAAATATACAAGACTACAAAATCGAGCAACAAGAAATACAAAAAAGGAACTAAACACACAAGCAAGATCAACACAGAGTATTAAATGGTTCACTTGATCGTTAGATCAAGCTACATCCATTGTGGAACCAGAGAGATTTTATGTATGCATGAATGTTATACAAATTTACAATTATAACTGCACTCAAATCTCACACAATTGCACACACTCACACAAACATTAGTTACATGGAAACTGACTTTTATACTGGACAAGATGATATCTATGAAATGATTGTAAATCTTCTAGACTTATTGCTTTCAACAATAGGCCGTTTGATTTGACAAGGTATGCAACATGTTAGGCAGACTAACTTTCTGACAATAGCAAACCTTGGAACTTATGCCAAGGAGACACTTCGTTTCTGAAGTAGCTTCTCCCTTTAGAAAACATTTCGACTTTCTCCATCTCTCCCCTATGGAGATCCTTCTACACCGTATAAACTGGAGCCAAGATTGCTCCTCGATACTGCTGACTTCTGCTGCGGACGAGCTTCACATCCTCAGACGAAGGTAACAAATCCGGACGAAGTTCATCCTCCAACCGTACTAGCTTTCTTGCCTCGATTCTTGGTTACTTCGCACCACTAATCTCCTTCCGTTAGATTAGGCTCCACATACTTAACACTTACTACATATATGGGGGTTACACATGTCTTAAACCTAGACAAAACATCATCCAAAATCCATACTGACGTCAATATCCAAAAATATCACATACTAAGTACTAGAATGTGCAAAACAGTGCTGTAAAACATCCTTTTTTAGCTCATATTAGATTACCTCAAAACTTAGTAACTTATCATAAACATTAGCATAAAGGACCCCATGAATAACATCTAAATGCCTCATAATTGTCTTAGTGTAAACATTATATGTACCCCAACTTACTGATCTACTACCTATATTAGCAGTATGCCGATCCCATAAAATTCCAACATAAAAATACTCCAACCTCTAGAGTATTTATGCTACGTTGTAGATGCTCATATTTTTTTCTTGTCGTTATTCGAACTTAGGTACTCCACAAATCTAGCATTGTAGATACAAACCCACAATAAATATAATCTAACATATATTAACATGTTTTAACATGATTAAACTCCCAACACACTCGATAAAACCCTAAAACAACTCAGTTGGGGTCTAGAACAACAATAACCTTTCAACTAAAAGCACCAAGAATACAAAGAATGTTTTTTTAAGATTAAAACATATGAGTAGCATAAATATACACTCTTTGGATGTTTTTATAACAAACAACACTAGCCATTACTCTTTATTGAACCCGTTTCAAATGATGTAAGACAAAATCCAAAGACAAGGTACAACGGACTCTCACATTATTTTATGACTAATGCATGATTAATGTTGGAAAATCTATAACAAATAGTAATTTTAACACATCCAAAAACATTAATTAAAACCTTAAAATCTCAACCTTACTCCTGATATCACATCCCCAAAACTATATCAACTTAACTATAATTTTAACCTCACATTTATTGTTCCCAATCAGGTAACTTACATCCAAATGCTAGTAGAATAGTAATATCGACATTTATCTAATTTACTCAAGAGAGGACTTGAAAGTGCATTCATAAAATGTTGCTTATGCCTTCTTTTATAAAGCTACCCATATGCATAAGGTTGGGATGCATCGACCGAAAGAGATAAAGTATTGATGTCAGTAATTAGAGTAAAACATGTTATACTTTTTCCCTTAACCAATGTTTTCCGAAACTACATTTTGTCGATATCATAATTGATAATACAACTAATTATGTGTATCATAAAACATGTGTACTCTTTTCCATCCACCAAATTATATTATATAAGTCTTTTTTCTTGAAATCATTTCTAATATTGTATATTGTACATCCCATTGATAGGGAATCATAATAAATTAAATATTTATTACATGTTTGCTAATAATCCTAATCGAAAGTGTAATCCTTCTACAGGTGATTTATTAAAGAGATATGAAGATTCGATATAGATCATCATGATTTCATGTTAATATGAAGAAAAATAGAGGGTCAATTTTGATATCAAATATTCATTGATCTCTTGGTGGATCGTGTAAGGTTCATGTCATTGATTAATAATTTGACAATATGGTTGGGTTACACGAATCTCTTAAATAATCTGCAAGACTACAATAGGCACTCTTATGTTAGGCACAAAAGGAAAACAACAAACTTGATGAATTTTAGGATTTTCATATCTTTTGGGAGTCTTAGAAATTACGTCTTGTGATTATTTATACTTGTCCTATCATAAAATTGGATGAAATGGTGGTTTTCTGGAATTAGAAATAGTTATATGTAGTTTTGCAGTTGTTCAAGACGTCAAATTCACAACTCATCTTGAGCTAAAAGTCATTTTAAACTTATAATGATAACTCATCTTGAGCTGACTAAGGCGGCCCAAAGTTGAGTTGTCTAGGTTAATGCTGACGAACTGACACGGGGTCAACCCAAGCTGATAGGTTCGTTTGACCTCATACATAGATGTTGTCCAAACTAAACAAAGTAAGCAGGACCTGACTCTCCAAACTGATAGAAGAAACTCCAAGTCTAAGAGGTAGTTTCAACCATCTGTTGCCCCTCGACCTTCAAGGCACATGACCCCCTTGAACCCACCATTTTTTGTGGTCGATATCACTTTATTCGTATCAAGTGTAGTGCCCTATGCACAACATGACTTGTGTTAGATCACATGTTGAGGCCCCCTTTGGTACTCATAAAAATTCCAGTTACACTTACCAGTAGGGATGTGCATGAGTCTGTTTGGGTTGATTTTGAGGTAAAAACCGAACCCAAACCGATGAATTTGGTTTTTGGTTTCTAGAACTCGTCGGTTTCGATTTCTAAGTAGGTCCAATTTCGGTTTCTAAAGTCGGTTTTGGGTTGGTTTCAGTTTTAACCCATGGGTTCGTGGGTTTTGGGTTTCAACTGGTGGGTTTTGGGTCGGAACCCAATTTCCAAAAATTATAAAAAAATATAGAAAAATAATAAATACATTCTACCAATTCTTTTTAGTCCGCATTTATAGGGAATAACAATTAGATACATTTTTATACATTTGAATCTGCAAGCAATAAAATACTGATATAGCTTTTGGCGTATTCAAGTGCATATTCAAATGGATATTAGAAAATCGGTGAAAGAGATGAGAGAATAAATAAAAACATGTCAATTAACATTACCGATGCATCTTACAAGTGTAATTAACTTGACCTAATTAATACCCTAACATACTATAAGATATATCAAATATTAATAATATATTAAATATTCTTGGGTTTGGATCGGTTTCGGTTTTAGTAGGTCGGTTTTGGGGGTGAAACGGAACCCAAACCAAAATTTTTGGTTTTGGAAATCTCAAACCCAAACCGTCGGTTTTAGTTTTGGTTTTGGTTTTTCGGTTTTGATTTTGTCGGTTTTTGTCGGTGTCTCGGTTTCCGAGTTTGATTTTGCTCACCCTTAGGCTATGTTTGATTTACCTCTTACTGGTCCAGTAAGAGGCAATGTCTGACTCGGTCTGAGTCAGACTGTTTGATATGCCAAAAAAAAGTCTGACGTGGTCCACACTCTCTGATCCGGTAAGCTCTAAAAGATCGCTGACTGAAAAAAAATAAAGAGCGTATTCTTTTTGTTTGCCCTTTTCCCCCGCCTCCATCTCTTCTTCTCCGCCTCCTTCTTTTCTTTCTGAATATTGCGACTAAAGTTCTGAAGAAAAAGAAATCACCAGCAGTAATCGTAGCCGAGTAGACCCTCCACTGTCATCGTTATGCTGCTGTTGCCCATTGTCGATTTTCGATTGTGTGAAATCGATTTCTGCCACATCTGTGTTTGTATTCCATTTTCGATTTTGTGAAATCAATTTGGCGCCTGAAATCGATTTGGTGCCTGATTGCTTGTCGGTTTTCGATTTCTGCCACATCTGTGTTTGTATTCCATTTTCGATTTTCGATTTTGTGAAATCGATTTGTTGCCTGAAATCGATTTGGGGCGTGATTTTCGATTTCTACATTGAGAGGACCAATGGAAATTCAAACTTATCTACTTTGTCTGTGAATTTAACTTGTATAGCCTGCTTTCAAACTTGTAAATTTCATGAAGATTTTACTTTCGAATTGAATCACGATGGTTACGTAAACAATAAAACCCAGTTTTTTTTTATTGATTTCTATATTGGAATACAAGTAATATGGTAAACAATAAAACCCAGTTTTTTTATACAATGGTTATGGAGTAGATATATGCATGTGTCATGTACATATCATAAGGGTAATATGGTCATTTTTATCATTCAGCAAAGCCGGTCAGATGCACAATCAAACGACATTGTTTCATTCAGAAGCAGATTTAATCAGAACTTCTAACTCATTCAGACCTCTAACTCAGTCAGATCTGACTCAGTCAGCTACTATCAAACACAGTCTTACTTACCGGTCATGTGACAACTAAAGTCATCAATAGTGCATAAAACTATCGTTATGAAAAGCAAATGAAATATATAGAAACTTCTAATAGGCACATAGAGCATACATGTTTATCAATCACGAGTCCCCCGTTATTTGGAATTGCATAAAGAAAAGGGAGACATCGTGTGTCGTCAACAAAACAGTTCAACCATCGATGAAGATATTCACAACTTTTCTTCGATCTATTTTAACCAATTTACGGTTCAAGGCTAAACTTAAATATTTATCTTCGAAAAATCCAAATAAGAAATTTACAAACCCCTACTTGTTAACATATACTAAATGATAATTCCAACAATGTAAGAATATTTAGATTAACTACATAACCTTGTGGGGTTAGGAATATTAATATCATTAATTATCGGCAACTACATATTTATCTTATATTAAGTTTCATTAAACTATCTCAACAAGTTGCTGATGAGTTGACACTTTACGAATTATTAGCATAACGAACGGGTCTCAATTCATTGAACAATTCCATAATCGATTTAACCAGTATCTGGTTAAAATTCATTAAGGTAATATATCAACACAGCACTAGGTACACACCATTACATGTAAAACTCGGTAAGTTATTAAACGTGTACGAATGGACATCCAAAAATTTTAATAGCTAATTTTGTATCTTATTGAAAACTTATTCGTGATAATCTTCGTGGACCTTTATAGAAAAAGTTAAAACCGTTCTACTTTGAACATCATCATCTAATAAATAAGTCAATAAATATATTTGACTAATAATCAAATAATTAATATAGCATGCTTTAAATTTCGGAAATTTTATGAATTATACGAATTTCACCATCTGTTAATGAACGTTAATCATATAGACAAAGCAAATTACGAAGGTGTCCTTACGGTTTGGTGAAATTCACATTTTGAGAATAGTTTTGGAAAAGTTTTTTGAAAAGTCGATAGATCGTATTCTTTTCGTTTCGTTTTCTTGCAGTTTTAGTATCTAATCTATGTAAAATCACTATATTATTCTCTTATAAAAATTTCACCTCTATTTTGATATCTAAATAAATAATGACCATATATTAAATCTACCTCAACCCTTAACCACTACCGCCACCTCTTTATTTTTCTTTGTTCATATATTAAATCTACCTCAACCCTTAACCACTACCGCCACCTCTTTATTTTTCTTTGTTCCCTCATTGTTCAGTGGTGTTGCCCCCAACACCACCAGGGCCGGTTGGGAGATTTTGGATGCCGTACAATTTGTTAAATGTGGGTCCCAATACTTGCAAATTCGATCGGACAAACTTTAATTCAGAAAGACATAAAGAATAAATCAGATTAAATTTGTACAAATCAAAATCAAAAACAAAACACAATCAGAAAAATGTTAAAGCTGATTAAATCCGTACAAATCAATAACACAATAGACATGAATGATTTTATACCTCTGTTGTGTAGTCCACTCCTCTAATAAGAAAGACTCAAACGAAACTGAATCTGAAATCAGAAAATAACAATTAAGAAACGAAATCAGAAAATAAAAATTAAGAAAAAAATCGGAATAAAAAACAGAGAACAAAATAAGAATATGAAAATAAGAAAATATACCTCTGTTAGTCTGAAGTCGTCAAGTCGATTTTGAGTTCCTTTTTTCGATTCAGCCAAGAAACAAAGACGATTGCAATGCAATATGAAAATCAGAAAATATACCTTGCTTTGTTCTGATTATTGCAAAGGTGTGAAGGAAATAAAGTGGTAATTTCCGATTGCAATGAAATACATAAACCATCGAGTGATCGAGAGACGGGAAAGGAGCCGTTAGTCATAATTGCGTCTTTGGTAATGAACTAAAAAAAGGAAGACGGTTCAGATTTCCTTTTTTGTTTTGACTTTCGTTCCAATTTTCCCGCTTCTGTTCACGTTTCCAATTTCACGCTTGCCGCTTTGCTGAAATCTGAATTGAGAATACGTAAACATTAAAAAACCTAATGTGCTTGGGCATAATCTCCTATAAACATATTAAAATTTTTTGGGCCCTTTCAGTTGGTGGGCCCTGTTCCTTGGCACTCCTTGAACTTCCTTATATCCGGGCCTGAACACCACCGTGTTGCCCCCAACACTACCGTGTGCATATTGTAGTTCAATAGTGCCTCCCCGTTCCCTTATTCTTCTTCCTTCTTTCCTCCAACAACTTCTCCGCATACCACCTCCAACCACCCTTACAGTTACCGTTCAACAATTTCGCCCCTACCACCACTGTGTCCCTTACCTCCTGTGAAAACCCCTACAGCTCCTCCACTCTTTCACCATATATGTGGTTACCTAAATTCTATCACATATATATATATATATATATATATATATATATATATATATATATATATATATATATATATATATATATATATATATATATATGTATGTATATATATATATATATATATATATATATATATATATATATATATATATATGTATATATATATATATGTGTATATATATGTATATATATATATATATATATATATATATATATATATATATATATATATATATATATATATATATATATAATACATATATACATACATACATACATACATACATATATATATATATATATATATATATATATATATATATATATATATACATACATACATACATACATACATACATACATACATACATACATACATACATACATATATATATATATATATATATATATATATATATATATATATATATATATATATATATATATATATATATATATATATATATATATATATATATATATATATATATATAATGTGATATCAAATAAGAATGAAAATTTTGGTAGGAAGGGTAAGAAGTGCTTCTTTTACATGTTTTTTTTGACCAACCAACAAAATATATCATTAGATGATGCAAATAATATGATTCGCAAAAAAAAACCCGAAAAAACAACTCGATTGCTCATTTTTTACTAAACCAATTTTTGATTGATTTTTCTGTTAATTTTAGTAAAGCATCACAAAAATGAATAATTGTGACGTTCTTTTGAAGATTTTTCTTTTATGAATCATGTAATGATTTATTTTGTTGGTTCGTAAAAAAGATACAAATTAAATACTTCTTACCAAAGTTTTATTTTTTATTGGATACCAATCATATATATATATATATATATATATATATATATATATATATATATATATATATATATATATATATATATATATATATATATATATATATATATATATATATATATATATATATATATATATATATATATATATATATATATATATATATATATATATATATATATATATATATATATATATATATATATATATATATATATATATATATGTCTTGCTAAATATACATCGTATATAATCCCTTAACAAAAGTCAAACTATTTTCAACCATTCTTATTGTATTTTTTCGGAAAACAATACAGATGCAACAAATAAAAAGAAGTTGACTTTGAATAGAGGTGTATATAAAGTAAAAATGGTGTTTATTTAGTCAACCCATATATATATATATATATATATATATATATATATATATATATATATATATATATATATATATATATATATATATATATACATGCACACATATATATATAAATATATATATATATATATATATATATATATATATATATATATATATATATATATATATATATATATATATATATATATATATATATATATACATGCACACATATATATAAATATATATATATATATATATATATATATATATATATATATATATATATATATATATATATATATATATATATATATATTTATTTATTTATTTATTTATACACACACACACACACACATACATACATACATACACACATCAAGTCTCTTGTATCTTCATCTTGGAGAACCAACTTCTGAAGACATCCGATCCAGGTTTGTAAATCTTCATAAACTTCACTTAGGTGATAGTTTCTAAAAACTTCTGATACAGGTGTCCAAATTCTAGAAAATTGAACACCTTTTTATGAAATGTTGATCCAAGTGTTTGTATGGTTTGTTGCTTCCCCATTGTTAAGTCTTTGAATCTATCAGGAATCTCAGTTGTCATTACATGATTTGAAGCTACTTTTCTTCGTAACTATTAAGAAAAAGTGTTTTACTATATGTTTATGTGACAGATGTATGTATGTGAAAGTATGTGTGGCTGAAGATGAAGGTTATGGTTAGAGATGAAATAGGGTGCCTAAAGAAGAAAAGAGGTTGATGAAGACGATATGCCTTGAGACGGGGTGATGGCTGGGGTTGGGACCCTTTTAATTTTATATTATTGAAAATTATAAATGAGTAAAATAAAAATTGAAATAATATATTATAAAGGTTAAAATCGTATTTTACTGGAACCACAAAATTTAAGCAAATCACAAGGACCATTTTTTTAATTTTCTCTATATATAACTGAATAAATATTTTTAAAACCTTTGAATCTTAAAAAGAAAAATTGCAAAAATGGTTCATATGGTTTGCTGATTTGTTTAAGTAGCATCCAACGAGTTTGAAACTTGTAGGTTAGGTTACTTTGGCCTAGTTTGGTTATGGATTTTCTCCCTAATTTAACATTCATCATAAATTTATGTTAACCCTCCCCCATGCCCCTCGTATGAAGGTATATTTGTTTTTCACCATTCATACATGCTTTTATCTTCATAACAAAAATAGAATTCACCATCATATTGCAACTATAACCCTATATTTACCATCATATTACAACTATAACCCTATATTTAGTTGCATATTCATATTCTTTATCATTCTTCCAACTCTATCAATCATAGAAAAACCATATAAAAGCTCATTCTTAATTCATTGTTCTGCATTTTAGTAATAAATGTCATTAAAAATATGGACAATTCAATCAGTAAACTAGATATTTGATACTACAAGGATATATGGTAAGTTGGTTTGATTCTCTTAATGTATATAAATTTTCAGTTCGTGAGATAGACATCGAAACTAGGTTAGACTGTATCCCCATTGATATATTACCACTTCAGGATTCCATCACATTGGATTGGATTTTATACTAAGTTTCGAGTAATGATGATATTATCCTTTATCTTGAAGAATACATCAGTGATAACAAGGTCATAAGGTGTAAGTTGAACACGGTAGGATGAATTTGCTAATTTATTGCATGTCTTCAAAAGGCAACGTTAAGGTACTCATTGAGGACCTACCTATAAAGTTCCACATTAGTAAAAATCAACATAACTATATCCAAAGAAAAGTACTCAAGTGATAAGTAGTTAATAGCGCACTACAACATTGCTATAGCATCGCTATAACATTTAGCTAGATTTAAGAATCACTATTTTCATTTAGTGATGGAATAATCGCGTTGGCGCTATTAGAGCACTATTTTGCGCAATTTTGCACAATTTTGCACTAGTATCTTGTGTTATTTTGATTATGGTCTTTTTATATTTCTTATATTAACCTTTGTAATTTTTGTGATTTGGAGTTTCATTTTGGTTTTCTTGGTATGCTTATGAATACAAGTATATTAATGTATAGTTCTAAGAATTTGCTATCCGTAACTAATGTTTTATTGTTAAAAAGTTTATGCTCACATACTCAACTGCTATTCCTATACAGGCTATCGCACAAGGCACTTTTATAATGTTAATTCTATATAATACTAATATTGTAATATAGAAATTCTACATAATATAAAAAGCCGTTATACCACCGCGAAAACTACTATTTCAAATAAAGACTAGTGACCACCATTTGATTTTGGACCGCCATAGCTACATAGCTCAAGTGTCATATGATGATCAATCACAAGATGATCAATATTATATGTGATCACATATGTAACTAATTTTCTATGATATGGTATCTAAATTAAGGTCACCAAAAGAATAAAAGAGGCAGGAGGTGGAAGTTAACTTGGGGCGAAAGTTCATGTCAATTATGTCTCATTGCTTAGATATGGTGGATATTGATGATCCTAATCCTTAAAACAAGGTGATAATCAATAAGTAATAAAGGATTTACCTGAGGAAATGCTGGCATTGAATAACATCATCCCATAAATGATGTTACTATAGAGGATATGCCCGAAGGGGATGTGGAACCTGATGATCAATAATGGAGTCGACTGAATCAACTTTGTAGAAGAGGAGATTGTTCAAGATACTCAATATTTTGATACTTTATTTGGATCAATTATATAATTAAAGGTATGTACACCATGATGATAAAAAAACTATGATGCTGCTACGAAGTATAAGGGGTTGTTTTTTCTGTCATAGGCTTTCTTCATCACATACTTCATATTGCGGTTTAAATTAGTTCATGGTTCACTCTTTTGCTATGGTAGTTCAATACGCTAGTATGAATCCTTATGTTACCAAGAACTAGTGTTTTGTATTATCTAATACGAACCAGATGTAAATGGTTAATCTAAGAATGGAATGGAAGCTTTAAGTGTTCAGTTTGACGTGATTGGTTTGTAGACTTGTATTGTACAAATACTAAGCGTTGGATTGGTTCAACAACGATATGACATAACATGCATTTGTTGATTATTACGTTGGAAATAAAAAAGTGAAATGTTTCCATCAAATGTGTTTGCTAAAAATTGTAACAATTGTTATACCATTTAAGTGGAATTGAACGGAATTGATGTTTGTGGTTCTTGAGACATTTGTAGTATGTTCTCAAATCCACCAAAAACATGTTAACTTGAAATGGAATTATTCCATTAAGTCAACATTTAACTAAAAATCATAATTATGTCTTGTCCCAATGATAATGGGTTATCAAATCCACCAAACCATATTTACTTGAAATGGAATTAATCCATATAGTTGGGACTCAACATTCAAGAGGTCATTAACCGATCTTACACGAAAGTTGCCGTTAGTAGTTATGAATGGAAAATAAATGCACATTTACCAAACTATAAAGTGTAAGCATTGAAACATTAACACATTGTAATTTCTACTGAAAGTGTTCTTACTCCATTCACTTGGAAACTAACAAAATTAGATACACTTTCATCCTTACTACATACAAATACCGTCTTATCACCCATTTAAGTTTATTCTAAGCATCACATACAGAATAGTTAATTGACCACATCTATTGCAACTAAACACATAAGAACAAGACCCATATGACCACACTAATAATACCACTCAAAATACTATCCTACTTTGGAGTTTCAATGGATCCACCGTCTGCTCCTCTTCCTCCCCTTCCACCTCTACATCCTACTCCAACTCTACCACCTCTTGCCTTACCTGACCCTCTTCCAGACTTCCACCCTCACATGTTCCAGCTGATTCAAATCTCCCACCCACACCCCTTCTAATGTCTGCAACTCTCCCACCCACACCCCTTCCAATGCCTGTATCTCTCCCACACATACCTATGCCAAATGCTGCATCTCCTAAACCTCTTCCAACTGCTGCATCTCTTAAACCTCCTCCAGATTGACCAAACCTACTTGCACATTCTTCAGCTACTTCATTACAACCTGGTATACCATTACCACCTACGACACCTCTGCCAGGTGATGTACTTGATCCTTGCATTGGTGCTACTCGTTGACCTCTATATAACCTTGAATTGTGTCCCACATTGTGGCATCTACTACATGTGACACTAATATATTTCCTTGGTAATTTAGACTGACTGCATTGACTTGTACTCTCATCCTGTCCCCTTACCCTCTTTTTTGGTCTTCCAACCTGAAAAAAGGTTAAACATAATAACCGTATAAAATTTGTCAAATTAATCATTACACACTAATATAATAGTTGATACCTGCTTATGGTGTTTAAAGTGTGTAAATGTTGTGGGACAGTCTGACTTGGCCATAATTCAAGTCTATTTATTGGGTCAATGGTGAAGGAATACATTTTCTTCCATGTCTCCAGTCTATAACATGAACGCAACAAATCTTCTAACTATTCAACCTGCTCACCATTCTCAGCCTCATCCCAGAGAGCAGCAACTGCATGCTTACATGGTATCCCACTAAGTTCCCACTTCCTACAAGTACAATTCTTATTCTTCATGTACACCACAAATTGATCTAGATAGTCAACAGACAATTGATACTTTCGATTCATATTATAAATGCAATTGCACTTAGAAGCCTCCGATTTTATTTTATCCATCAAACTCTAAGCAGTGGTAGTTAATATACCATGACACTTATTTATATCTCTTTGGATTCTCACTATTTTCTCCATGATATATTCTCGAATAAACTCTAAAGATGAAATGATGGGTCTACCTCTTCCATCCACAATTTGACCATTAAATGCTCTACCTGTAATGTTTACATGAGGATTAATATTAGACCAAGTTGTTATGAATATAAAATCACAATACACAATTATTAATCCAGTTACCTGTAAAATGACTTCTTGACTAACGTTTAGCAGGGATTAGGTTCAACCAATCGTATGCTTGTTTGTTGATGACTTTGATTTCCTCTATTGCTTTTCGAAACTGTGGTATTATAGTTGCCCTTGCACCCTTCCACAAATGATCTTTTAGTGGTTTCCCTTTCCGGTGAAGCTTCATGTTTTCGTGAATATGTCTGACACAATACCTATGCTTTACACATGCGAACACAAGTTCTTGGCCAGGAACTAAACCCTAGAAAACCCAATTTGAGTGAACAAAATCACAATAACATATAAAGTTAAAAAACAAAATTTTGAAATAATACATACCTTTTTCCTATCGCTTATGAAGGTAAAATTGGAATTGTTTTCAATACCTAAATCGTCACCCAAACATTAAAGGAACCATTTCCATGACTGTGTTGTGTCCGCCTCCACAATTGCATAAGTTACGGGGTATATCGCATTATTCCCGTCAATACCCACCATCGTTAAAACTTGTCTCGAGTATGGACCTTTCGTAAACGCCCACCCAATCCAAGCAATTCCTTTTTATCTGCTTTGGAACCTTCCTTCAACGACCTTAAACAAATGTAAATCCTTTTAAATTTTGTTGTTTCCACACTGAAAATTGGCTGTGTCTCCACTGCTAACTTAGCTGTTGTACCGAGGTTGCGTTGTTGGAGCTCAAGCATGTAATCTCTTAATATGGTGTATTGTCTTTCTTAATCTCCATGTAATCTATTTAAAGCTAACACATTTTCCTTGAAAACCTTCATAAAGGACAGTCTAATCTTGAACTTCTTCTACAACTCGTCTCTATGAGACGCCGTCAGAATTTTGGGATTATCGTCTACCTGTTGATAAATTTTGTTGGCTATATAACTTTGGTACATGATTTTATAGATCGAGTCCGTAGACATTTTTGATCATCAACATACATTTTTACCATCCTGTCCCCACCTTTTTTAGATCTGGATACATGAAGTACCCAAAGGCATTTATTCTCTTCTAAAGTTATGCATTTGGCCTTCATTTTTCTCTTCTCACATGGCCCATAGTCATTACCCACTGGTACAATACCTCTACATACTGCCTTATTATGAATTTTTCATTTTTGACAACGAATAAATCCTGCCTAGTTTCAATTGCTAAGTTAGTGATTGCCTCTTGATATTTTTGTTTTCAAACACTTCATCAACCTGGAAATCAGTCTCATGAACTTCACCAGCTGTACACCTAATTGGTTTCCTCATGTTAACCAACATTTTCCCCCTTTCATCCAATATTTACCATAGTTAACAAACCTGCCCATGTCTATCACATCAAGCCCACCTAAATCCACCAAGTCAACTTTTTCTCTTTCATTGACTTCAACCATTAGATCAACAACAGTTTGGAACTCCTACATGTCAACATCTACATCTTCGGTCATTTCATGATCTTCTAAAACTAAATCACTATTAAAACTAATTTCCTCATCAAAACTATTTGCATATGACCTCTCTTCATCTTCCATGTCATTCATCCTACTAGGTATCCTTTCTTCACAATCCATCTCATACTCATCTTGTAAGTTTAGCAGTCCTCTTCTATATTTCCCTAATATGGTATACCATTATCTTCCAAATCAAAATATGGATAAAAATAATCAAGACCATCATCATTGAATCTTGATGTTTGAGTTTCATTATCCAATACAGTGGGGAGGGGTGGGGGTAGGCAATAATTAGGAAAAACTTTATCAACATCTATTCTGAATTGTATGAATGGTTTGCCTTGAAAATCTATAAGCATCATCATACTGAACTGGATCCTGTATAACAATTGTATTTTCAACATTTGTCAAAGGAAGGACCTGTAGTAGATCTTGTTGTCTATAAACAACTAGTGCTTTACAAAGATCAAATGGTTCATCAAGATTAATAAAGTTTGAGTCATTACACGACCTATTTAGATCAAAGTAAAGTTTCTTGCTACACAAACCAGAAGATTTTGTCCTTTTCCATTCTATTGTACTCAGGGGAAAACCTCTGAACATCCTTATCATTAAAATCCGGCAAATTGGACTTCCCATATGTATCTAGAAGGCTAAAACCGTGTTCATGATAACCGTAATCTCCTTACAGATACAAATATGCCAGCTAAGTATATGTACATCCTTGTCACTAGCTAAAGGAATTAGTCCACGGTCGAGATCAATCTCCGTCAGCAGAAAATGGTGGAATATTGCATCGTCTCTATTGTAACCAACTTCTTTTAGCATTGCCTTGAGTTCGATGACGGAAAATTCCTCAATATCTACGTTATCCACGTACATCACTTTCCCAATGATGTATTGTCGACCTAGGGGTTTTGAAAAAAAACCCCATGGAAGATTTCCAAACTGAAGAAATTATTAAAACCCTCTGAAAATGAACAAAACGATTAGGGTTAGTAACATCAACCTTATGAGCACGACGACGGGGGTAAACAAACTTACGGTAAACGTGGGTTAGCGCTACAAGCCCATTAACCATTCGTATGTTCCACTTCCTCGGTTCCATATCATTTGATCGAAATAAGTTTCATACCTGTTCTTATGCGATGATGATGATCCGATTGCAGATTTTCTTGGGTGACGAAGAGTACCTGTAGCTTAGCTGTGTACGGTGAAGTGATAGGTTTGCAAGTGTATGATTACGATCATTTAAGGCGCCAACATAACTAGCAGTTGGAATTTTACTGAAATGCCCTCACGCGAGGGGCAGCTGGAGGGTTTTAACGGAGGAGATTAGACGGTAACCCCCATGAGGGACCGTCAATATTACAAAAAGGAAACCACCAGGATCTTGAAAGTGAAAACCCCAAACTTGGACCCCATACCGAAAATCCTTACAAAACACACGGACCAAAACTGTAATTTACTCTATATATAATGACAAAGATTTATTAAAAAAAAGAAAAAAAAAGACTAGTATATCCTTGTATGAGAGGAACATACGAAGGTTAACAAGTAAAAGTTAACGGTTGATATGTAGGACCAAATAGTCAAATGCAAGGTTGTTAAAATCGTGATCCTGATCGTAGGATCGTACCAAAACTGTAATTTACTCTATATATAATGACAAAGATTTATTAAAAAAAAGAAAAAAAAGACTAGTATATCCTCGTATGAGAGGAACATACGAAGGTTAACAAGTAAAAGTTAACGGTTGACACGTAGGACCAAATAGTCAAATGCAAGGTTGTTAAAATCGTGATCCTGATCGTAGGATCGTACGATCCTACGATCCCACCTAGGTAAATCGATCCTGATCCTACTTGAATCGTTTTTGGGTAAGATCGGGGTAAGATCGTAGGATCGGATCGTAAGATCGTAGGATCGATCGTAAAATCGTAGGATCGTTACTAATTTAAAAAAAAATTTAAATATTTTTGTCTTATACTAGCTAAATGAATATAATATGATCACTAGAAAATCTCTTTTGAATTATTTATAGATAAATGATGTACTGAAATGTATTTTTCATATTTTTAACTATTTATTATTAACCGGATGGTTAATTGATGTATGAAAATGTATTTTTTATGCTTTTAGTAGGATCTTACGATCACGATTCTGCAAAGAGAAAAACGATCCTATATAAAATCCCGATCTTGACAACCTTGGTCAAATGCACAACTAACTAAATTTGACAAAAAAACCCAACTTGTAATGTGAAATCCTGCATAGTCATTTATGCAATTTTCTCATTTAATAATTATAGATACACGTGGCTAGCTGGATATGCTTTCTTGAAGATGAATAACACAGATTGCCTACCCCGGAAGAAACACAACAAAACTACTACTCTCACCGTCAATTTCTTCTTTACTTTACTTTGATAATTACTTTACAAAGTTGTACTAAATTTTATTACGCTTGTAAGGCTGGAGAGAGTGGTTAGCATGTTCAGCACATGCTAAACTTGCCACATCAGCTTAGCACATGCTGATCAAATTTGGTGGGAGTAGTCAGCATGTGCTAACCATGCTAAAAGGTACAACTCTCATGCTAAAAAGTACAAGTCACTGGCTTGTTGATGGCGAGCTCGTTGATTTCTTGGCGAGGAGGTCTTCAGCGAGTGGCTTGGCGAGTGTGGCGGTGTGGTTGAACATGTTCAGCGAGGGGGATGGCGAGGGGTTTGGCGAAGCCACTCCCCCTAGCCTAAAAACCCTGTTTTATTTTTGTATCAATTTCTTTATATTTTTAGTAGTGTCATGGGACGGTATCTTTTAATATGAAGTTTATATTTTCAGATACATCACTGATAATACGTTACTCGTATAGTTGTATCTGTGTATATTTTCAAAAACCCATAAATTCCTAATTTATCTTGTTGCAGATAATCTTAGTCGATTAGTTTTGTTTATTTATAAAAATTCAAAGTAATGATTTATATTTAGATAATTTGCAAATACTAAATACAATATACAACCAAAAACATGCTTTTATCAAAGAGTTATCTTCAATGAGAAGAACACCCTTCACTGATTAAGTACTGGGTGATAAAGGCGAGGTTTTGTATGATTATACCGTCTTAGAAATATTCTATATTTAGTTTTTGATTTTAATTTTTAAACAGTATTGACTTCCATTATTTATAACTGTCTAATGGGTTTAATTGTATTATAAAGATATAATGGTTGATATTCTATAATATAAAATTATAAGTTTGGATTATTGAAATAAAATTGCTAGACAAATATAGAATACGAAACGAATAAAAGAAGGCATAATTCTCACGAAACACACGTAGTTGTCATCCAAAGAGCAAGTGGTGTCTATAATCAATTAACCTCAAGAAACACATGTGGTTAGTTATCCAAGAGATGTATGTAAATATTCACATAGATCTTATACTTAAGAATGCTCAACGCGTTAAATTATAAAAATGACATTCATGTTTTTTTTAAAACAATAACGTGTTGAACCACTTTACTTTACTTTGTTACGGTAACACCTTACTTAGACGAAACATTCTTTTCAATGATTATCAAAACTGTATCAAGTAAAGTCACTAGTAATATATGTTTGAAAAGGTTATTTAATTAGAGAAAGAACGTGATTCATGCGACTTTTCAAACACTTTCTAGTTTCTATGCATTACATAAAACGATGTTGTTATATATTTTTGTTTCTAAAACATGATTTGTTCACGATTTTAATTAGTAATTTGTATTAAAGACGCAACTTTATAGTGATACAAAGGCCTAGCCTTACCTATGTCCTAACGCTATCTTAGTGTTATCGTATTGGCTTATGTCACTTGAAGTGATTGGTAATATAACAACGTTATCTAATGAGCTCGTGTTATAGACCTAATTTCATATATACACATAAAAACAGCCAGTCGATTTTACCAATAAATTATTCCATTACTATTTACTTTTATCAAATATACTAAAGTGAAAATTGGATAAGCACTAGAAGTAAGGTTTTTACGGCATATGTTAGAAAGGAAAGTCAGAAAGACTAGAATTTTGTTAAAAGCTAACAAAAGAAGGACACGTTTGTTTATATTTGACTTTTCATTAGTCATAACTCTCTTTTATTTCTCTTTATTATTTGTAATTTCAATTGCAAATACATCAATAAAAGAATAATTTAAAAGGCTCTTTTATATCCCTACTCCACTCCCACTCACCACCCAACTACTCAACGTGTAGCCACCCTTCTCCCCACAATTCACATTTGTTATTTATTCATTAGTTTTTCTTATTTATATAATATTATTTTTATTAATAATTCCACTAATATTCTATCCAACTAAGATTATGATTAACCTCTACAACACTCCCACCGCCACCCTTCACGCAACTTCCCATATATATAAACACCTTTTGCTTCATTACTCTTCACTCTTATCACTCAACACCACCTCTTTATTCTTTCTTTACAAATCAATGGCACTTGAAGCTCTCGGCTCACCGTCGCTCCGCCACCACGACATGGATGTTGTTCAAGATTCTTGGAACAAAGGAAAGCGTTCTAAACGACCAAGAACCACCACCGACGACGTTGCTCTTGCTCTTCCGCCACAACCCACTGAAGAGGAGTACTTGGCTTTCTGTTTGATGATGCTCGCCAACGGCAGCCCTGCCGCCACACCACCGGAGGTTGACTCTCGGGTGGCTTACAAGTGTAGCGTTTGCAACAAGGGGTTTTCGTCTTACCAAGCACTCGGTGGGCATAAAGCTAGTCATAGAAAGAACGTTCCCGACGATTACCCATCCACCTCTGCCTCCGCCACCGCCACCGCCACCATGTCGAGTTCTTCTGTTTTGAAACCGAGTGGAAAAGTCCATGAGTGTACCATCTGTCATAGAACTTTCCCCACCGGTCAAGCGCTTGGCGGTCACAAAAGACGGCACTACGACGGCAACAACCCTGGAAGCGCTAGCGGCGCCACCACTTCAGACGGAGCTGCTTCCTCTAACCCTAGTCAACGGCCTGACTTTGACTTGAACCTACCGGCGTTCCCTGAATTCCAATTGGGTTTAAGCGTTGACTGTGGAAAGAAAAGTCAAATGTCGATTATCGAACAAGAGGTTGAAAGTCCACTTCCGACGAAGAAGCCGTGTTTATCGATGACGGCGGAATAATTCAAGATTACACACACCCAATAAAACATATCATCATCAAATTCATTTGTTCTTTCGGTTTAGATTATAGTTTAATCTTTTAATTAGAAAGGATTGATGTATAGACTTGTTGTGTATTGATCGTGTCGATAGTTTTATACAAATTGATTTAATTCGTTAATTCTCGACTCCATAATATGTTTTTGCATTGTTTGCCGGTGGGTTGAAAGTTGAAACATAAACCGCCGTCCATGTGGGTTCATGCGCGTAAATGCTGCACATGTAAAAGCCCATATTCATGGCTTCCTTTTTGCTATTAATCATTACTAGTAACCATAAATTTTCTTTATTTATTCCTTCTTATAAATTTTTTATAGATATTTAAAACAATGTGTAAATAATATATAAAAATGTGGGCGGGAGGTGGTTTGTGTTGTGTTGGAAGAGAATCGCAATCTGTCATTTAGACAGATAAGAAAGGAGTAATCGTTAACTGTTGCCGACTTGCCGTGCTGGAAACAGTTTCCACTACCTTACAAATCAAGCAAGAAAATCTATTCTAAGATGTGTGCTTCAAGATTACAGCAAAACATTAGCCTACATTACGTCAGTTATGACCGTATGGTGAATTATTAACTCGTCTCATGTAAATAACTAAATGTTAAAGGATAAAAGAATATTATTGAAAGATTAAACGGTGTATTTAGCCTAGAAGGTTGGAACTAAGTGAGAATATCCCGAACTTTCTTTCGAAGTCTAGAGCTTCCATTACCATTCACCAAAATGCACCGACTTCATTTGTTCAAAGTTTGAATATCGTTACTCAATTAATTTTCTTCATAGTAATCTGTAAAATTTTGTTCAAAGTTTGAATATCGTTACTCAATTAATTTTCTTCATAGTAATCTGTAAAATTGGTCATGTAGTTTGGAAAAAATTATGAATAAGATCTAAAATCTTTTTTAATTTGCATCAATTGTTTAAAAATTAATGTTTTTTTTTGTAACATTGGTTGCTATCAAATATAAAAA
The DNA here is from genome assembly GCA_023525715.1 of Cichorium intybus. Lineage (NCBI taxonomy): Eukaryota > Viridiplantae > Streptophyta > Magnoliopsida > Asterales > Asteraceae > Cichorium > Cichorium intybus. The sequence goes on from CM042012.1 coordinate 115,193,366, forward strand.
AGACTATAACATCATTTTATTATATTTCTTTTAATAAATTTATAATTAAATAATAAAAACTCACCCTAACCCTTTGCACCCCACCCCACCCCCCCAACACACACACACACACTCTCTCTTTCTCTCTCTCTCTCTCTCTCTCATGTCAACAATCAATCGACACGCACATACACATGCTTGATATCATCAATCGACAAACACATGCCACATATGAAACGATCCTAATGAACCAGATGGACACACATACACATACTTGATATAAGTCCTAATGAACCAGATGAACACACATGCACATAGATATTACACAAACACACACACACACACACTTGCAAATCCATGGCTGAAGCTCTAAAATCGACGCTCACATAACAAAAACCAGAAATTGATTTTGTTGCGACAATGGAGATATCTAATGCTAGTAAGAAAATCACAAATCTAGAAATTGATGAGGAAATGATGGCACCCACTTTAGTGTGACCAGAGACAACTAATGCACTTATATGGTCTTCCACGGGCTTTCTTGAACTATAGTTGTTAGGATCGAGACACTTAGCATACGAACACGAAACTCACACACTCAGCTCACAAATTAAGAACACAAGGATTTTACGTGGTTCGGATTCGGTGTCAATCCTACATCCACGGGCACAACTAGATTTTATTTGAATGAGGAGATTACAAGAGATACACACTCAATCTTTGCATGTATTGTGTGTTGTGGTGCATGATGCTCTTCATCTAATGCTCTATTTATACATGTAAGTAATTAATGTGAAAATGTGAACTTTCAAATCAAAGAAAGAGGCTTTGCCTAACTTTGAAAACCTTCACCAAATCTTCACCAACTTTGAAATTTCACCTAACAATCTCCCACTTGAAGATTTGAACATCTCTCATTAATCTCCTAACATAACAAGTCTTCCAAGCTTCCAGTTCCCAAGAACAAGCAAAGACTCAGTCAAATTCCCTTAGTTGTAGCCGCCCCTCATCTTCAAGTACTAGAAGGGACAGTTGAAACTCCCACTAGCTCCAACTCAGCTGTGGCTAATCCCACCACCGACTCATCCTCTGTCTCAACCAGTTTGGACACTCCACCAGCTCCATAGATACACCGAGGACCACTAACACTCTCCAAACTTTGCAAACTTCCAACAGGAGAGAATTTTTCAGTCTTAGTCTTCAAAACCCAACGACTCTTTGTAACTGTACCAGGAACACACCCCGTGCTCCCACTGTCACAAAATCCCCTGAATGATTTAGACTTTCCGACTCGTTCAACTAACATCCCCTTGGCTCCAGAATTCATGTTTGCAAAATGAACTCTCTTAGCACTAGATTTAGCAAACCAGATTTTGTCATGCTTAATGGGGACGGTCATACTTCCCTCAGCAGGTACCTCAACCATATATAATGACCCACACTTCATACTGTAACGCCAAAACTTGTATTATTATATAATTATAATAAAAAGGGCAAAATGGTCATTTTACCTCAAAAGGGTAATTTGGTCATTTGGACAGAAAAGGACTTGTTATGTAATAATATTTTAAGTCTTGGACTTAAAATGTTATAAAAGTTGATCATTTGTCATAAATTGTGTTATTTGTGGCAAAACTTTGAAAAATGCAACTTCAAGGACCAAAGTGCAAATTCTGGAAGTATATAAGTGAGACTTGTGTGCAGAATTTTGGGAGTTACGGGAACTTCTTGTGGCTGATTTTCTGCAGAGAATTGGAAGGTTTCTTGAAGGTTTGAAGCTTGGATTGTGATCCTTGGCTAAAAAGGGCATAATTGGAAGAATTTGAGGTAAGTTTCTTCATGTTCTTGATTGTTCATCTTGATGAGTTGTGTAGGACTCGCAAACTGAAATTACAGCCATGGTCATGGGGTTAAAATGATGAAATACTTCCATTAAGTCCTTATAACAAAGACCTAACTCAATCCAATGGAAGTAGGATGCTATAAATGGTAAAATTGAAGATTTGGGGTTGTTAGAAATAAGAACCCTAATTCTTTGTGTGATTGATTGAGTTTTGGGGGTTAAAAACCTTGTTAAAGTGTAAGGTTTTAGCCTAGGAATAAACCCCAAATGATTAAGTCGTGTATTAAGGGCTTAAAATGGGTGAAAATGGGGATTTGTAGCTGAAAAATCGTGATTCTGGTCTGTTCAGCAGAGATCGGGTCGTGATCTATTAAGGATAGGGTCGCGATCTAGATCGAGTCCCTATCTCTAAGAGATCGGGTCGCGATCTCTGCCAGCAGCAAAAATCAGCCCCCTGTTAAATTTTAGTGAATTTTCCAAGTTTGATTTTGATGTTAGGCTTGTCCGTTTGACCTGAAATTTTAAACATAGGTCTAATATGGTATGAAACTTCATACAAAATTATCGGAATACGTATACGACCTCCCGAAAATACTGTAGCAGAATACGCGTATTTCGGGACGTATTTTGGAAATTGTATAAGAATGATTATTGCTTGGAATTGGTTCTATATTAGACTCGTATGCATTAGAATCAATTAAAAGGGTTATTAACCTATAATCATTGTGGAAATAAATGGAATTATAGGTACGGGACAAAATCCTACGGATTTTATTTCAAGGCAAGGGACAACGAACGCTAGCTGTAGCAAACCTTCAGGTGAGTAATCTCACTATTATCCGATGTGATATGTGTAAAATGGGCAGCTGCAATTGGAAATAATTTTGGGGACAAAAACAGTAAATTCCATGATCTATTGTATGACAATACCAGATAAGCCGTGAGTCTAATAGAGACAAGAACGGAGCTGTGAGTCAACAATAATGACATGACAATACCAGATAAGCCGTGAGTCTACTATAGACAAGAACGGAGCTGTGAGTCAGTCGATTTTAAATGGTGCGACAATACCAGATAAGCCGTGAGTCTATAACAGACAAGAACGGAGCTGTGAGTCAAACCTATATAGACAAGACCGGATAAGCCGTGAGCCATTGCGATGGCAAGAACGGAGCCGTGAGTCTAGGCAACAGCGGGATAACCCGTGAGCCATATATGATTTTATATTGCCTGATAATGCTAAATTGATTTTGTATAGAGAATTTTATTCTTATACATGTTGTATTTGACTTGATTACTCATTGGGCTTGTAGCTCACGGTTTGTTTGATATGTCCCTGTAGGTGAGCGTGACCCTGCAAAGGGAAAAGATAAAGTCCGTGACTGAGGACTTAGCATTGAAGTGATACCCGGCTTAAGGAATGTATAATATTTATGTATTGTACTTCGTGATACACTTGTTCTCGTATTTGTTAACTAATACCCCTAATTATGGTTTTTATTGTAAGATATTTGGTTTGAAAAATGAAAAATTTTTGGGGTGTTTTTGTTAATAAGTCGGGTGTTACAAGTTGGTATCAGAGCCGTGGTTTAAGTGAACTAGGTGTCTTAGATTAGATCCCTGGACTTAAACCTTGAGAGAAACACAGATAATTGGACTGTTAGTTATATATAAGTTTGTTATTATATATGTAATCTAACGGTTTGTTGAAATCTTGAAGTATGAGAAATACACGAAGCAATCCTACTGGTGTGAATTCACGTGGAACTGCAAGAAGCGGACCAGCTAGGTCACGTGGAACTGCAAGAAGCGGACCAGCTAGGTCACGAGGCTCTGTTGGACGAAGAGCACCAGCAAGGGAACCGGTGGGACAAAATCCACCTGATATACGAGCCATTGTGGAAGAAGTGGTTAGGCAGATGATGCCTGTATTATCGAACAACCCTCACCTGAGTGGCAATCCCAACCCAAGTGCAAATCCGGATCCTACTGAGGAGGCTGCAAAAAGTGTTCATGATGGGCAGCCAGAAAATGAAAGCCAGGGAGAAAGTCGAGCCCGGGCAGTAAAGGAAACACAAGGTGGGGAAGCCTCTGCAAGGAAAGTCGGGTGTACATATAAATCCTTTCTTGGTTGTAAACCAAAAGAATTTTCAGGGACAGATGATCCAGTCAAGGCTATGGAATGGATCATGCATATGGAAAAGGTGTTCCGCGTAAGCAAGTGTGCGGATGAAGATAAAGTGGAATTTGCCACGAACCAACTTACAAGTGGCGCATTACATTGGTGGCAAACCTACTACAGATCACTGGATCTTGATTCGTCCCAATCGATACTTTGGGAACAATTCAAGACAAAGTTCAATGAAGAATATTGCTCGGAGGTAGCTATTCAGAAATTGGAAGATGAATTCCTGCATCTGGAACAGGGTTCCCGATCTGTACAAGAATATACTCTTAGCTTTCTGGAGAAAGCTAGGTTTGCGGAGCACCACATTTACACTGAAAAGAGAAAGATTGACAAGTATGTTCGGGGACTGACAACCCGAATTAGAGAGGTTGTACAACCATTGAAATTAACTAATTTTCGACAAGTGGTGGATCGAGCCACGGAACGAGAAACAGAACTGAAGAGACAGGAAAATGAAAAGAAAGTCTTGGAAACAAAACGAAAGGCGGAAGACCAAGGTTGGACGCCTCAGAAAAAGTCACAACAATCCGGGTCTAGGGGAAAAGGCCAGAGAGATGAAGGGAGGTGGTGCGAAAAATGCAGAAAAAGGCACACGGGCAGTTGTCGCAGTGATACTGGGCCAGTTAGCTGCCGAAATTGTGGAAAGACGGGTCATTCTACACGGGAATGTCGGGCGGAGCGAAGATGTTACCAATGTGGAGCTACGGATCACATTCGTCCGAACTGTCCCCAACTGAAACCTGGAGTATACAGTGAAAGACCTAGGGAAGATCAAGTGGGAAAGAAAGAAGAGCCGAAGAACAGGGGACGACCGATAGCCTCGCGAGCTTTCCAAATGACTGTGGAAGAAGCCCGTGAGAAGACCGATGTAGTGACAGGTATTTTCACTCTCAATACCATACCTGTATATGTTATTTTTGATCCGGGAGCCACCCACTGTTTTGTATCGGAATCTTTATTGCCTCGCCTGAATGTACCTTTAACACCGATGGATGAAAGCTTAGAAGTAGCTATAGCAGACGGTCGATATGTCTGGGTTTCTGAACATATGGAAGGTTGTCAGCTTAAAATCTACGGGACCGTTTTCCCAATAGATTTGAAGCCGATGACTACCAACGAATTTGGAGTAATTGTGGGAATGGATTGGTTAGCGACAAATTATGCTAACGTGGATTGCAGAAATAAAAGTGTTACAGTGTTATCACCGGAAGGGGAATGGATGAAAATTCAAGGTGAACGACCTCGGTTGAGAATGCCAGTCATCTCTTTTGCTCAAGCCCGAAGCTGTGTCAGTAAAGGAGGGATGTCCTATCTAGCTTATGTGTCGGTGGCTCAACCGATTAAAGTGGGAGTAGCAAATGTGAATGTGGTGAATGAGTTCCCAGATGTGTTTCCAGATGAACTTCCAGGGTTACCGCCAGATCGACAGGTTGAGTTCACGATTGAACTGATTCCGGGAGCTGCACCTGTTGCCCGAGCTCCATACCGATTAGCACCTTCAGAGATGGTGGAACTGCGGAAGCAACTGGAAGAATTGTTAGACAGGGGTTTTATCAGACCGAGTACATCGCCTTGGGGAGCCCCTATTCTGTTTGTCAAGAAGAAGGATGGGTCAATGCGTATGTGTATTGACTATCGGGAACTAAACAAAATCACGGTGAAGAACAAGTACCCGCTACCCAGAATAGACGACTTGTTTGACCAGCTACAAGGCGCATCCTACTTTTCCAAGATTGATCTGAGGTCAGGATACCACCAGTTGAAGATAAGGGAGTCAGACATTCCGAAGACGGCATTCCGGACGAGATACGGTCATTACGAGTTTTTGGTGATGCCTTTTGGGTTAACCAATGCTCCAGCCGTATTCATGGATCTTATGAACCGGGTGTGCCGACCGTTCCTTGATACCTCGGTGATAGTGTTTATAGATGACATCTTGGTGTACTCGCGAAGCCAGGCCGAACATGAAGTACATCTGCGACAAGTATTGGAGTTGCTTCGCCGCGAAAAGCTGTATGCTAAATTCTCCAAGTGTGAGTTCTGGTTAAGAGAAGTCCAATTCCTTGGCCATGTAATCAATGCTGAAGGGGTGAAAGTAGATCCAGCAAAGATTGAAGCCGTGATGAAATGGGAACCGCCTAGAAGTCCCACTGAAGTAAGAAGTTTTCTTGGTTTGGCAGGCTACTACAGAAGATTTGTCGAGAATTTCTCCTCGATAGCTGTCCCGTTGACCAAGTTGACTAAGAAGGGTGAAAATTTTACTTGGGCTAAAGAACAACAAGAAGCATTCCAGAAACTGAAGCAAGCCTTATGTGAAGCGCCAGTGTTGGTACTACCTCAAAGCGGAGAAGAATATGTGATCTACAGTGATGCTTCTAGAATTGGTCTTGGTTGTGTTCTGATGCAGAAAGGTCGGGTCATAGCTTATGCGTCCCGCCAATTGAAAGATGCTGAGAAGAAATATCCAGTCCATGATCTGGAATTAGCTGCGGTGATTTTAGCATTGAAGCTATGGAGGCATTATTTATACGGTGTAAAATTTATCATTTACACGGATCACAAGAGCTTGAAGTATATTTTTGACCAAAAAGAGCTCAGCATGAGACAGCAAAGATGGATGGACCTGTTGAAAGACTTTGACTGTGAAATTCAGTACCACCCTGGTAAGGCAAATGTGGTGGCAGATGCTTTAAGCCGAAAAGAAGCTCCTCTGAAAGTTACATCCGCGTGTATGGGTGTAGTGAGCCGGTTACCAGGATTGATTCGTTTGGCACAAGAGGAAGCGTGTAAGCCGGAGAAAGTAAAAAGTGAAAGAATGGTAGGATACTTGAAGCATCTGGAAGAAAATGCTCAGAATTTGAAGACCTTCAGAGGCCGAATATGGGTCCCAAAACAAGGAGAAGCGCGGAATTTACTTTTAGAAGATAGCCATTATAGCCGATATGCAGTTCATCCGGGCAGTACCAAGATGTATCGGACGTTAAAACCGATATATTGGTGGCCTGGAATGAAAAGGGACATTGGAAGATATGTAGAAAAATGTTTGACTTGTTTGCAAGTTAAGTCAAACCATCAGAAACCATATGGGGAAATACAGCCATTGCCGATTCCAGAGAAGAAATGGGACCATATTACCATGGATTTTGTAACAAAGCTGCCGCGGACACCTCGAGGTTATGATTCTATATGGGTGATTGTGGATCGATTGACTAAATCAGCACAATTTATACCATATAAGGAAAAGTACAGAGTAGATCAACTGGCGAAAATCTACATTGATGAAGTATTTTGTCGGCATGGAGTACCAGCATCGATTGTGTCGGACAGAGACAGCAGATTTACTTCCCATTTTTGGCAAAGTCTTCAAGAGCAGCTGGGTACGAAAGTACTTATGAGTACCGCATATCACCCGCAGACTGATGGCCAAAGTGAAAGAACGATCCGAACTTTGGAAGATATGTTGAGGATTTGTGTCATAGACTTCGGTGGAAGCTGGGAAGATCATTTACCTTTAGTGGAATTCGCGTACAATAACAGCTATCATTCCAGCATTCAGATGGCCCCGTATGAAGCCTTGTATGGAGCACCGTGCCGTACTCCGACCTGCTGGACTGAAGTTGGGGAAAAGCCGTTGGCTGGACCCGAAATTGTTGCCCAGACTGAAGAAAAGATCAAACTGATACGTGAAAACTTGAAGGTAGCTCAGAATAGACAGAAGCAGTACGCAGACAGACGGGTGAAACCAATAGAGTTCCAAGTGGGAGACATGGTAATGCTCAAAGTATCCCCTTGGAAAGGCTTGATTCGTTTTGGGAAGAAGGGAAAGTTGAGTCCTCGCTTTATTGGACCTTTCCGAATATCCCAAAGAGTTGGAGCCGTGGCGTATAGATTGGAGTTACCTGATGAACTTCATGGTATACATGATGTATTCCATGTGTCCCATTTGAGGAAGACGTTATTTGATAAATCTCAAAAAGTACCTATCGCTGAAATCGAGGTGGATGAAAAGCTGAGATACCCGGAGCAACCTGAGCGGGTGTTAGACCGCAAGACAAGACAGCTTAGAAACAAGAAGATCAGTATGGTGAAAGTCCTTTGGCGTCATCACAAAGGTTCCGACATGACGTGGGAAACCGAAAGTGAGATGAGAGAGAAATATCCTCAACTTTTTGTATGATTTCGGGGACGAAATCTCTTAAAGGAGGGGAGAATTTGTAACGCCAAAACTTGTATTATTATATAATTATAATAAAAAGGGCAAAATGGTCATTTTACCTCAAAAGGGTAATTTGGTCATTTGGACAGAAAAGGACTTGTTATGTAATAATATTTTAAGTCTTGGACTTAAAATGTTATAAAAGTTGATCATTTGTCATAAATTGTGTTATTTGTGGCAAAACTTTGAAAAATGCAACTTCAAGGACCAAAGTGCAAATTCTGGAAGTATATAAGTGAGACTTGTGTGCAGAATTTTGGGAGTTACGGGAACTTCTTGTGGCTGATTTTCTGCAGAGAATTGGAAGGTTTCTTGAAGGTTTGAAGCTTGGATTGTGATCCTTGGCTAAAAAGGGCATAATTGGAAGAATTTGAGGTAAGTTTCTTCATGTTCTTGATTGTTCATCTTGATGAGTTGTGTAGGACTCGCAAACTGAAATTACAGCCATGGTCATGGGGTTAAAATGATGAAATACTTCCATTAAGTCCTTATAACAAAGACCTAACTCAATCCAATGGAAGTAGGATGCTATAAATGGTAAAATTGAAGATTTGGGGTTGTTAGAAATAAGAACCCTAATTCTTTGTGTGATTGATTGAGTTTTGGGGGTTAAAAACCTTGTTAAAGTGTAAGGTTTTAGCCTAGGAATAAACCCCAAATGATTAAGTCGTGTATTAAGGGCTTAAAATGGGTGAAAATGGGGATTTGTAGCTGAAAAATCGTGATTCTGGTCTGTTCAGCAGAGATCGGGTCGTGATCTATTAAGGATAGGGTCGCGATCTAGATCGAGTCCCTATCTCTAAGAGATCGGGTCGCGATCTCTGCCAGCAGCAAAAATCAGCCCCCTGTTAAATTTTAGTGAATTTTCCAAGTTTGATTTTGATGTTAGGCTTGTCCGTTTGACCTGAAATTTTAAACATAGGTCTAATATGGTATGAAACTTCATACAAAATTATCGGAATACGTATACGACCTCCCGAAAATACTGTAGCAGAATACGCGTATTTCGGGACGTATTTTGGAAATTGTATAAGAATGATTATTGCTTGGAATTGGTTCTATATTAGACTCGTATGCATTAGAATCAATTAAAAGGGTTATTAACCTATAATCATTGTGGAAATAAATGGAATTATAGGTACGGGACAAAATCCTACGGATTTTATTTCAAGGCAAGGGACAACGAACGCTAGCTGTAGCAAACCTTCAGGTGAGTAATCTCACTATTATCCGATGTGATATGTGTAAAATGGGCAGCTGCAATTGGAAATAATTTTGGGGACAAAAACAGTAAATTCCATGATCTATTGTATGACAATACCAGATAAGCCGTGAGTCTAATAGAGACAAGAACGGAGCTGTGAGTCAACAATAATGACATGACAATACCAGATAAGCCGTGAGTCTACTATAGACAAGAACGGAGCTGTGAGTCAGTCGATTTTAAATGGTGCGACAATACCAGATAAGCCGTGAGTCTATAACAGACAAGAACGGAGCTGTGAGTCAAACCTATATAGACAAGACCGGATAAGCCGTGAGCCATTGCGATGGCAAGAACGGAGCCGTGAGTCTAGGCAACAGCGGGATAACCCGTGAGCCATATATGATTTTATATTGCCTGATAATGCTAAATTGATTTTGTATAGAGAATTTTATTCTTATACATGTTGTATTTGACTTGATTACTCATTGGGCTTGTAGCTCACGGTTTGTTTGATATGTCCCTGTAGGTGAGCGTGACCCTGCAAAGGGAAAAGATAAAGTCCGTGACTGAGGACTTAGCATTGAAGTGATACCCGGCTTAAGGAATGTATAATATTTATGTATTGTACTTCGTGATACACTTGTTCTCGTATTTGTTAACTAATACCCCTAATTATGGTTTTTATTGTAAGATATTTGGTTTGAAAAATGAAAAATTTTTGGGGTGTTTTTGTTAATAAGTCGGGTGTTACACATACCTTGAGCAATCACTGAATTACCATTGACCACCCTCCATTTACCACCACCAAACCTTACTTCCAGTCCTTGTTTATCCAGCTGACCAACAGAAATCAATTTCTTCTTCAGCTCCGGAATCACCCTGACATTCTTCAGGTTCCATGTAGTTCCTAATGAAGTAACCAGATCAATATCTCCCATGCCCGTTACTAACCGTACCTTCCCAAAATCTCCTTCTTTTAGATTCACCATCGTTTCTCCGTTGTCCATGGCGTGAAACGAAGCCCCTGAATCCATGACCCAAGAGTCTACACAGTTTTCCATACTGAGTATCAATGCATCTTCCTGATAAACATTTTCAGCACCAACACTGTTTAATTCTTTCTTTGGACATTGACTTTTAACATGTCCCACCTCTTGGCAGTTCCAGCACTTCACATTCTTCCTAGTTCTAGAAGAACTTCTTCCCCGACTCCCACTGCTCCCACTATTCCATCTATTCCCTCTACCTCTTTCGATGTTTAATAACTCAGAAGAAGAAGATCCACCTTGATTCTTGCGTCTGACATCCTCACCAAGAACCAAATCTCTAACCCCTTCAAAAGCCATACCACTGGTCCCCACTGAACTTGTAACAGCGGTTACTGTTCCAGACCAGCTATCAGGTAGTGAAGCTAGTAGCAGTGAAGCTTGAGTTTCATTATCAAATTTAATTCCCACAGATGATAATCTGGACAGAAGTGAATTTAGATTGTTAATGTGAACCGTAACAGAACTTTCCTCATTCATCCTTGTAGTGAATAACTCCCTCATCAAGAACACCTTGTTAGCCGCCGACGGTTTCTCATACATGTTCGTCAGTGTATCCATCATACCACGCGCCGTGGTTTCCTTCATGATGTTGAAAGCAACGCTCCTTTCCAACGACAACGTAATAACCGCCTTAGCTTTCTTGTCCTTTGAGTTCCATGCATCTTCAGCAGCTTTTTCAATTTTCTCCGGCTTGTCCGCAAGTACCACATCCAAGTCTTTCTGACATAACAATGCTTCTATTTGCATTTTCCACCAACTAAAGTCAGAACCGTTGAACTTCACGATTACAATCTTGTCTTCAGCCATTACGACAAAAAAGAAACAACTCGAGACAATTTTGCAATTTTTCTAAGACTTCAGGGACCTGTCTTGTAATTTCCTGGAAGTTCAGGGACATGTTTTGCAATTTTCTGGAACTTCAAGGATCTGTTTTGCAATTTTCTGGAACTTCAGGGACCTGTTTTGCAATTTTCGGAACTCCAGGGACCTGTTTTGCAATTTTCTGAAAAAATCTGCTACAGTAATGCTATAGGAACCGCTACAGTGAACTGCTACAGGAACGCTACAGTGAACTGCTACAGTGTCGTATTCTCCGGCGGACTCCGGCGCTACAGTGTCGTATTCTCCGGCGGACTCCGGCGCTATAGTGTCGTCTTCTCCGGCGATCTGATTTCTCCGGTCACTATTCCGGCGAACGTTTGGCCGGCAATTTGAAGGTTTTTCGGTGGTCGAAAAAATCCAAAAAATATATTTTCGGAATCTGCGGAACGAGACATTTCGAACGGCGTACACCAAAATCGTTTTTGAGACAAAAAATTTTCGACCAAAAAACAGAAAATCACCCTCTGGAGCTAAACCAAGGCTCTGATACCACTTGTTAGGATCGAGACACTTAGCATATGAACACGAAACTCACACACTCAGATCACAAATTAATAACACAAGGATTTTATGTGGTTCGGATTCGGTGTCAATCCTACATCCACGGGCACAACTAGATTTTATTTGAATGAGGAGATTACAAGAGATACACACTCAATCTTTGCATGTATTGTGTGTTGTGGTGCACGATGCTCTTCATCTAATGCTCTATTTATACATGTAAGTAATTAATGTGAAAATGTGAATTTTCAAATCAAAGAAAGAGGCTTTGCCTAACTTTGAAAACCTTCACCAAATCTTCACCAACTTTGAAATTTCACCTAACAATAGTGACCTTCGCCATTTCTTCCCATCGGTTCTTGTTCGCAAGCACCTCCCTGGTTCCAGATTGGTGATACCAAAAAACCCCAGATGGAAAGTCCCCCATCCATTTGAATATTTAAAATTAGAAAAATAGATTCAAAAATTTTAGTTTGGGTAAAACTTATGTAACTATTTTCAAGAATTCGGGGTGGGGCGTAGGAGGGTAAAGACAAAGTCGTCAGAAAAAGGAAAGAGTTGAGTGATTTCCAAAGTGGATTTAGAAGATGTGAGGAAACTGGGACATTAACAACGAAGTGTTTGTAGATTAACTCTTGGTGTTCGAGCTCCATCCATTGAGAAGGTGTAAATGGTCCTTTATATCTTGAAACAGGCATATGCATTCCTATTTGTAGCCCACCAAAAGCATCCCCGATAACTTTTATGGAAAGAAAGAAAGAAGAAAGAGGGTGGATTGATGATATAAGATATATATATATATATATATATATATATATATATATATATATATATATATATATATATATATATATATATATATATATATATATATATATATATATATATATATATATAAGATATATATATATATATATATATATATATACCATAGGTAGGGGTAGGGTGGGGTTTTATTTATTAATTATAAGATTATTAAAACAAATATAAACAAGATAAAATAAACTAAAAGGGTATTATCGTCTTTTTATGATTGAAAGGGACCAAAACCATAAACAATTTCACTTTTTGGAGCACTAGTGCAAGTTGAAAAGATTTTGGATCTCATTCACAGTTTTTGCAAATTATAGGGACTAATTTTGCAGTTTACTCTTTGTTGACATTTTATTATAGACTTACAACTAATTTCTAGGCAAGGGAGATTGCTAGCGTGTATTTATTTATGTATTATCTAGTTTGTATTTTGGGCCCATTTGTATGATTCCTCATGTATATGTTTTGTAAAGTTTTTATATATTGAATAATAATGAAAAAGGGAATTTCCAAAGGAAAATAATTAGTTATCGTGGTGTTAGAGTTAGATATTTAATGATCCTTTCTTTATACTCGTCCTCTTCTCACATTCCTTGTTTCTTGCCTCTCAAGTCTCTAACCTAGACACAGGCTACCTAGTTATCGTCGAAATTCCTCTATTCTGATCTCTCTCCTCTCTCAGTTAGCTTTTTTCTTTATTCGTCATGGTTACGAAAAAACCCTATGGTATTGCAAACATTAAAGCATACATTTCGCTTATTTTGGATCTAGATCCCCTAGATTACGATTCTTGGAGTGAATTAGTTGAACCCACTATAACGGTTTCATAGTTTCGAATCATCTTGTTGAAACAAATGAGAAAACACCCATAAAAATACAATGCAAATGGAACAAAATCGAATCGATTGTCAAGATGTGGATTTATGGGACGATCTCCCAGTCTCTTCTTCAGATGGTTTTGAAGAAGAACACGACCGCTCATTATGTTTGGAAGAATCTCGAGTCACTCTTTCTTGACAACAAAGACACCAAAACCATTTAGCTTGACAACGAACTATGTAATATTCATATTTACAATTCAAAAATAAATGAATATCAGTTGTTGACTTGTTCAATAACATTGAAGCTACGACCCCAAAAATAACCTTGTTATGTACACCATCAATGGATTGTCTCCCAAGTTTAATTTTATTCTCAGTCTAATTTGCGATCGTATGCCTCTTTCCATCCTGTTAAAGACACAATCCATGCTTGTTCTCAAAGAATAAATCATGGATAAAAAATTCATACTTGCACCATTTAAGCCTCGCGCTTGGATAATTCTTCATCCCTAACAATCCTTGCTACTAAGTACTCGAATAACACCAATGACCACACAAATTTTCAAGGGTGAAATTATCGTGATGGACGCGGTAGGAGATGCAACAGTTGAAGCTTCAAACGTGGCGGTGAGTGAAATTATATGTAATTTGTCAAACCAGAGTGAAATTATATGTAATTTGTCAAACCATTCTCATGCAACTACATTCATTTGCCCACAAAGCACGATGTTATGGATGATTATGATTCATCAAATATGTACAAAAGAACTTTTGCTGGAAATCATTTTAAAATCATTAAAAAGATAATATTATATATATATATATATACTAGTTGTAAGACCCGTGTATTACACGGGATAATATAAATAAAAGGTTAGATAACAAAATGTAAACATTACTTTTTTTTTATTAAAACAAATTTCATAATATATGACGAAATTATTGAGTATGTAGATACCCCAAACACACGCAAACTTAAAATGTAGGAGTACATACCCAAAAAGCGACGTTTTAAATTTTGTAATAGACAGACTACACAACTACATTCAATTGCGTTTTAAAAGCTTTATTTGAAAATATGATCCAATATTGAAAAACACAATCCAATCTGACCCAGTTTTTTTTTTAATTTGTTTTTGGATAAATCCGACTTTTGTACACCTTTATGTAAGAGTTAAGATTAGTACATTCAGATATATCAAGTTGTCGTTAATATTCTAATGAGTTGTTGTCAAATTTATGTTCAAATTTAACAATTATTAGGTTTAAAGTTTGCTATCAAATATTTCCTTAAAACATACTTGATGTCAAAGTTACCTTGAAGTTTTTTCAGTTGCCTTAAAGTTATTCAATTTTTTCGAACATTTGCCATTTAAAATTGATGGCGAATTTTTTCTACCAAATTTTCTAATCAAAATTGGGCTTAAACATGATTACTCTTTTTGTATTTCCAAATTTGCCTTAAAATTAGTTAATTTAGTTACACATATGCTCTAAAATTTGTTGTGAAATTTTCGGATGTCAAACATTTAAAAGAAAGATTATTTTCATATAATTATTTTCATTGGTGCACAATACACGAATTACAATGCGTTAAAAAGTAAAAAAAGAATGGAATTTTATACTTAGTCAAATAATCCAAATAAATGCATCAATTACTAATACTTAAATAAATGAGTTCTTAATTTCTTGCTTCAGTTACTTAATTATTAGAATTAAATACATTCAATTCAAACATTTTCTTAAGAAATTCAAAATTATGAGAAAATGACATGTGGCCAAATGAATGTGGTGATGACATGTGGCTTTGAGTTACTTATTTATTAGGATAAGATATATATATATATATATATATATATATATATATATATATATATATATATATATATATATATATATATATATATATATATATATATATATATATATATATATATATATATATATATATATATATATATATATATATATATGTGTGTGTGTGTGTGTATTATTCAAACTAATTATGGATACCACTAGACGATGTGTTTTCCCATATATAGAATCAACAATTACTTTACGTTTCACATTATCAATGAAATGTATGTACCCCTTCTCAAGTTGAAACACAATAAGTACTATTTTTCATTTTCAACATGTTTTTCTAGAATAAATGTAACAATTACTAAATTAAATTAGCAGTCCGACGTCGCTTAAATTTGATCTCACATGCAAATTTCCAATGTACATATCCATCATTTTTGTAAACTCATTTGGTCTATTAAATTCCAACTCCTTTTAAGTAAAGAAAAACTTTGACTATTATATACATTTCACAAACATACACAAAAATTAGCAAATTCATATTTAATAATATTTGGAAATCATTAGTATATAACATTACCATCATGTGTGTATTAAGGAAAACTCTTGTTGGTGCTTCAGATGATTTGAATTCTTTTAGCTTATTTAAGAATGCAGCCCAACAAATTATTGTTGACCAATGGATAAACATTTTCTTTTCAAAATAGAACACATATCCTTGTGTTAGTTGTTCTCCTTCGTCCAGCTCCCATATAAGATCTTTATGGAATCTCGATAGTGTTAATATATTATGACAAGTAAACATTGAAACATTATATATATATATATATATATATATATATATATATATATATATATATATATATATATATATATATATATATATATATATATATATATATATATATATATATATATATATATATATATATATATATATATATATATATATATATATATAGTTAGTGTATCCCACATTGGTGCGGCACGGTCCTATAAGTTTGTATATATGTTGGAGTCTCCCCTCTCTCCAAAAGAGCCCTTGTGGAGAGAGTGGAGACTCCAACATATATACAAACTTATAGGACCGTGCCGCACCAATGTGGGATACACTAACACTCCCCCTCAGAGACGTAGGCTCGATGAGGTTACAGGGTGCGGGGCACTGGCTCTGACACCATGTAAATATATGTGGAGCCCAAGAGTGTCTCTCCAAAAGAGCCCTTGTGGAGAGAGGGGAGACTCCAACATATATACAAACTTATAGGACCGTGCCGCACCAATGTGGGATACACTAACATATATATATATATATATATATATATATATATATATATATATATATATATATATATATATATATATATATATATATATATATATATATATATATATATATATATATATATATATATATATATAAGGGTTCAAACGAGAACTACTAATAGATTAAGAACCACTAATTCACAGTTTAATAATGTTGTATTTTTTATTTTTAACACTTCTTTTATCAAAATATAATTACCAAACACATAAAAATATATAAATATCCTTCCTTTGCTATTAGATATCAATATTGATGTGTTTTAAAGAAAAAAAATTAGGTTATAGTATTCACAGTTTAATAACTAGAAATTTTATTATATTGTGAATATTATAAAACGTATTAAAAAATAAGGAAATTTATTAAGTTTGATGTATTTTCACCTAATAAACAAGTGTGAAAAAAACAAAAGAACGAAAAAAAACACGATTCTTAATGTGTGAATATCGGTTCTGTCGGTGCAAATTTTTTTCTAAAAAAAAATTAGTTTTTTCGAAAAAAAATTTCTGCGCCCCGGGCCCATTTTGAGCGTCTAAGATGCCTATGAGGTTGGTTTTTTGAAAAAATATCGGTTTGGGAGTTTTCGGGTTCTCGGGGTGAAATTGGTTCTCAAAAGATCCTAACTCTCTCTCTCTCTTACATACACACACACACACACACACTCTGTCTATATATATATATATATATATATATATATATATATATATATATATATATATATATATATATATATATATATATATATATATATATATATATATATATATATATATATATATATATATATATATATAGTGAGAGTGAGAGAGATACAGGGGTGGGATCAACATAGAACCAAAATTAGACATAGAACCATAGAACGATATTCTTGACCGTTAGATCAAATTAAGATGATAAGGGTATGATAGGTAAATTACACTTATATGTTCATTGATGAACATATACGTATGTTCATTGATGAACATTGTCTTCAAAATCCTAGAATTTGTTCAAAAATGAACATTCGTAACATTGATGAAATATATGAACATATAAACATGTTCAGAAATGAACATTCATCAAACCTAATTAATATTTATCTAAAAATATCCAAAACTTAATGGATGAACACATGTTCATTTATGGACATATGTTCATTATTGAACAAATGTTCATTATTGAACATATGTTCATTTACGAACATGTATTCATCAAACAATCTATCTCGATCTCTCTCTCTTTCTCTTCCTTGATCATTGTGTCTCGATCTCTCTCTTTCTCTCTTTCATTCTCGATCTCGACTGTTCAGTAGTGAACATGAATGAAATTGAGTTCTGGAATCGCCTCAAATGTTCATTACTGAACATAGATCAACATAGATTTCTGGAATCAAATTGATTTATGGAATCGCCTTCACCTAAGTCGATCAATCCAGGAAAAAGAGATACAACCATAATCGATTTGATTTTACACGCTATTCGACGTATTTGTGATGTTGCTGCAGGTGCATAAAATTCAGGGCACACCTCCCTCAATTTCACGATCGATGTGTTCACACAATCAACACATGCAATCGAATCACTAATGTCACTGTGGCAAAGGCCAATTCCGTAGGCTGTATCGAGATCTTGTCCTGAAGAGTTATTAAAGTAGTCGTAGCCGGAGTTGGTATTTAGATTGGCCAACGTCTGGTCATGATTTGTTCGGAAGAAACTTTGTCAATGAAATCAGATTGAGCTATGGTAGATATAGAAACCCTATTATACCCTTGTGAGTATATGATTCCCTGCATAATGACTAGAGTTGTATTGGTGCATCATTTTAATCTAAGCCACTCATATAATGATCGTATAGTTAAAAGAGTGGTTCTATAATTCTATGTATAAAAAAGGGTTCTATGTTGATCCTCTCCCTATATATATATATATATATATATATATATATATATATATATATATATATATATATATATATATATATATATATATATATATATATATATATATATATTACTATTATAAAAATAGTTTTACACCTTTTATTTGATGATACCTTGTTGGCTTGTTGAACCGAAAGCCCATTTTTTAGTCTACAGGATGTGAATTGATTTTGAAACTAACGTCATATCTGAATAAACCGCACACCTGCTATGCATTAACACTTGTCACTTGGCCTACTAATAATTTCGGTTACGTGCCCTATAATAAAGCCCAATAAGCGTTTTCAAAACTATTTCTGTTTATCTCAAATAAAAAAAATTTAATTGGGCCAAAGCATATGCATACATTTGTCTAGACTCTAGATCCATAAACAAAAATTTAAAAAAGAGTGAATATATATATATATATATATATATATATATATATATATATATATATATATATATATATATATATATATATATATATATATATATATATATATATATATATATATATATATATATATATATATATATATATATATATATAGGGTCCCGTTCCGGTGAGGACTCTTTTTTCGGTAAGGACTCGTAAGGACACCTCAAAAAAATTGAAAAAAAATATTAAAAAAATACAAATCATAAAATCGAGAATAGTACTATATCATGATCCAAAAAAATTTGGAAAAAAAAATTAGATCATTGAGAAACAGAAATGATCCACAAAAATTTTTATTTTGTGGATCATTGTTTCATTATAAAAAAAATAATGATCCAAAAGTTTTTTTTCGAATTTTTTTTCTCCAATATAGTACTATGATCCATTTTATTATTTATATTTATTATTTATTTTTTTTCAATTTTTTTAAGGTGTCCTCACGAGTCCTCACTTTAAGAAGAGTCCTCACCCGATCGCTTATCTATATATATATATATATATATATATATATATATATATATATATATATATATATATATATATATATATATATATATATATATATATATATATATATATATATATATATATATATATATATATATATATATATATATATATATATATATATATATATATATATAGGCAAAATGACACTGTAGTCCTGCAAACTTTTGACTTCTGTTTTAAAAGGTCCCTAAAGTTATTTTTTTACTTCTTAGGGATATAAACTCTATGTTTACCTGCTAAAAAAACCCTACACCTATAATAACCGGTATAAAATGATGATGTTGCTTTTCTGAGAAAAAAAATAAAGATAAATTACTCAAACCTATGTCATACCATACGATTGTCTCTTTTCATTGCTTCTGCTTCTTCGTCTCCCTCTCTCTCTCGTCGTTTCTGCTCCTTCTCCATCTCGTCTGCTGCTTGTTATATCATGCTATCATTAGCAATGATTAATAATTCTCTCTTGTTTGTTAAGGATTAACAATCTGTTGGTTCGGATACTTATTGGATCATGCTATCATCAGGAAGCAATCTTCTTTTTTTCTAGCTAGGGTTAGAGCTTGTGGATTTTTTATCTATGATTTAGTTTGATCCTGTAATAATCGATAGTTTTTAACCTCTATAGAGGTTTCTATTTGTCGATTTCCTTTTAATTTCGTTTTTCTATCTCGAAATCTTGATGGTTGAATCTTGCTGCTTGTATAATCTTCCCTTTGAAAAGTATCAGCTCTGTTCCTGTAAATCTGTAAATCTATTGATGTAATTCGATTGCTGTGACTTAGTTCTCAATTTCAAAATAATTAAACCCTCAAAATAGCACAATGGCAACGCTCTGATTTTCTTTTTCTATCCATGATGACATTTGAGACGGGGGATTGGGAGGTTTGGAGTAATCAGACCTCTCGTTGATTTATTAAAGCATTGATTGCTTTCAAGCAAGGTTATAAATTATGCATCCAATGGAGTGGGGTAACCACCGAAATTCGAAATAGGTTACGAAATCACCAGGAATGAAAGGAGAAAGAAAAAGATAAATAAAGATGTTACTTGTTTCAAGCAAGGAGAAAGATGAGGCGAGCAACAAAGCAAAAACAGATGACGATGGAAGAGACGATATAAGTGATGCACTTTTCACTTGCGTTCCATCTGAATTTTTCAAAACCTATCCCTAATTAATATTATCCAATGACATGGCAACTGATTAGGATACAATTAATGAGATGGCAGCTGACATGGCAGGTGACTAAGAAGCTGTAACCGGTTGACCCCTTCTTTTGGGGGTCAAGCGTGTTTTTAACCCAGTTTAATGAAGTTCATGCCTCTAAGAAGCAAAAAAATTTACTTTAGGGTCCTTTTAAAACAGAAGTTAAAAGTTTGTAGGGCTACACTGTCATTTTGCCATATGTATATGTATATGTATATATAGGGAAATGTTCAAATTAGAACCACTAAAAGATTAAGAACCATGTGAACTACTAATTCACAGTTTAATAATCTCGTATTTAAAATTTTTAAGAATTTTTTTTTCATCAAAAAAAGGTTGCCAAACATATAAAAATTTGTAATTATCCTTCATTTGTTTTTAAACATTGATATTGATGTGTTCTAAAGAAAAAAAAATTATGTTATTATATTCACAGTTTAATAAATAAAAATATTTATTAAATTGTGAATATTGTAAAACGTGTTAGAAAATAAGAAGAGTTATTAAATTTAATATATTAAGATAATAAACAAGTTAAACAACAAAATAATCTTTTAGACACAATATGTATATACATACATATATACATATAATCTTTTAGACACAATATGTTGTACTATGCAGATCTATATTCAACACCAAAATAATTTTGGATTGGATTCAATTAATAAATTCAAAAAAACAGCCTAACTTAGAATGCCACATAGAAATAATAAAATACCAACACCAGTTAATATCCACAATACGTATTGAATATTTTTTGGAAGATGAGATGGTTTTTAAACAAAACAAATCTAAAAAATAAAACTAATTGTCGCCCGTCCATTGTGAGGGCTACCGCACTAGTGTGTGTTTGTGTACACATACACACACACATACACACACACACACACACATATATATATATATATATATATATATATATATATATATATATATATATATATATATATATATATATATATATATATATATATATAAAAGAATAGTACAAAACTTATTTTCATGACGTTAATATAAAAATCAAACTTATAATATATTAATTATAAAAATGCCAACATTACCTCGAATTTGCCTTCTTTTTTAGGGGCATTCCAATCAAATTCAATGACATCATCCTTTTTATGTTTAACTTCTATCTCCTTCTTTGATGGCTTGACTTCTTTTCTTTAACAATGCATATGTCTGTAACAATGGCTGAAGTAACACTCTTTTGTACACAAGAAAGAAGAGAATGAACAATGTCGGTCTACGTCGTCTATTAAAATGTTATGGTGTATACCATATATGTATGTTTCTCTAAATCTTCGATAGGGGTTTTAATGATAAGAATTATTATAGACGTATCAAAATCAAGTGTGATCGGATTATGCCTTTGCCTTTCCATAGCAGACTAAAAAATGTTCATAAAGTTATTCAATGTATAACCATGATGTAATATCATATTGAAGGTTGAATTCTTACTTTTTGACCAGGAAGTTGTTCTCATTAGACCTGAAAATGGTACATCTTTAATATAGGTTGTAATCCAACTTCTCTTCAACTCAAACATATATTTCAATCATTTGTTATCTTCTAACTTAAACTCTACCATTTACGCATTTTATGTTTTTTTTCAAAATCATTATCATCAATGTTGGCATCCCATACAATATTATTGAAGTGAATCTTAAATTGAGAATTATTCATTGTTTCCAAGCTTACCTTCAAAATTATTTCATATATTATTTTGATAGAAAATAGTACATTATAACAATAATCTAATAGTATAGTGTTGAAAAAATATATGTATTATTCTATTTAAATATTACAATATGAAATTTTTTTTAAAAAAGTTAAAAATAGTCTTATGTAATTTTTATAGAATATTAAAAACAATAGTTATGATGAATGATATACTATTATAATATTTCACTACAAAAGTGGTCTCGTATGATATTCTCATATGAATATATCAAAAGTTGATGAAAAGATTTCCATCACAAACAATTTATTTGTGATATTCTAATTCAAATATATCAAAAGTATATGAAAAGTATAACCTTCATAGCAAATTTACTTGCGATATGCCACATACAAAGTGTGTGTCTTGAGTCTGGAAATACCGTTTCAATCGCCTGTTTCATTGTCGGATCTTGATTAAGTATTAGCCATGATATGTGCTTTTTCTAAAACACCTTTGGAATGATTGAAGCAACCAAACATAAGAATATGTGTCTTCTCTGCACAACAATCTAACTCCGAATGTAATACACCTTTTGTGATTATCAATCCTAGTAAAAGGTAGAAACACCAGACAATACCTAAAAAAGCACAAAAATCATAGTGATTAGAATATATAAATAAAAATTTTCGAATTGTAGAATTAATACATGTTTGTACGATACGATGCGTCAAATGACAACATCCCCAAATGACTCATAATTTAGATTGTAAGTGTCTTCAGCCAAAAAGAAGTGCATTTAATAGTTTGTTGTCACATTTGTACTCATATGAAAATTTTGTAACAGGCTCTTTACAGTTTTGAAGCTTTTTAATAAACAAATTCGCATCAGTGCCGCAAATATGACAGTTGGTACCCCTTGTGAAGTTCTTCTAATCAGTCTCTAATACACCAACATAATCATATGCACATTTTATAATACACATAAACCTATATGCCTTAGTTGCTCCAATATTTTCATTTGACATCTTATGTATGAAACATTGATCAGCAATATCCAACTGACGTTTGACTCTTGAAAGATACATAAAATCTTTACAGATAAATTTGTGGTTGTGTTGTTGTTCAAAGCACCACAAGAAAACTTTTAAAGAAGCTGGTATGACTTTGAATGCAACATAAGCTTGGCATTGCCTTTACTGACAATTACTATTTCTCTCCTGTTTCTTATGTTGAACACTAATCGTGTCT
The DNA here is from genome assembly GCA_023525715.1 of Cichorium intybus. Classification (NCBI taxonomy): domain Eukaryota; kingdom Viridiplantae; phylum Streptophyta; class Magnoliopsida; order Asterales; family Asteraceae; genus Cichorium; species Cichorium intybus. The sequence goes on from CM042012.1 coordinate 115,216,959, forward strand.
AATGTACACGTGCTTGGCAATCCCACCCTATGACAAAGGAAATATTTGCGGCTATAATTACACTCTTTGTTTTCCTCTCTCTTGATATTCTAATGTCAAAACTGAAAGGTTTTTCCGCAACCATGAACTAAATAACCTAAGTTCACATGCAACCTAGAAAAGATCTATGTTTTCTTACTTTGAACATGTAACTAATTCCTAAAGGCCAAACAAAAATTAACTAAAAGGAATAAATCAGAAAAACTAACCTTTAGTTTTAATCTTGAAGCTAAGCAGAACAAGTGTCCTGCCTCAAATGAGATCACACCCAGGGAGCCAGAGGGTGGACGAAAATTCCAGAGAGAATTATAGAATGAGCACACATAATGAGGCCTAGGGTTCCCTATTTATAGGGAAACAAGAAACCCTAGCCGTCAGCCATTTTCCGGATTATACGTACGCGCGTCGCGGCCTTTACATTGGCGCGCCGCGCGCCGCAATTCAATTATTGAATTTGTACGACTTTAATCCTTGACTTCCTGATTAATCTAATTAATGCCACAGAAATTAATCCAATCAATTCCTGATTAATTATTAATCAATATAGTTTCTAATTAATATATTATCACTTTAATATATTAACAAACCATATCTTTTATTTCTATTGATTTATTAATCCCACAATAAACCAACCTTTCTCTCTACCGAACTTTCTACCAAACCTCCAGCTATGAGGGCAACCCAAATAGACTTTGCTTCTATTAATTAGGTAAATACAAATTATGAGTCATGGCTTAGACACCTAATCCTACAGTCTCCCACTTGGATAAGTCTATGACTATAATTACCAATTTAACCTCTGATTAATCAGCAACCTGCAGCTTCCTAGAAACTGCTGCCGAACTCTGACCTAGTCAGTTCTGTCCATAGATAAGTGATCAGATGATCCTCCGTCCAACAAGATATTTTCAGACATGAGACATGGATTGAGATCAATCTCTGTCTGACACACTGTTTCCCGATTTCCGATTTTGCTTATGACTTTTAGACTTCTAATTGAACGAATCAATTCAGTCCTGGCTGGCCAGCGCTCCAGTCAACTTCAAAATCATCGAGTGGCCAACAGATATCTGTTTCCCGTCTGGGTCAAGGGACGAATAAGCTTCGACTAATATGTTATATCTTTTACCCGACAAATCACTCACAACAGCACGTTTTATAAGACCGAGTTACCGATGCGTTTTCGTACTATCAATGAACAACCGCCTTGCAAATTATAATTCATATCTCTCCACTCTAAGACCATAACATATTATCGTCTCAACATTGCTCGTGATATAATCCATTGAGCGCGGGTTTATCCAATACTCAAATCTCCATTTCCAAGTACTCATGAACGTTGCAGCAATCTTATTGCTATGTCTAACTCCTTAGACAATCTACAAACCAATTCATGACAGTCTTCCTTCATACTTACTCCCTAAGAGTATGAACGACTGTGGATATTTGAATAATCCAATTATTCAGGAAGTAAACATGCAAAAGTGAAACATAAAATCTGACTGGCAGCTACTCCTGCTTATTACCAAGTCTCCACGAGGTAATCACCAAGTCGGATTTATCATAACTATTATCGGTTTCTTATTCTCTTTTAAACTTTCAATTCAAGCCTTTTATATCTATGTCTATGACCTTTTCACTCTTTCTGTGTATCCAAGTGTCTAACACTTATACACTTTATTGCAGATGATCCTATCGGATACTCTTCCGACGATATCTCAATTTGTCATTTTGTCATTTTCTCTCACAACTCCATTCCGGTGATGTGTACCGTGACTACCCATGGTTCTCGGGTCTTTAGTCTACATGACTACACCCTAAGACAATTTCGAGGTGTCATGATGTGCCGGTGAACCACACGCGCTCCATCAGAAACCAACGAAATTCTTTAACCATGAAGTCCTACAGCACCACGTTCTGGTGTAAATAATTACTGATTTGAAAACCCTTTCAAATCAATCACCCTAATCATTTCCCAATGATTTCTCACGTCTGTTCAAAAAAATCCATTCAGTATTCTCAGCCAGGCAATATTCTGAATCCAACTTACAATGCTCTAAGCATTAAGTCATCAGGATATGTTCATAACACTTCTGATTTGTCCAAGAGGCTCGAGGAACCTGATGTAATCTCATTCCAAGCACTTTCGGAATCCTAAGATTACCAATAATCCTTGTGTCATGATTTCCGGAAACCATTTCCTTTCAGGAACTCTTTCTTATGCATCTTGAATCCCATCAAGATCATATTCTCAACGGCTAAGTCAATACTGTCAGTCTCATCTATCTGATAGATGTCTATGAACTACGTGAGCATGCTGCACCTTCTTTGTTTCTTTCATGCCAATTCATTACACTTTGCAATGACAGGAAACTCCATTCCTGGGGTTATGCATCTTGAATCCCATCAAGATCATATTGGCAGAATTCTGATCTATCTAATAGATGTTCACAACCACCTGAGTATGTTGTATCTCTTAAAGTCTTTCATAGCGAACCGTTTCTTAACACCAAGTCATTACACTTTGTAATGATAAGAGACGTTTCCTAGAACCAGTATGTAACCCACATATAATGATAGCAGATAACAACGATACTCCCACCGGCTTTGACACCGTTATATGACTCTTTCAGACTATTCACAAAATCCAGAACTTATGACACATTTTGCGAAACCGAAATCCAAACCTTTCCGACATATTAAAGGAAATCTTTCAGGCTATTCACAAAATCCAAACCTTTTGGCCTATTTTTGAGAATCCGAATATCCTTTCTTGCGAGATGCCCATGGGACGAATCCCGGGGCCGTGTACCTTTTGTAATGACATGCTCTATGTGAGTCCCTATTAGTGTGCCGGTAAACCACACACGCTCCACTAACGACTCACACTATGCCACGCAGAGTCCTCTCAGATTACATCTTCTATTGAGAGTGCTTCATTCGGAATCAATTGCTTGACTCCAAGTGAAGACTCATTCAACCAGATGTTCTGTAAGTACATTTCTATGTTCCCTTCTTTTGATGATTCAATTACTCCCACTGGTTCCTAGACCAGTTGTAAAGATTAATCAAACTGTCACATAGACTGTGTCTCGCGGTAAGGTTCTCTTATTTGGCAGCAACCGGGCTCACCAATGCTTCCAGCAGTCGGATTACTTATCCGTGCCATCTTTAGTGTTTTACCACTACTCGGTATATCACCCGGATCATAACTCCTTATGACGGTGACAATAACTACTGCTCAAGCGAAGAGAGGGTATGTCATGTTTAACAGGAATCTAATTCCTGGTCAAGTCCCAGTGGTGACTAAAGGTTATTTCACTTGGCTAAGCCCTGAACTCATTCAGAATTATTCTTACTCCCACTGTTTCCTTAGAACTTGAGTTCTTTCTAAAAGTACTCTTCTTTCAAAGGATTACTGGAGTGGCCAATGAAACGACATTGCTGATTAGTTTCAGGCTTGTCATGAGATTCAGACGAATGCTTCATGACCCTGGACTTTCTATGTACTAGTGGGACGATCCCAGCTTTACATCTCAGACAGTGTTAACATAACTTACTTAGTCTAAGATGTGGTCGGAATATGGCTTCTGCGGTCTGACTGGTTGAATATTCAATTCATTGAAATATTAGTCGGAAATGTATCCAGTGTATCTTATACACCGAGGATCAAAACTATTTCGATCAATGCTCCATCATCTTCCCTAAGACACATTATAACCATTAGTGTTCTTGGAAGAGGATAAACTGTGAAACATTTTCTCAGTCTATGTTGTTACTCAGGTTCTGTTGATCTTATGCTTCCTTTGAAATCTTTGAACACTTCAAGGTTCTAATCAATCGCTTATTCCGATAAACGAAGCCATATTTGTCAAACTATTTGGCAAATATTTTGAAGCATAACTAATCGTGTTCTGTTCGAAGATTCGAGCAATATACAGTAACTTATGTGTCTGTCGCTCAAAATCTTAATACCTTTACAGTTCCATGTAAATTTATGACTTTGTTAATATTGTTCAAGACATGCAATCATCACCTGACTCCAAGTCAACTGATTCCAAAATCCTATCCATTGGATCTTTGGGCGATTCCTTTCTTGCCACAACTAATTTTATTAAGCACTCAATTCATCATGTGACTCTAAGTCAAATGATTCCAAAGTCCTGTCCAACTGGACCTTTGGTTGAAGTGATTCTCATAAAATTTACTTTAACAATCATAAAGAACACAATTTACAAATCCAATCCCATTGGATGTATCAACATTCACGTTATTACCATTTATGCCATTAACACATTCACACAAACATTTCGAGGATAATTAAAAACAATCAAAAGAAAATCAACATTTTATTAAAACACAAAAACCCTCGAATAATGTACTATGTGAAAACAATGTCGTTTGCATCTAATAACAAGATTGTAATATCTAACTAAACTTCAAAACTGCATGAGATGGAGATTCAATCCAAAAGTGCTCCTATGCGTCAAAGTCATGTACCCTACTGATTCCCTGCATACAAACCAAACGTGATTATCACATTATGTATCAAGAAATTATAGATCAGGAGTTTCGAAGTTTTTAGATAAACCTGAGTTTCTAAGAATTTTACCTTGGAGCATTTTCCAATCTTTCTGTGACTGTATCCGATCCTATGGATTCCCAGTTTAAGACATCTCAGAACATGTCCAGACGATCTGGAACGTTTCTTGCTGCGTCTCTTCACTGGACTCAATCCAGAAGTAGCCGAACCAGTGGAGCAATGCCTGTCCATGAGTGACTCGTATAGGGTCAACAGAGAATGCATTTCCACAAAAGTCTTTTTCCGGTCTTCCTTTCTATACGTCTGAATGAACAGATCGTACCTATTAGTCAGCGAATCAAGCAGGATCTTAACACTCATTTCCTGACTAATTGGATGACCAAGTTTGTACAATTCGCCTATGTATCTCTGAATCTTGAGAACATGCGAATCGATGCTACTTTCTTCTTTTAGCTTGCACTCTGCAAGTCTTTTGAAGATCCTAGCTCGTTCCTTTTCAACCGGTTCTTGGAACCTTTCCTCAACCAGTTCTATTAACTCATACGGCCCTAGGGATCCAAAATCTCTACGGAACTCGGGCTCAATGGTCAATAGCATGAGGTCACGAACTTCCTCGGATTCATCAAATAATAGGTCATGCTCATCATAAAGACCTTTTGTGATGACATGTTTTGGTGGAACTGAGATCGGATACTCAATGAGGTGTAGCTTGCCAGCAATAACAAGAACCATTCTCCAATTGCGAAGCCATTCCACATAGTTAAGGCCAGTCAGCCTTTCCATATTTAGCAGGCGCTTTCTGATGCCCTCAGAAATGGGTGAAGGAGGAGGATGAGAATAGACACTCGATTCATACATCTATAAAAGGAAACAGAATTTATTAGTTTAATTAATCCTTTTAAATAATTACCCAATATATATTATTTAACAAGGCTAGGATCCAAAATACCCCAACTATGCTGTGAAGAGGGATGTTGTAGTCACAACACAGTGGTCATTTAAGGTAGATAACTTTTATCAATTTCAGTCTTATGAAATTCCTAGATCTGTGAGATTCATTGAACTGTTCAATGACATGTTTAATCTCGGATATGCCCCACCGTTTGTGACTGGGATGCCGAGGATCACAAACCGGGTGTGAATAACCATGCAAATTAGCTTGGTACTCTCGGGGTCCATTATCATCTCAAATTGATGTGCCGGTTAACCACACACGCTCCATCAACAATGATAACACCCGAGAAACGCATTGCCACTCTTTATGAACCCCCATTGGTGTGCCGGTAACCCACACACGCTCCACCAACGTTTCATAAAGTGCAATGTGCAATTTCATGGGTTAGCATCAAATTCACATTTTTTCTAAAGTAACTAGATTGGGAATTCTTGTACGGGTTCTAGTACTTTGATCATTATACTTTTAATGATTAAGCAGTCCTATCAAAACTGTTCGGCTAACGACCCTCCACTGATCAGGCGAGCGGTGGGTGAGAGTGAACACCCATTAGACCGCCATTTTATAGGAAGTCTCCTTATACCCACTTTATAGACCATCTTCGTGAATGAGGCCTACTAATGATTTGACTAACCAATTTATCTTATACATATAGTATTAACCTTTAACAATATATATAAGATGTATTTTAAATCTTTTAAAATATTCCTGGTTTATCTTTTAATTTCCTGAAATTTAACTATTAAATTTCAAATTAAATTAAACCTTTAATTTGATTTAATTTATCTTTTAATTAAACTATTAATTAAATTAATTAAATCTTGATATTTTAAACCTTTTAAAATATTTTAGGATTTATCCTTTAATTTTCGAAATTTAACCATTAAATTAAAATTAAATTAAATCCCTTGAATTATCTTTTAATTAAACAATTAATTAAATTAATTCAAATGTAGATAGGTTTTTCCAAATTAATCAAATCAATTTAAACCTATCTTAAACCCCTAATTATCGAATTCAAACAAACTAGGTTTAAGGTTATCCATTTAATTAACCAATTAAAGTTACCAAAAATAGAAAACATCCTAAAACCCTAACCAGGAAAATCGAAAAAGAAGGGGGGAGGGGCTAGGGTTTCAAAAACCCTAAACCCCAAAATCGAAATCAGGCCCAAAAGATTTATAAACAATAAACCCTAATTAGGAAAACTATTACAGCCATTCAATAAGAAAACAACCAAATGCTCTGATACGACTGAAAGGTTTTTCCGCAACCATGAACTAAATAACCTAAGTTCACATGCAACCTAGAAAAGATCTATGTTTTCTTACTTTGAACATGTAACTAATTCCTAAAGGCCAAACAAAAATTAACTAAAATGAATAAATTAGAAAAACTAACCTTTAGTTTTAATCTTGAAGCTAAGCAGCACAAGTGTCCTGCCTCAAATGAGATCACACCCAGGGAGCCAGAGGGTGGACAAAAATTCCAGAGAGAATTATAGAATGAGCACACATAATGAGGCCTAGGGTTCCCTATTTATAGGGAAACAAGAAACCCTAGCCGTCAGCCATTTTTCGGATTATACGTACGCGCGTCGCGGCCTTTACATTGGCGCGCCGCGCACCGCAATTCAACTATTGAATTCGTACGAATATGTACGCGCGTCGCGGCCTTTACATTGGCGCGCCGCGCGCTGCAATTCAACTATTGAATTTGTACGACTTTAATCCTTGACTTCCTGATTAATCTAATTAATGCCACAGAAATTAATCCAATCAATTCCTGATTAATTATTAATCAATATAGTTTCTAATTAATATATTATCACTTTAATATATTAACAAACCATATCTTTTATTTCTATTGATTTATTAATCCCACAATAAACCAACCTTTCTCTCTACCGAACTTTCTACCAAACCTCCAGCTATGAGGGCAACCCAAATGGACTTTGCTTCTATTAATTAGGTAAATACAAATTATTAGTCATGGCTTAGACACCTAATCCAACAAAAACTACATCTTGGTGCATATTCTTTATACCATTTATACCATCATTGAGATCTTTAGAATATGTATCGATATTAGGTATCAAACTACAATCAACTTTTGAAATCAAAACTAAAGAACAATTATCTCCATTAATTTTTTTGCAAGATTAAGATTTTGTTCCAACATCACCACTTTGATCTACAAAAAATGAATATACAATTAAAATAGATACTACATTTGTGGAAGTGATTCAATTTTATGTTTATGTACAATATTCAACTAGAATAATGTTATAGGATGTTTTGCAGTGTAGATTATTCTAAAAGAATAATGCAATATGTTTATCCGGAATTCATAAGTTTATATGAAATGACATTTATAGAATTTTGATTCCAAAATTACCTTGGATTTTTGATGTATTTGATTGATTATAAATAATATCTTAATCAATTGAAACACATTGATCATTTTATTCATTTTGATGAATTTCTGAATTATCTTTACCAAACTGAACATTTTATTCATTAAACATTTTCTTCGCAACCAATAATGAAAGAACCGTTAGAATAGAGTATGGATTATATAGTCAAAGATTTGAAAACCGAAGTTAATGTGTCACAGTAATCTAATTGATCACACATCAGAATAATATATTAATAAACAGAAAGTAATATTATAAACCAGTAAATATTTCGTTATTTAACACCAATTATGACTCATATATTAGAAGTATGCAAAGTACTTTAGTCATAGGAAGCAGGGAGTAATACATTTTCTTTATTCAAGACTTTTCTCAAACAAGTAGAATGCATGCACTACTAGAAAAAAGGCTTTTAATGACACGCATTGCGTGTCATTATAGGGTACAGATGACACGCAAATGTATGTCAAGGAAGCCCCTGTCATAAATGACAAATGACACACATTTGTGTGTCGTAAATTTACGACATACATTAATGACAAACCTTTATGACTTACAATGTAAGTCATAATTTTTTTTTAAACTACATATATATATATATATATATATATATATATATATATATATATATATATATATATATATATATATATATATATATATATATATATATATATATATATATATATATATATATATATTACCAAAGCTATGCAACAACCACAAGAACCATGTCAATTGTGAAATAACATATCATAAATACAAATGTCATCCATTACCACATGATCACACGCTGTCGTATGTCAAATACAAAATAATAAACAAATCTCACAATACAAGGGCGGTAAATATACAAGGTAAATTAATGAGAATTATTCTCAAACAGTTTAAAAGATAAAAACTGCATTGCTATGCTACCAAAGCCCCTCAGCAATTGTCTGCTAGAAGAAGATGGTGAATCAATTCAGCAGTTCCATCCCATCTAATTAACCTGCACAGTGTTGAGATTCACAAACATAAAAAGAATTTGCATCAACTTCAAAGTACTTGTATAAAGAAACCAAACCACAGATAACAAACAAAAACTATTCAGACTGTTTTCATACAATTACCATATTAAGCAAATAAACACTCGAACAAATAAGATCATGCAAGTTAATTCCAGCCATTACAAAAGCAATGTCTAAAGATTTAGATGTGAAGAATTAAAAAATCAAAATACAATAAATTTCCAAAAGCTTTATCGAAATACCTTCTTTAGAATCATTGTCAGGCATGAAGAGTAACACACAAGTTTCCAAAAGCTTTATAGCAAGCAGCCTTGTACCAACAGGTGTAGCCTACAACAAGCATGCAACATCCTTGATAAAAACAAGAAAAATATGGGAATAGAGTAAAAGTACATAGAATATAGTGTTGTGCTTTTTTCTAGTATAGAACAAAAAGCATATAACACCAACATGCATTTATAGAAAGCTTGTATATTACCTCCAATGCATACTTGAAGACAACATACTTAAACTTGATCACCCAGACCACATCTCTTACACGTATTGTGGAAAAAGAAATTAGAAAATGCAACAAACAGCTAACACAATTACAAATATGGAGAATTTAGTTTTGGTTTAATTTTCTTTAAATACGAAAAAAAATAAAACTTTTAGCTAGTATGTATATTGGAAATTGATTGAGACTGAATCTGAAAAACTGTATCTTGGAAGTTAGCAAGTCACTAAATTGGGTAACCTTTCTAATCGAGACTCACCCAGCAGGAACAAACCTGGAATTCAGGAACAAACCAGGGAATAGATCAATGATCAGAAACCAATATCATAATCAGCACAAATTGGAAACCAAAACCAAAACCAAAATCATAATCATAACCAGGAACAGATCGATATTAAGAACCTGATAACTATAATATGAAAAATGAAACCCGATAACTATAACCTGATAATTGTAATCGATTTGTGTTGGAGAGTGTCGGTAGCCGATATGTGAGAACAAACCGGGAATTCGTGGTCTATAATGGAATTCGTGGTTTGTAGCTTGTTGTCGGAACCGGAAGGCATCGAAACGGTGGTGTACTTCGTGGTCTGTAATGGAATCGGAAGGAGAAGGATGCTTCCGTTGGACCGATCGGTAAAGACAAAGAAGGTCAAACAGATTGTGAAGTCGCTGGGTAGTACAAGTGTTCGTCGGAGTCGCTGAACGGCACAAATGGCTTGTACAATCGGGCCAATGAGTGAAATCGAAGAATCAAAACCCTAGATGGTGAAATTGAGAACACAATACCGTCAACTGAGGTTTCGTCATCTTCTTTGGAAAAAAGGGTCAAGAACCGTTACCACTAGATGATGGTGAAATTGAGAACACAATACCGTCAACTGAGGTTTCTGGTAGGGACCAGAATGACCTTTGATGTTACAATGAACCAAATAATGAGTGTATTAAAAGGTTTACAAAGGTAACAGACGTATGGAAGCTTACATTGCACGCGATGATGATGTGAAAGAGATTGTTTATATGATAGTGTTCTCGTCCCTTCGCTTCTTCGTCCGTTTGCGGAGCAGGTTTAGGGCTACGTGTAGTCGTGATTTAGACCTTGAATCTGAGTTGATTATGGCAAAAATTCAAAGGAGAGAACCCTAAGTTGATTGCGGCAAAAATTCAAAGAGAGAACCCTAATTTTGGGCTTTGAAACGATCGGAAGAATGGGAAACTACATGAAGCGGGATGAATATTTGAGAAACACTGTATATACATGGAAAACAATTTGGATGACACACAATTTTATAAAACGACATTTAAGTGCCCTCCGTGTTTCTTTTTTTTTCGTTTATGACATAGAAATATGACACACCTTTGTGTATGTAGTAAATGCTAGAAAAGATGACAAATGTTTACGATATACATTTATGTATGTCATAAATTCTTTAAATTTTTTAAAAGATGACATTTTTCTTATGACATACATTTTTATATGTCATAAAATTAGTGTATGTCATAATTCGTATGTCATTAAATGTCTATTTTCTAGTAGTGATGGATGTATATATAGTTTAAGAGACTACAACATATAAGCTAACAAAATAAGATGAATAATACTTTGATCAAAATTATTTGCATTCATAAGGAAATAATCATAACACAACAAAATTATTACTAGGATCAAAATATTAAAAGCAAAAAAATAAAATAGTTAATTACTTTTTGTAGTGATGAATCTCTAGACCATTCATATTGAATTTGTATTGCTTGAATGAACAATGAAAAAACAAACATTAAAATAGATGATTGATTGCTGAAATCAAAGCGTCAAATTGTTGAAATCACTCTCAACTACAAAAATTAAAGCTTAAAACTGTTGAAATTGATGTCAACTTGTGATTAATCTCATCAATTGTGAATCTGAACTGTAAAAATTTGAATATGAGTAATTATTTTACTTTTAAAACTTTTACTACTTCAATATTATAACCATCTATAAGTAATTTACTTGATTCACAAGTAGATTTACTCATATTTACACGAAAATTTACTCATATTCACATATCAACATCATATAGTATTGAGAATTTACTTAAAAGTTTTTTACTACTTCAACATTTTAACCATTTATAATGAATTTACTATGATTCACAATTGAATTTACTTATATTCACACAAAAATTTACTCAGATTCACATATGAATATCATATGGTATTTTAAATATACTCTGAAATATGAACTTGATTAATTTACTTAGAAAATTTTTTAACACTTCAACATTTTAATCATTTATAATGAATTTACTATGATTCACAAGGTAATTCCATTCACATTTACACAAAAAATTATTCATATTCATATGACAATATTATATGTCATTGTGAATGCCAACAGTGAATAACAGAATAACAGTTCAGATTCACATGTGAATCTCAACTAGCGAAAATTTCGAAAAAGTAATAAATTTCTATATATTCATATTCACATTTTTTGTATATCAATATAGATATCTATTTGTAGAGAATAAAAAGTAATAAATTTCTATATATTCAGTTTTCTTTTCGAAAAAAAATAAGCACTAAAATTAAAAAAACAAAAAAAACGAAGTGGATTTTTTTATAATCCGGTAGATACACGTATACCGTAAGCTGTATAATCATGTGGATGAGATTAGTCTCTTTGTACCATGGTTTATATATATATATATATATATATATATATATATATATATATATATATATATATATATATATATATATATATATATATATATATATATATGTATATATATATATATATATATAGAGAGAGAGAGAGTAAATTAGAAAAATGGTCCCTGTGGTTGGCACGAACTTTCAATAATGGTCCTACTGTAGAAAAAATTACTATAATGGTCCTTATGGTTACGATTTAGTGACAATAATGGTCTAAAAGCCAAGTAAAATGACCATTGTACCCTTTTTAATTTCATTTTCATTTTCTTTTAATATTTGATTTATTAAATTAATTAAAAAAAATTTATCCCACCCCCTCCACCCCACCCGTCTCTCTCTCTCTCTCTCTCTCTCTCTCTCTCTCTCTCTCTCTCTCTCTCTCTTTCTCTCTCTCTGGCGTTCACGAACCAACCACCACTGCTAAACCATGCCTCCCTCTCGTCTTTCTCTCATGCCGGAAAATCCATGCCTCCCTCTCGTCTTCCTCGATTTCTGGGTTTTGTGTCGCTCGATAAAACAAAAAGACGCACACATGCTTGCTTTCTAGGGCACATGAAGGTGGAGAAATTGAAGAACCAACATAAGCCTCTAAATCTAAAGTTTGAAGAATCGTTCTGAATTGATGCCTCCAAACACCCTCGTGATCGGAATTCTATTGCTGAGTGTGATGTGTGGTGATTTTTCAGTGTCACTTATGAAGGCTTATTCAGTTAGCGATTTTAATTTTGAGGATTAGCGAGATCACGATTAGCAATTTCATTGTTGCTCATCTGGCAATCAAGATCGGATTAACGAACCATATGAAGGCTTATTCAATTAACGATTTCAATTTTGAGGATTAACGAGATCACAAGTCACTTTAATCCATTTTTATAGGTTCGATTACGAGTTCACTTGAGACTTCTGAATTAATGATTCCAAGATCCTTTGTAAGTTCTCTAAAACTGATGATTAGTTGGATCAATATGCGATAGTGTCGACGTTTGTGAACCAGTTGTGTTCGGGGTAGAGCTCGATGAAGACACCGGAGATTCTGCAATTGTTGATGGAATGAAGACACCGGAGATTCTGCAGTTGGTATCTCATGAATACGGAAATGGGTTAGTTATAGAAAGTTCATGGATCGGCACAAGGGACTACAGTGCACAACTAGTTGTACCCGAGGCTTTAGAGTTTGTAAATAGAGAGAGAGAGAGAGAGAGAGAGAGAGAGAGAGAGAGAGAGAGAGAGAGAGAGACGGGTGGGGTGGAGGGGGGGTATATTTTTTTAATTACTTTAATAAATCAAATAATAAAAGAAAATGAAAAAAAATGAAAAAGGGTAAAATGGTCATTTTACTTGGCTTTTGGACCATAATTTTCACTAAATCGTAATCATAAGGACCATTATGATGATTTTTTCTACAGTATGATCATTATTGAAAGTTGTGCCAACCACAGGGACCATTTTTGTAATTTACTCATATATACATAAAGCAAAATAAAAGGTTAGTGAGTGAGGGAGAGATTATAAAACGCAATCTGATATTTGGAATGGAAGTGAAACAATGAGTCACGGCCAACGAGGATGCTCTCAAAGGGTCGAATCTTTATCTCTACATGCTCTCCAAAGGACGTATAAATATATGATATACAATCTAACTCTTCTACGTATTATATATACAATTAATTATGTAGTTTTTACAAAGGTATTTATTATCATTTAAATGTTTCAAATTTCTTCTAATAAATAGAAAGTTGAGAAACTATATATCTTAAGGCGAATTGATATTTTTTCTTTCAACTACTAAGTTACTAATGACGTTGTAAAGTTCACGTACATTCCATACCCAGTAAGAATGTTAGAATTATAAGAGAGGTTCCATGTTTGAATCATTTTTTCTTACTTTGAAAACAACTTCCTCATTTTTTCTTACTTTGAAAATAGATTAATAATATTAATCTATTTTCACTTTGTTAAATAGTGAATTGTGAATTAAAATCCGTATGAATTGTAAACACGCGCGCCGCGGCCCATTAAGTGTTCGCGTCGCGTGGGCCGTGAACTGCTAGGGTACGGCTAGGGTTTCTTGTAATGCCTATAAATATAAAGGCTGATCATTAGGGTTTAGGTGATTGTCAAGTCTGAAGTCAGTAGTCAGAGGCCATATGTACTAGCAATCTAGGTACGCTCTGTTGGAATCTCAAAGTCTTGGTCCTCCTTCAATCAAGGCTTCAATCAAGACTTCAATCAAAGCTGTGATTGAGGTTGAAATATGTGGACATATACCTTCTATGTGTCCTATAAATACAATGCATTACCAAGAGGGTAATACACACCAATACATAGATACATTGTAAAACATAATCAGTTTTGAGCTATATTCTGATCATAATCAAAGAGCTATTTTGATTAAGTGTGTGTGTTATACATATATCATCTTTAATTGGTATCAGAGCCACTTACAGTGTCTGTGTCCGTGTGAGGATTTGAACTTCTGAAAATGTCAGATGTCGATGATCCAAGTGCAAGCACTAGTAATCCTCAGGCCAGGCTCAAGGAGATCGGAGCCACATCGGTGTCATGTCCGATGTTAACCCAAACCAATTACATGGTTTGGTCCCTCCGAATGAAGGTGGTCCTGCGCATACACAAGTGTTGGAATATTATTGAATCGGAAGCAGAAAAGAATGAAGATAGAAACAACCTTGCAATGGGTTTGCTCTACCAAGCGATTCCGGAATCTCTGATTATGCAGATCGGGGAAATAGAAGATGCGAAAACCATGTGGGAATCGATCAAAGCTCGATTTGTTGGCGCTGATCGGGTAAAGGAAGCGAGACTTCAAACTTTAGCCACCGATTTTGATCGGTTGAGAATGACCGAAACCGAGTCAATCGACTCGTTCACCGGAAAACTCGCCGGGATAGCTTCAAAATCGGCATCACTGGGAGAAGTAATTGACGAATCTAAGCTCGTAAAAAAGCTCCTGAAGACGGTGCCGAGGAGATACATCCACCTTGTTGCTTCTCTCGAACAAATCCTCGATCTGAAGACGGTGGGATTCGAAGATATCGTGGGCCGATTGAAAGCCTACGAAGAACGGATTCGAGGAGAAGATGGAGGAGATGAACAGGGGAAAGCTCTCTTTACCCGATCCGGCGGTGGCGGTGGCGGAAACTCGAGCTCCGGCGGCGGAGGCGCTGGATCGCAAAAGGGAGGCGGTGGGAGCAGCCGTGAATCAGAACGTAGGAATGAGTGGGGAAGAAACCATTTTACGCAAAAGAATAACGCATCCGGGTCAGGCGAGTCGGCCGGGTCGGGCGGGTCGGGCGGCGGGTCAAGTAGATCCGGCTCTTCTAGTGGGCAATGGTCCAATTCAAACAAAGCAAAGTCCAATTGGAATAAATCTAAACCAAAAAACCAGCCCAATTCGTCTTCGGGCTCAAATCAAAACGCGAAAAAGGATTTATCAAAAATTATTTGCTACCGATGTGATAAATCGGGCCACTACGCGTCAAAATGTCCGGATAGAATTCAAAAGTTTCAAGAAATGAATTTTACCGAACAAGACGATACTGACGAAACCGTATTTTTTCACGAGACCGTATTTTTGAACGAAGAGAAGGTGATACCATCTAAATACAATTCACAAGACAATGATGTGTGGTATTTGGATAACGGAGCGAGTAATCACATGACGGGAAATCGCTCATTTTTCTCCGAACTCGACGAAGGAATAACCGGCAAAGTAAAATTTGGCGATAATTCGAGTGTCGCGATCAAAGGAAAAGGCTCAATAATTTTCCAGGGAAAATCAGGCCAACAACGTTTGATAACGGAGATTTATTTCATTCCGGATCTAAAAAATAACATTTTTAGTCTCGGACAAGCAACTGAAGCCGGATGCGACATTCGGATGAAAGAAAATTATTTGACGATGCACGATGCCTACAACTGCTTATTAATGAAGGTACAAAGATCTCCAAATCGACTTTATAAAATAAAATTGACTATTGGTGAACCGAATTGCCTTCATTCAAGACTAAGTGAAGACACATGGCGCTGGCACGCAAGACTTGGGCACATCAATTTCGAGTCATTGAAAAAGATGTCCAAGAAAAATCTCGTCAAAGGGTTACCACACCTTGACAGTGACAATCAATTATGTGAATCTTGTTTGGTGGGCAAACAAACAAGAAAGTCATTTCCATTAATGACGACGTACAAAGCGACACAACCTTTGGAGCTCGTTCACGGTGACTTATGCGGTCCGATCACACCGTCAACGATAGGTCAAAATCGGTACATTTTCACATTAATTGATGACTTTTCAAGGTATATGTGGATTTTTCTCTTAAAAGAGAAAAGTGAGGCGTTTTTACACTTCAAGAAATTCAAAGCTTTGGCGGAGAATGAGCTCGGAAAGTCTTTGAAGGTGTTTCGAAGTGATCGAGGAGGTGAGTTTACTTCGCTCGAATTTAATTCCTTTTGTGATATAAATGGAATCAAACGCCATCTTACCGCCCCATATTCACCACAACAAAATGGTATTGTGGAACGAAGAAACCGAACGTTAATGGACATGACACGAAGTATCATGAAGGCGATGCATGTTCCAAATAACTTATGGGGAGAAACGGTAAAACATTCCACAAATCTGATCAACCGTGTTTACACAAGAGTCCTTGGTGATACAACTCCTTACGAGAAGTTGTATAAAAGAAAACCGAATCTAGAGAATGTTCGTATCTTTGGGTGTCTAGCATATGCGAAAGTTGAACCAGTGAATCTCAAGAAGTTGGATGCAAGATCAAGACCACTAGTACATCTTGGTTCTGAACCGGGCACGAAAGCTTATCGGCTTTTTAACCCGACTACACAAAAAATAATCGTAAGTCGAGACGTTATTTTTGACGAAACAAAATGGTGGGATTGGGTCAAAGAAGCAAGTACCAAAAATGAAGAACCTGGGTCATTCATAGTTCCATGGGAATATCCGGAAAATGAAACGAACAACCAAAGAAATAATACCGAACCAATTGAATCAGACCATGAAATTCAAGATGAAGTACAGGTACAAGAAGATGAGCAACCAAATCCGCTTATCGACACCCAACATCGAAGGTCTACAAGACAAAGGAATATTCCAATTCGACTTCAAGATTATGTGCTTAATCTTAACAACCTGGAAGAACTTCTCCTAACAACCAGTGACGAACCAGTATCGGTTGAAGAGGCGAAGAAAGAACTAGAGTGGGTTAAAGCCATGAATGCGGAAATCAATTCAATCAACAAGAATAATACGTGGACTCTCGTGAATAAGCCTATGGGGGTGAAGGCAATTGGACTCAAATGGGTGTACAAACTGAAGAAAAATGCAGATGGCACCATAAACAAACACAAGGCAAGGTTGGTTGCTAAAGGGTACGTGCAACAACCTGGTATTGATTTCCAAGAGGTATTTGCTCCGGTAGCTCGCATTGAAACCATCAGGTTTCTCATTGCCTTGGCCGCTACTAATGGATGGGAACTTCACCACTTGGATGTCAAAACGGCTTTCTTACATGGAGAGTTGAAGGAAACCGTTTATGTGTTTCAACCGGAAGGCTACATAAGGAAAGG
Organism: Cichorium intybus; assembly: GCA_023525715.1. NCBI lineage: Eukaryota > Viridiplantae > Streptophyta > Magnoliopsida > Asterales > Asteraceae > Cichorium > Cichorium intybus. The sequence continues at coordinate 115,234,722 of CM042012.1, forward strand.
CGAAGAGCACAAGGTGTATCGTCTTTCAAAAGCATTATATGGCCTTAGACAAGCACCAAGAGCATGGAACACGAAACTTGATGGAATTTTGAAGGGAATGAAATTTCACAAGTGCATGAAAGAACCATCGGTGTACCGGAAGAATGAAGGATCTAACTTGCTAATTTTAGCAATTTATGTTGATGACTTATTTGTTACAGGTACAAATTTGAACATGATCAAAAGATTCAAATTTGACATGTCCAAGAACTTCGAGATGTCTGATCTTGGAAGATTAACTTACTACCTGGGCATTGAAGTCAAACAGGAAGAATCAGGGATTACAATTAACCAAGAAGCGTATGCACAACGCATTCTGAAGGAAGCCGGTTTACATGATTGCAATCCGACCCACATTCCGATGGACCCAGGAACAAAATTGTCAAAGGCCGAAGATGAACCCGAAATCGACCCGACACAATATCGAAAGGTGGTAGGATGCCTTAGATACCTCCTGCAAACAAGACCCGATATGGCATACGCGGTTGGAGTTATCAGCCGATACATGCAAAACCCAAGGGAATCACATGGCAATGCAATCAAACACATTCTAAGGTACTTACGTGGAACAACAGGATACGGAATCAAGTACGAGAGGATGGGACAAAAACGACTTATTGGTTACAGTGATAGTAGTCACAATATTGATCCAGATGACGGAAGAAGCACAACTGGTCACATTTTCTACTATGGGTCATCACCGATAACCTGGTGTTCGCAAAAGCAAGATACCGTTGCTTTGTCATCTTGCGAGGCAGAGTTCATGGCAGCCACCGCGGCTGCATGTCAAGCAATATGGCTTCAAGACTTGCTAGGGGAAATCATGAACAAAGCACAAGAGAAGGTGGTTCTAAGAGTTGATAACAAGTCGGCTATCGAACTAACAAAGAATCCAGTATTTCATGGTAGAAGCAAACATATTCACATGAGGTTTCATTTCATTCGCAATTGTGTTGAGAAAAAACAAGTAGAGGTGGAGTACATTCCCGGTGAGAAACAAAAGGCGGACATTCTTACAAAACCATTGGCTCGAACCAAGTTCAAAGAAATGCAGAGCTTGATCGGGATCTTTAGAATGTCTTAAAGATTGGCGGTGATCGAGAATCTCTAGAAGGACTTAGAGATTCGGGGGTGATTGTTGGAATCTCAAAGTCTTGGTCCTCCTTCAATCAAGGCTTCAATCAAGACTTCAATCAAAGCTGTGATTGAGGTTGAAATATGTGGACATATACCTTCTATGTGTCCTATAAATACAATGCATTACCAAGAGGGTAATACACACCAATACATAGATACATTGTAAAACATAATCAGTTTTGAGCTATATTCTGATCATAATCAAAGAGCTATTTTGATTAAGTGTGTGTGTTATACATATATCATCTTTACGCTCTGTAACACCTGTATTTAGCTCTGGAATAAAGAATACTCTCATGCCCGTGGACGTAGGTCATCTTGGACCGAACCACGTAAATCTCTGTGTCGTTACTTTGTGTTTATATTTCCGCATTTATATTCTCGTTATTATTCCTGGACAATAGGCTATAGATTTAGGTCTATTTTCTAACACACTTACTAATAAATACAAATAAAAATAATTACAGACAAATTGTATCTTTATTAAACATATTAAAATCAAACGTTTTATACGTGGATTCACACAAAGTAATTTAACGAAGTAATAAATTTCACGAAGAAAAGGAGTCTATCGATGATTCCTAAATCCCTCCTATATAACACATTGACAAAATCGTATGATTGGTATTTATGATTTGCAAAAGATACAATGTTGATAACAATTATCTAACCACTACACCGTCGGCCCTCGTGACGTCATTTTGTTCCATGGTTGGCAAGGCCGATCCATGATCTTCTATGCCACGACAAGATAATAACATAATGCTCCCAAATGTAGGGACGGTCCATTGAATGCGCTTTTTGAAGCGATTATTGCAATTGGAAGAACCTGAGTAAGAGCTTTTATGATAAGCCTCTTAATCATTCAATTAAAAGGCTTTAAATCATTCAGATTGTTTGGTATAAAATAAAACTATGTCTAATTCAATCAGATGGAGGGGCTGAAGCTCTGAAACATTCAGCCTAAAAAGGAGTTTAAACCACCGTTGTCGTTGGACTTCCAATTACTAAGTCTTTGTTTTCTGGATGACAGCTACCTTTTCCGATGATTTTCAGCAGAAAAAGTAAAGAAAGAGTTTAAATGACAATGTTTTAGGTGATAATTCAACGTTTCTGTACCGCCCCTTTTTATTATAGTCTTATAAATTAATTATTTTGATGTAACATACTTAGAATTATATGATCACTCATGTTTAAGGATTTAAAAAATATTTCAAGTATTATCTAATGCAAATTATAAGTAAAAATAATACAAAGTGAATAAATAAATAAATAGGGATTGGTTGTCAAGTCTCATAGTCAGAGGAGGCAAAAGTAGAAAATCAAATGTAGGGAGTTACAAGTCTTTTTGGGCGGGATTTCTTGTGGGTTTTTGTCCCAAGGCATAAACCTTGGGGTATGTAACTGACAGATCTGGATCTGTCAGTAAAGGGAAGTTGTAAAGCTCATTATCACCTTTCTAAAGATATAAAGTTTGTAAAAATCGGGTATTACATGTGGAAGTTATAACAGTTCAAAAATCAAGAAAAACTGAATGAAAATGCTAAAAATATAACTAAGAATTTTGACCGGGGGCAGTTTGGTGTGCAACCGCGAGACTGAGCGAGAAAGGGAAAGTGAGATAAAGATGGATCAGAGAGAGGGAACAATGTAGTAGGAGGTAAAGAAAGAGAATTTCAACAATGATTGTTGCTGCTGGCGATGTTGAAAGATGAAGACGGGGGCAAGGCCATCGGTGACGACGATGGACAAATTTCTTTGGTAATTTCTTGAAACTCTAATATTTTTATTAAAGGGAATAAGCATTTCTTAAATACATGATGGAATCGGTATTAAGTGCAGTGTAATAATTATTATTTCATATTAACTGTCAATGATATAATTATTTTCAAAAACATATACTTATAAAAAATTTAACTATATAATTTTAAGGCGCAATTTCGTTTATATCCTTATAAACATTCTAAATTACGCGTATATCCTTATAAACATTTAAATTACGTATATATCCTTGGAAACCTTAAAAGCTCACATATATACCCAATATTATATTTTAATAATGATTAATCTTTTAAAATATTAAAAAAAACCAGTGTTGTAAAAGTCGGTCTAGGCGGCCGCCTAGGCGGCGCCTAGGCGCTAGGCGGACCAAAACTGCCTACGTTTAGTGCTATGCGGCTTAATTAGTCGGGTCTGGTCAAATTCGGTCAAAATCGGGCTAGGCGGACAAGGCGGTCAAAGGCGGTCAATAGGCGCTAACGAATATTTTCGAAAATGCCTCTCTTTTTTCTGATCTAATCCACGAATTCGTCTCCCTCCCGCTTTCATTTTTGATACTGACATTTGAGGTTCAATCCCGATTTCGAAAATGCCTCTCTTTTTTCTTTTTTCTGACCTAATGAAGATTTCGCATCCTCCTGGTGCTTTTGAGGTTCAATCCCGATTTAAGTTCATTTCAGGTCCGAATTTGTGCAAGTCCGAATTTGTTCTCGATTTCAGGTTTCACTTCATCTTCGTTTGTTCTCGATTTCAGATCCCAATTTCAGTTCATTTCAAGTCCGAATTTATTCTCGATTTCAGATTTCAGTTCATTCTCCTGGTCCGATGGGAATCATGGATGATCTTGACCTGTCCTTGGTCCGATGGGAATCATGGATGATCTTGATGGGAATCATGGATGATCTTTTGGTTCGACATTGACGATTGGAGCCATGGTAGGTCTTTTGGTCCGATTGACGATTGGAGCCAAGGGAATCATGGATGATCTTTTGATCAATTTGGAAGGAGAATGGTTTGTTTTCTCTTTACCTGTAACTTCTTGTTGTTATGTTTTATTTTCTTCTTCTTCAGTTTTAGGTTTATTACTGCTTGTTTTGATCTGACATGCAGACCGTGGGACTGTCTCAGATGTTCTTTTTGTTCGGTTGGTTGGCAATTTTATACTCAGATGCAAGTCTTCTCCTTGGTCATCTTTTTTGTCATACATCTTAATGTACGTTACCATTTCTTGTATTTAGTCCTCCAAAGTTCATTCCTCTCATTGCTTTTGTAATTTTGCTAACAGGTTTCTTGATTACTCGATGTTGGAAGACTGTCAATAGGGTATGGAGTTGGGGTTATTTCCTATGTGGTAATTTCAAAATGTTCTTTGATTTGTTACATTAATTTCTTGATTCTTTGACATCTGTAAGGTCTCGTCTTTGAATAACCGAACAGGTACCGGTTTACATAGCAGAAATAACACCAAAAAAACCTTCTTGGAGCATTTACCGATGTTAATCAGGTAATAGCAAATTGCCCTTCTCTCAAAATCCAATACATTGATCAAGAAACAGCAGTTCCTGCTTCCAAAGTTCGAGAAGCAATTCACGGTTCCAAAGAAAGGTATCGATCGAGAAGCAAAGTTGTTCCAAAAAGTTTTCACCAAGTATCAATTTGAAGCAAGTATTTGTTAGAAGAGGAGTGTGATTTGAAGCAAGTATTGATCAGAAGATGATTGTATCGATTTGAAGCAAGTATCGATTGAATCGCTCAATTACAAAATCCGACTTGAAGGTATCAGTTCCAAATTCTTTCCCTCACTATCGATTGAAGGTATCAATTCAAAATTCTTTCCCTCATTATCAATTGAATCACCCAAAAACCTAATTGATTTCATCACCTCGCAATCAGTATATCGACTTGAATCAATCAGCATATCTTTGTTACAAAGGCTCGTTGTTTTTCAAGTCATCTCGTTCTTTTTCATAAACTCGTTGTTTTTCTGTCAAATAATCCTTCAGACTCATCGCTGATAAATTGGGATCGATCAATTTTAATTTGATCGTTGTTTTTCTGTCAAGTCACGCCTTGCCCAAACGTCTTTCCCATATATTGGATCTTGGAATTTGATCTCTCGGTGCTGTAACCAGTCAATTAAACCATGATATGAGGACTGTAACCAAGCATGCTGCAGAATCTAAGGGGTATTTTAGTAATTTGAGTTTATTCTTATTTAAAAATTGATTTTTTTATTTTTTAAATTAATTTTTTGGGTATATATGTGAGTTTTAGGCTTTGTAAGGTTATATACGTAATTTAAATGTTTACAATGATATACACATAATTTAGAATGTTTATAAGGATATAAATGAAATTGCGCCTGATATTAAAATCAACAATGCACGAACATTGTTTGTCTAGAATATAAAACTAAGGATCAAAGTTTCTTTAAATGACCGTAAGTGTATAAATGTAAACAAATCTAATTTATTAGTTGTGGTTGTTTTTTTCCATATAAAGAAATCCTTTAACTTTAGAAATGAAGCTTTTGCCGTGTGTTTATTAGTTAATCTCTAACAAATCATATACAAATGCGTAGGTATCAAATTTAAACCTATAACATCAAATTCCCATGGATAAATACATCCATTGGAGTAAGCTTAGTTGAACATTTAGGTAACAAAATGTTCAACCCACTGGATTGAGTATCGTAACCAAAATTCTTAGAAGGTGAGGTCAATATTGAACAAGGTTCATTAATAAGGGGTCCAAGTGAAAGCTGCATGGTTTTCAGAAGTAAATGGACGGCACCGTTCCGAAGACAGTGGAAGGACACAGCCGAAGATCCTATTCACGCATGTTCGCGGGGACACGCAGCCGCCCTTGCCCACAACTCTGGAACAATAACACCGATAGACTTAAGGTTAATGCTACTCTAGCCCCATAAATTATTATGTTTGTTTCTATTTGGTCACTAAACTTTATTTTATACCTTCTAAGCCATTAAATGTATTTTTACCTGTTGAATAAGGAAGCACTACATTTGGTCCTGGTTTCACCGGTTACTCCTAGTCCATGTGGTATTATATATATATATATATATATATATATATATATATATATATATATATATATATATATATATATATATATATATATATATATATCAAAAAAATAATATTAAAATTGTGAATTTGTGTTCATTACTAATCTCGAAATCCAAAGAACAGCAACAAAATCCCCAAACCCATTCAAGCTCCTGGCCATCTTCCCCAAACCCAAACCCTAGATCACAAGTATTCCAGATCTGTTCTCTCTAAAATCCAAAGATACAACTACTGGAATTTTATATTTATGTTCTTCCTCTCCTGCAAATGTTTTCGTTACCTTATAATGTTGATCATTTTGGTGGTTCGTCGAACATTTTGGCCTTCCACAACTCATCGCCCTTTTGAAGGCTCAACTTTTAAAAATTTGGTTGCCGTTGTTGATCTTGTTTTGAATGCTCACAAAAGCTGTAGATTTCTTTGCTGATGTTGTCTCATACTAAGGGATTCGTTTATTTTCCTTTTGATTTCACTGCCTTTTTGTAGGCCCTTTATTTAAAGACTTGGTTTGGTGCCCAATAATATCTAAGATGTCTTGGTTGTTGCTGTATCTCACGCCAATAACCCCTCGAGACTTATGGATCCGGGTCTCTGTTTCTCCGTCCTCGAAAATCCCTCCGTCCTTGGTTGTTACTGATCTGCTCGTAATTTATTTGCTTTTGATTTAGTTTATTTGTGGGTGGTAGATGGATGGTGGTGGTGGTCAATGGTGATGCACGGTGGTGGTGCTAACTCGTAGCTATTGAATGTTCCTCAATAAATAAGAACATGTTGAATGTTCTTCAAATATTTATAAAATCTAATAATGATTTTAATAATTTTTTTTTGAAAATATATATAATCAGGAAAGACCACGTTGACGTCATGTGGGTGGGTTTGCCTGATAAAAATCCCTCGTGGCATGCCGTGTCACCATTGTAACCGGTTGTTCCCTTCCCCCTTCCGATAATGGCTGATAATGGCGTCTTTGACATTCTTTTTGAATCTTTAATGACTTAGAAGACACGAAATAAACTTTAGTGATCAAATAGAAACAAACAGAATAGTTTATGGGGCTATAGTAGTATTAACCCATAGACTTATTCCAACATTCTCCGTTATTTTATCTATGAATATTTACAATAAAGCAATTTTTTTCTTTAAATATTGGTCTGATAATATTTTTTCTCCAGCCAAGTATTCTAAACTTGCCCATAAAACTTTTATATTTAATTAGTTCATCTATAAAGGTTATAAGCTTCTTTAATATAATTAAATAGATTTTTTTATTAAGTTGGTATATATATATATATATATATATATATATATATATATATATATATATATATATATATATATATATATATATATATATATATATATATATATATATATATATATATAGGGTCGAGATCATGAGAAAACCTAAAAAAACCCTAGAAACCTAGGAACTTTCTTTCTGCACATTATTTTTCAAAAAAAATTGCATCCAAATTTTTTATTTAAAGCGTCTAAGAGATTTTTAAACCCTAAACCTTAAACCTTAAAACTGTGACAATTGTAAATTTTGGTCAACGAAAGTCAACTGTAATCAAACGAAGCGTATGTTAAACCATATATTGAAAAGTGATTTTCCATGATATTACGATGTATTATTAGATATTATAATAGTACGTACGCTAATTCAAAACAATTATCGATTAAAAGTCGAAAATACGGACAGTAAACTACTGTAGCGTAAAAATTCGATAATCTTACAATTATTATTTTGAGAATAATAATATTCATAAAACGATCTACTCATGAATACGAACCTGTGGATATATAGAAAGTCGAAAACGGAGTTCGTATGTGAAAGTTACAACGATTAAACCGCTGTGAACGGATAAATGTACACAGAGTTTGGACTCAAAATACAAAATGTGGTGCCTTAAACATCAAATATGGAATAACAATTCATATATTATGGAACGTAATACTATCTAGTATTTAATTTCAAAGCCAAATACAATTTTCGGTAAAATGTCGAAAATCGTGAAATCGGAAGAATACTGCGCTTAAACGCGTATTTCAACATCTAACGAGTTATAATTCAATCAAAATAAATTTTTGACAATGTTTTTATACAAAATAATCATTTAGAACATTATTTCTTCGAAAACTCATAAAACTACGTTAAAAAGTTTTACGATTTTATAAAAACCACTTATTTTTATAAAAGGATGACATTTTTTATAAAAACAACCCACCCCACCCCCACCCCCTACCCCCATCGGCTGAATCTTCTAAAGAATCCCCATGATCTTTGAAGCACTATTCCAAATCCATAGCCACAAAAGCCTAGAAAAGATTTAGTAATAAACAATTATATTAATAAAATCTTCCATATCTATTTAGAAAAGATGCATCTCATTTGAACCAAAAGCTTAACCCAACACTCTCTCTTCTCTCTTTGTCTCACAATTCTCGGCTCACTCCTCCACCACCCCCTCCCCAATCTGCCACCACCATACACCACCACAAACCACCACCATCTTCCACCATTTTAGGTGTAAAACATCTCATTCTTGGAAAGTTAACTTCTCTTGTGATTTTAAACACTATTACACAAGTTTTATTCCATTTACACACACTAACATTTAGGTAAAACTATTGGGTAATAGTTTTGTCCAAGGGTCCTTCGAGCTACGGAGCCTAGATCTTGCTTCCTACCGTAAATCCCGCAAGATAAATCTTATTTTTAAGTAAAGCACGCTTCAAGGGTGAGTTCATACACCTCATTTTCATATTTTCTAAACATTTTGGGGGAGAATACAAGTTCACATGTTAAAAATAAGGATTTACACAAGTTTATATGTGTTTATATACCATAAATAATGATTTACACAAGTTTATAAAACTAGTAGTTGTGTAAAAACGTTTTTGAGATGAAATATGGTTAGATCTATGTAATATGAACATTATGATGTATTATGTTTGTGTAAAAGTTACAACACTATAAATAAAATGTGTAAAAATACTAGATCTTTAATATAAACGTCATAAAAACGGAAACTAGTAAAAACTACGTTTTTACTTTGTAACCGGAAACACTATTCTCTAACAAAAATGGTTATAACCAAGTTATTACACCATTTTTGTGGGAAAAATATTTTAAAAGATGTTATTTATAATCATCTAAATAAGTTATTTCGTTATTGTTCATAAAAATATGATTATTACAACGGTATACTAAAAATAGACTATTATAAGAATAATATGTTTTTGTGACCGGAAATACGACTTTTCTAGTGATTTATAAAATGAACGTCAATTTGATGTAATAACGACTATTTAGACTTATAACGTCATAATAAACTTGGGAAATGATATTTTTACAAGGAAGCTTGTATTTTAAACAAAAATGACTATATTCAAAATAATGTGTATGAAAAACGACCATTTGGAAAGATTACCATCATTTTGACAAAATGACAAGATTTAAAATGTTGCTATCACTTATGTAAGATGACTAAAACAAATTTCTTGCCATGACATGTTGATAAACTTTAAATTTATCTTATTAATATATTTAGTGTCTTAGATGTAAGAAATTATACTTTTCAACTCATTGACATCTTTTAGGCTTACATACGTTAACACAACGAAAACATCTATATAAATTATAATGAGTATAATTTATGGAACGAACGACAAAGATACGACAGAAATACTAAAGATAATTATATAAATATATAATTATTACATACTATAATTATCATGGGCAATTTGATAATTACAAACGTAAAGGAGTTTTCAGTATATTTACATACTATAATTATCATGGACATTTTGATAATTATGAATACAAATGAGTTTTCACTATATTTACAAGCAATGTTTTACACTATAACTATCATGAGTATATTTTGATAATTACGAATACAAAAGAGTTTTCATTTCAGTACGAACTAGGATAAGTACGGTTTTACTTATACATACGAGTTTTATGGTATTAAAACTACATTCTAACAAGTTACAAATATAAGTATGGTTTTACTTATACACACTGGTTTTATGGAAATTAAAACTACATTTCATTAAGATGTGAACATAAGTACGATTTACATATACAAACAAGTTTTATGGTATTAAAACTACATTCCAACAAATTACAAATATAAGTACGGTTTTACTTATACGTACAAGTTTTATGGAAATTAAAACTACATTTATTCAAGATATAAATAAAAGTACGATTTTACCTACGTAAAGGTTTTACGGAATCAGATGTACAATTAATCTACGAATAAACATGTATTTACATGGTTTTGTACAAGAATAAGACTATGCAATACTATTTTCAAGTATAGAAACACGTATACATTTTCGGTCTTTGGGTTTTAAGACTACGACTCACTTATATGAAAATACTGGATTTTCTGGTTTCAAACACTATCTCTTTACAAGGAAAAAGGGACTATGGATTTTCTCAATACAAAAATCTTATGAACTCACCAACGTAATGTTGACACTCTTTCAAATTACTTGTATTCTCAGGGAACAATTAGTCAGGTCCGACTAACCTTTTGGAATGGGACGCGAAAACGTCTCTTTTACTTATTTCATTATCATACTGTATTTGGGTTGAAACAATACCGTTTGAACAATGTAACTTTCCAATTATAATGTATGATGTTTGTTATCTACTTATGTTTCAATGTATGCAATGGTTGTGATGCTATGTCCCGTTCCGCCCTCAGACGATTCCGCGATCGTGGTTTGGGGGTGTGACAGATTGGTATCAGAGCATTGTTTATAGTGAACTAAGTATATCAATCCATTTAAGATATACAACTATAAATACAATGGGACTAAAACTCTCTAAAACTTTTCGTACAAGTATACTTTTAAAATACAATGATATTTATATAAGTGTATACGCATACTGTAACACCCGACTTATTAACAAAAACACCCCAAAAATATTTTTTTTTTAAAACCAATATTTTACAAACAAACCATAAGTAGGGGTATTAGTTAATACAATACGAGTACAAGCGTATCACGAAGTACAATACATAACATATTATACATTCTTCAAGCTGGGATGTCACTTCAAATCCTAGTGCTCAGTCACGGACTTTATCTTTTCCCTTGGCGGGATCACGCTCACCTGCAGGGACATATCAATAAAACCGTGAGCTATAAAGCCCAATGAGTAATCAAATCAAATATAACATGTATAAGAATAAAATTCTCTATACAAAATCAATTATGCATTATCATGCAATATAAAATCATATATGGCTCACGGGTTAGCCCGCTGTTTCCTAGACTCATGGCTCCGTTCTTGCCATCGCAATGACTCACGGATTATCCGGTCTTGTCTGTATAAGTTTGACTCACAGCTCCGTTCTTGTCTAATATAGACTCACGGCTTATCTGGTCTTGTCACGTCACAGTTTACATGGATATATTGACTCACAGTTCCGTTATTGTCTATCGCAGACTCACGGCTTATCTGGTCTTGTCATATTTCCAATCATGTAATTTGTCATTTTTGTCCCCCAAAATCATATTCATCTGTAGCTGCTCATATAACATATATCACAACGGATAACAGTGAGATTACTCACCTGAAGGCTTGCTACTACTAGCTTTTGTCGTTTCTTGCCTTGAAATGAAATCCACAAGATTTTGTCCCGTACCTATAATTCCATTTATTTCACAATGATTATAGGTTAATATACTATTTCAATTGGTTCTAATGCACAAGAGTCTAACATAAGACCAATTCCAAGCATTAACCATTGATATATAATTTAATACACTTCCCGAAATACGCGTATTCTACTACAGTACTTTCGGGAGGTCGTATTTATATTCCGATAATTTTCCATGAAGTTTTACAACATATTAGACCTATGTTTAAAATTTCAGGTCAATCGGATAAGCCTAGCACAAGAAATCAAACTTGGAAAATTCACAGAAGACAAATTGGTTTCTGCCCAGGTCTCGAGTCGCGACCAACACCCTGGTCGATTCGCAAAGGGTGCTCTTCGAGTCGCGAGCGACCCCATGGTCGAGTCGCGAGCGCTGGACAGTGTGCAGAAACTCCGATTTTGTGCTAGAATTTTCCAATTTTCCATTTTTAAGCACTTATTGCTCGACTTAATCGTTTGGGGTTTATTCCTAGGCTAAAACCTTACATTTTAACAAGGTTTTTAACCCCCAAAACACACTCAATCAATCATATGAAGAATTAGGGTTCTTAGTTCCAAAAACCCCAAAACTTCAAATTCATCAAAAATAACAATCTACTTCCATTTTCTTGAATTAAGTCCTTATTAGCATGACTTAATGGAAGTATTACATCAATTTAAACACATAATCATAACTGCAAATGCAGTTTTTGAGTTCTACAAAACTCATCAAGAACAAACCAATAAGAACTTGGAATACTAACCTTTCAAGTTTCCAATTCTACCCTTTGAAGCTATAATCCGATTTTGCAAACTTCAATTTTCAAGAATCTCTTCAAATCCTCTGCAGAAATCGCACATAGAACTTCTCCCGTATGTGCCAAATTCTGCACAAGTGTTCTCTTTTATACCTCCAATAATTGCAATTTGGTCCTTAAAGTTGCATTTCTTAAATTTTTGCCACAATTTACACAATTTATGACAAAAATCAACTTTTATAACATTTTAAGTCCAAGACTCAAAATATTATTACAAAATAAGTCCTTTTCTGTCCAAAAGACCAAATTACCCTTTTAAGATAAAATGACCTTTTTACCCTTTTTATTATAATTACATATTAAACATGTTTTGGCGTTACAAATTCTCCCCTCCTTTAAGAGATTTCGTCCCCGAAATCATACAAAAAGTTGAGGGTATTTCTCCCTCATTTCACTTTCGGTCTCCCACGTCATGTCGGAACCTCTATGATGTCGCCAAAGTACTTTTACCATACTAATCTTCTTATTTCGCAGCTGTCTTATCTTGCGGTCTAACACCCTCTCGGGTTGTTCCGGGTATCTCAACTTGTCATCCACTTCAATTTCAGCAAGAGGTACTTGTTGAGACTTATCAAACAAAGTTTTTCTCAAATGGGACACATGGAATACATCATGTATACCATGAAGTTCATCAGGTAACTCTAATCGATACGCCACGGCTCCAACTCTTTGGGATATACGGAAAGGTCCAATGAAGCGAGGACTCAACTTCCCTTTTTCCCAAAACGTATTAGGCCTTTCCAAGGAGATACTTTGAGCATTACCATGTCTCCTACTCGGAATTCTATCGGTTTCACCCGTTTGTCTGCATACTGTTTCTGTCTATTCTGAGCTACCTTTAAATTTTCGCGTATCAGTTTGATCTTTTCTTCGGTCTGTGCTACAATTTCAGGTCCAGCCAACGGCTTTTCCCCAACTTCAGTCCAGCAGGTTGGAGTACGGCACGGTGCTCCATACAAGGCTTCATACGGGGCCATCTGAATGCTGGAATGATAGCTGTTATTGTACGCGAATTCTACCAAAGGTAAATGATCTTCCCAGCTTCCACCGAAGTCAATGATACAAGTTCTTAACATGTCTTCCAAGGTCTGGATTGTTCTTTCACTCTGACCATCGGTCTGTGGGTGATATGCGGTACTCATAAGTACTTTTGTACCCAGTTGCTCTTGAAGACTCTGCCAAAACCGGGAAGTAAATCTGCTGTCTCGATCCGACACGATTGATGCTGGTAATCCATGTCGACATAACACCTCATCTATGTAGATTTTCGCCAGTTGATCTACCATGTAATTTTCTTTATATGGTATGAAATGTGCCGATTTGGTCAATCGATCCACAATCACCCATATAGAATCATAACCTCGCGGTGTTCGCGGCAACTTTGTTACAAAATCCATGGTAATATGGTCCCATTTCTTCTCTGGAACTGGCAATGGTTGTATTTCCCCGTACAGTTTCTGATGGTTTGACTTAACTTGCAGACAAGTCAAACATCTTTCTACATATCTTCCAATGTCTCTCTTCATTCCAGGCCACCAATACATCGGTTTTAACATCCGATACATTTTAGTACTGCTCGGATGAACTGCATATCGGCTGAAATGCGCATCTTCAAGAAGCAGGTTTTTCGCCTCTCCTTGTTTCGGGACCCATATTCGGCCTTTGTAGGTCTTCAACTTCTGAGCATTTTCTTCCAGATGTTTCAAATATCCAACCATTCTTTCGCTTTTTACATTCTCCGGCTTACACGCTTCTTCTTGTGCTGAACGAATCAATTCTAGTAACCGGCTTGCTACACCCATGCACGCGGATGTAACTTTCAAACGAGCTTCTTTTCTGCTTAGAGCATCTGCCACCACGTTCGCCTTGCCAGGGTGGTACTGAATTTCACAGTCAAAGTCTTTCAGCAGATCCATCCACCTTTGCTGTCTCATGCTAAGCTCTTTCTGGTCGAAGAGGTACTTCAGGCTCTTATGATCAGTGTAAATGACAAATTTCACACCGTATAAATAATGTCTCCACAGCTTCAATGCTAGAACCACCGCAGCTAATTCCAGATCATGAACTGGATACTTCTTCTCGGCGTCTTTTAATTGTCGGGACGCATAGGCTATGACCCGACCTTTCTGCATTAGCACGCACCCAAGACCAATTCTAGAAGCGTCGCTGTAGATCACATACTCTTCTCCGCTTTGTGGTAGTGCTAACACCGGTGCTTCACATAAAACTTGTTTCAGCTTCTGGAATGCTTCTTGCTGCTTTTCAGCCCATGTGAACTTTTCACCTTTCTTGGTCAACTTGGTCAACGGGACAGCTATCGAGGAAAAATTCTCGACAAATCTTCTGTAATAGCCTGCCAAACCAAGAAAACTTCTTACTTCAGTTGGACTTCGAGGCGGTTCCCATTTCATCACGGCTTCAACTTTTGCTGGGTCGACTTTCACCCCTTCAGCATTAATTACATGGCCAAGAAATTGAACTTCTCTTAGCCAGAATTCACACTTGGAGAATTTAGCATACAGTTTTTCTTGGCGAAGCAACTCCAACACTTGTCGCAGGTGCACTTCGTGTTCGGCTTGGCTTCGCGAATACACCAAAATATCATCGATAAACACTATCACCGAGGTATTAAGGAACGGTCGACACACCCGGTTCATGAGATCCATGAATACGGCTGGAGCATTGGTTAACCCGAAAGGCATCACCAAAAACTCATAGTGACCGTATCGTGTGCGAAAAGCTGTCTTTGGAACATCAGATTCTCTTATCTTCAGCTGATGGTAACCCGACCTCAGATCAATTTTTGAAAAGTAGGATGCTCCTTGTAGCTGGTCGAACAAGTCATCAATTCGTGGGAGTGGATACTTGTTCTTCACCGTGATCTTGTTTAGTTCCCGATAGTCAATACACATGCGCATTGACCCATCTTTCTTCTTGACAAACAGAATAGGGGCTCCCCAAGGCGATGTACTCGGTCTGATGAAACCCCTATCTAACAGTTCTTCCAGTTGCTTTCGTAGTTCCACCATCTCTGAAGATGCTAAACGGTATGGAGCCCGAGCAACAGGAGCAGCTCCCGGAATCAGTTCAATCGTGAACTCAACCTGTCGATCTGGTGGCAACCCTGGAAGTTCATCTGGAAACACCTCTGGGAATTCATTTACCACGTTCACATTCGCTACTCCCACTTTGACTGGCTTAGCCACCGCTACATAGGCCAAATAAGACATCCCTCCTTTACTAATACAGCTTCGGGCTTGAGCAAAGGATATAACTGGCATTCTTAACCGAGGTCGTTCACCCTGAATCTTTATCCATTCCCCCTCCGGTGATAATACCGTGATATTTTTATTTCTACAATCCATGTTGGCATAATTCGTTGCCAACCAATCCATCCCCACAATTACACCAAATTCATTGGTAGTCATCGGCTTCAAATCTATAGGGAAAGTGGTCCCGTAGATTTTAAGCTGACAACCTTCCAAGTGTTCAGAAACCCAAACATATCTGCCGTCCGCTATAGCCACTTCTAGGCTTTCATCCATAGGTGTTAACGGTACATTCAGACGGGGCAATAAAGACTCCGACACAAAACAGTGTGTAGCCCCTGGATCAAATATAACATATACAGGTATGGTATTGAGAGTAAAGATACCTGTAACCACATCCGTATTCTCACGGGCTTCCTCCACGGTCATCTGGAAAGCTCGCGAGGCTACCGGTCGTCCCCTGTTCTTCGGCTCTTCTTTCTTCCCGCCCTGATCGGTCCTGGGTCTATCACTAATTGCTCCAGATTTCAACTCGGGACAGTTTAGGCGAAGATGGTTCATAGCTCCACATTGATAACACCTACGCTCCGCCCAACAGTCCCGTGTAAGATGACCCGTTCTTCCACAATTTCGACAGCTAACTGACCCAGTATCACTGTGACAACTGCCCGTGTGCCTTTTTCTGCATTTTTCACACCACTTTCCTTCCTCTTTCTGGCCTTTTTCCTTAGACCCGGATTGTTGCGACTTTTTCTGGGGCGTCCAACCTTGGTCTTCCGCCTTTCGTTTCGTTTCCAAAACTTTCTTTTCGTCTTCTTGTCGCTTCAATTATGTTTCTCTTTCTGTGGCTCGATCCACCACTTGCCGGAAAGTAGGTAGTTTCAGCGGTTGCACGATTTCTCTAATTCGGGTCGTCAACCCCAGACATACTTATCAATCTTCCTCTTTTCGGTATTGACATGATGTTCTGCAAATCTAGCTTTCTCCAGAAAGCTAAGAGTATATTCTTGAACAGATCGGGAACCCTGTTCCATGTGCAGGAACTCATCCTCCAATTGCTTTATTGCTACTTCAGAACAGTATTCTTCATTGAACTTAATCTTGAATTGCTCCCAAGGTATCGATTGGGATGAATCAAGATCCAGTGATTTGTAGTAAATTTGCCACCAATGTAGTGCACCGCTTGTGAGTTGGTTCGTGGCAAACTCTACTTTATCATTTTCCGCACATTTGCTTACTCAGAACACCTTCTCAATATGCATGATCCATTCCATAGCTTTGACTGGATCATCTGTCCCCGAGAATTCCTTTGGTTTACAACCAAGGAAGGCTTTATACGTACACCCAACTTTCTTTGTAGAGGCTTCCCCTCCTTGTGTTTCTTTCACTGCCCGGGCCCGACTTTCTCCCTGGCTTTCATCTTCCGGCTGCCTATCATGAATGCTTTTTGCAGCCTCTTCACTAGGATTAGGATTTGCACTCGGATTAGGATTGCCGCTCGGGTTGGGGTTATTCGTTAACACAGGCATCATTTGCCTAACCACTTCTTCCACTATTTCCCGAATATCAGGTGGATTTTCTCCCACCGGTTCCCTAGCTGGTGCTCTTCCTCTTCGTCCCACAGAGCCGCGTGACTGAGCTGGTCCACTTCTTGCAGTTCCACGCGAATTTGCACCAGTGGGATTACTTCGTGTATTTCTCATACTTCAAAATTTCAGCAAACCGTTAGATTCCATATATAATAACAAACTTATATATATCTAACAGTCCATTTATCTGTTTTTCTCTCAAGGTTTAAGTCCAGGAATCTAATCTAAGACACCTAGTTCACTTAAACCACGGCTCTGATACCAACTTGTAACACCCGACTTATTAACAAAAACACCCCAAAAATATATTTTTTTTAAAACCAATATTTTACAAACAAACCATAAGTAGGGGTATTAGTTAATACAATACGAGTACAAGCGTATCACGAAGTACAATACATAACATATTATACATTCTTCAAGCCGGGATGTCACTTCAAATCCTAGTGCTCAGTCACGGACTTTATCTTTTCCCTTGGCGGGATCACGCTCACCTGCAGGGACATATCAATAAAACCGTGAGCTATAAAGCCCAATGAGTAATCAAATCAAATATAACATGTATAAGAATAAAATTCTCTATACAAAATCAATTATGCATTATCATGCAATATAAAATCATATATGGCTCACGGGTTAGCCCGCTGTTGCCTAGACTCACGGCTCCGTTCTTGCCATCGCAATGACTCACGGATTATCCGGTCTTGTCTGTATAAGTTTGACTCACAGCTCCGTTCTTGTCTAATATAGACTCACGGCTTATCTGGTCTTGTCACGTCACAGTTTACATGGATATATTGACTCACAGTTCCGTTCTTGTCTATCGCAGACTCACGGCTTATCTGGTCTTGTCATATTTCCAATCATGTAATTTGTCATTTTTGTCCCCCAAAATCATATTCATCTGTAGCTGCTCATATAACATATATCACAACGGATAACAGTGAGATTACTCACCTGAAGGCTTGCTACTACTAGCTTTTGTCGTTTCTTGCCTTGAAATGAAATCCACAAGATTTTGTCCCGTGCCTATAATTCCATTTATTTCACAATGATTATAGGTTAATATACTATTTCAATTGGTTCTAATGCACAAGAGTCTAACATAAGACCAATTCCAAGCATTAACCATTGGTATATAATTTAATACACTTCCCGAAATACGCGTATTATACTACAGTACTTTCGGGATGTCGTATTTATATTCCGATAATTTTCCATGAAGTTTTACAACATATTAGACCTATGTTTAAAATTTCAGGTCAATCGGATAAGCCTAGCACAAGAAATCAAACTTGGAAAATTCACAGAAGACAAATTGGTTTCTGCCCAGGTCTCGAGTCGCGACCAACACCCTGGTCGAGTCGCAAAGGGTGCTCTTCGAGTCGCAAGCGACCCCATGGTCGAGTCGCGAGCGCTGGACAGTGTGCAGAAACTCCGATTTTGTGCTAGAATTTTCCATTTTTCCATTTTTAAGCACTTATTGCTCGACTTAATCGTTTGGGGTTTATTCCTAGGCTAAAACCTTACATTTTAACAAGGTTTTTAACCCCCAAAACACACTCAATCAATCATATGAAGAATTAGGGTTCTTAGTTCCAAAAACCCCAAAACTTCAAATTCATCAAAAATAACAATCTACTTCCATTTTCTTGAATTAAGTCCTTATTAGCATGACTTAATGGAAGTATTACATCAATTTAAACACATAATCATAACTGCAAATGCAGTTTTTGAGTTCTACAAAACTCATCAAGAACAAACCAATAAGAACTTGGAATACTAACCTTTCAAGTTTCCAATTCTACCCTTTGAAGCTATAATCCGATTTTGCAAACTTCAATTTTCAAGAATCTCTTCAAATCCTCTGCAGAAATCGCACATAGAACTTCTTCCATATGTGCCAAACCACGGGGAAACGTAGCCTGATCAACTACGTTTAATTAGGGTCTGACTGACATATAACTAAGTGTGAGCATAATGGGCAACAGAGTAAAAACTCGGAAATCATACAGTGATTAGTAACCACGTCAATGTTAACATAAATACTTTGATAGTATTAGTTATTATTAAGAGACACTAATGACAATTCTAAGTCGACACTAATATCACTATTATCTCGATACCTCTTTATCGTCTGCGTACCTGAGTTACGACTAAGAAAATGGTTCTAATTGCCGACAAGGGCAACAACAACAGCTTCGTATTAAGGGACCGTTGAGTCGCCATGAGTAGTCACAACTTGAAAATCCTTTAGTGAGTATTCCCGATATGACTCACGAGGAGACGCAGAAGTTCAACTCATACTTGACCGATACGTGAGACTTTCTTTTTGCGCTACAATTTTAGCCTTAGGATCGTTTCCATCTTTACCTTGTTACTTAAGCTAGGATATCTCTTGAATTCTAAACTTCCCGTTTGAAAATGCTCACCGACCATCTTTACCTTGTGTATCGTAATTCAATGTACAAACCGCTTTCCCTTATATCAAAAATTTCTAAGTTTTTGTTCAAGGCTCTCAGAATCACAAGTGATATCCTCAAGTATACCATCATCTTACACTTTCCAAATTACGCACATGTTTCAAGAACAATCATCGACCTTACGCTATTCATCTCCAGTTGAACTCCGCACTTCTTCAACACATGGAAAATTTCTTATAACTTTGAGTTGTCCTTCGACCCATATCGTTTCATACATTCGTTCGAGTCCTTCTAACGTCATTGGTATTCTCATTGTTATCGAGGATTAAATCACCTTAAGCTACACGTCAAACCTATAGCTCAACCGCTGATCCTATAAAAGGTACAAAAACTGCATTCACACCAAACATTGTACAAACAATTTGCCAGGTCCTCTATTTTGAGGAGAGAGAGGTCTTAAATGTTATAATTTGCTATCCTCCGAAGGATTGCTTTCCTAGAATCACTAATTTGAGGTTGTACACAATCTCAATGATCGATACTTTTATGCTTTCCTTCGAAGTAGCATTCTACCTTTACAATTTCAAATAAGTTCCTAACTCCTAAACTCATTTTTTCCGACTTCTTCTAAATATAAAATTTACATGACTTAAACAGTTGGATAATTCATCAAAATTGAAATCAAAATAGTTCTACACGAGTCCCTCATCGACGACTTAGACCTTTATCATAAGGAATTTCTTCATTCTCTTACTACCTCGTTTGGTTGCCACACGAGCGTCTTCATTCACCCGGAGTTGTAACGCACTTTGATAACAATGAAGTTACTTATCGTTCTAAACCCTTCTAACATCACCTAGATCATGTGGTTTCATCTATCATGAGCTTTCACCGCCCCCGTTAGAGACAATGACTCCCTAAACGTATTCTTCGAATATGGTTCTATTGTAAGGAGAGTGCTCGCAATAGAAATTGTGGCTCCAAGAATCCTCGGTCATTTCATAACTTGCTTTGTAGACGACGCTGGAACAGTCTTTACATTTGGGATATATCAAAACTTCGCTGCCTATCCTTAGTATGTACCTTTAGGAAATTTTATCGAAACAGTATTCCGGGAATCTCCCAAAGCGCAACAAATGCCATCTTCATCATACTGGTGCCTACAGAGAGATGACCTGCTATGACTGCAAGCAGAAGGGACATACAGTCCGCTTTTGCAAGACTCTGGCACTGGGAAACCAATCAAGCGCCCAACTTGGGTTTGAGTCGCGCTTGTTTTGGGTATGACGAAACCGAGTACTTCAAGAGAGACTGCTCGAAGGCAAAGGGGCCCAGTCAGATGCGATCAAGGAAGGAAATCACTGACATACCAGAAGTCTCTAACTTTCCTGATTTGTTTCCAGAAGATCTTCCGGGGATACCCCCAACATGACAGGTCGAGTTCAGAATTGACTTGATCCTGGGAGCGGCCGCCTAGCAAAGTCTCCATACAGACTAGCCCCAGCAGAGATACAGGAGATAGCTAGTCAACTACACAAAATACTAGAAAAGGGATCCATTAGGCCGAGCTTCTCGCCTTGGGGAGCACCGGTTTTATTAATGAAAAAGAAGGATGGATCCTTTAGAATGTGTATTGACTATAGAGAACTGAACAAGTTGACTATCAAGAACAGATACCCATTTCCCAGAATCGATGACCTGCTCGACCAGTTTTAGGGATCCAACTACCTTTCAAAGATTGATTTGAAAGCTCTGTACCATCAACCTAGAGTTCAGGAGGAGACGTTCCAAAAACATCATTTAGGACTCAGTATGGCCACTACAAAATTGGTCATGATACCTATTGGGTTGACCAATGACACGAAAATATTTCATGGACTGAATCCAGACACCAAAGTTCGGTGGCTTCAGGGAGTTAGTTCTGGAAAAGACTCGCAAGACAAAGTATACTGATGGCCAAACATGAAAGCAGAGATTGTTACTTATATGGGCAAGTGTTTGACTTGTGCCATGGTCAAGGTAGAATATCAAAAGCCCTCGGGTTTACTACAACAACCAGAAACACCTGAGTGGAAGTGGGAGCGGATAACCATGGACTTAATGACTAAGTTACCCAAGACAACTGGTGGACGGGACACCATATGGGTAATTGTCGATAGGTTAACCAAGTCCGCACACTTCCTACCAATAAAAGAGATAGACAAAATGGAGAAACTGATAAGGACGTACACCGAAGAGATTGTACGATTGCATGGTATGCCAATATCCATTATCTCAGATAGAGATAGTCGATTTACGTCACGTTTTTGGCAATCATTGCAAAAGACCTTGGGTACCAGGCTCAACATGAGTATAGCTTACCATCCACAAACCAACGGGAAAAGTGAAAGAACTATCCAAACGCTGGAAGACATGTTGAGAGCTGGCATGATAGATTTCGGCAAGTCGTGGGACACCCACTTGCCGCTCATCGAACTTTCATACAACAATAGTTATCACACGAGCATTAAGGTTGCTCTGTTTGAAGCTTTATACAGACGCAAGTACAGATCCCCGCTGTGCTGGGATAAGGTGAGTGATAATCAGTTAGCCAAATGTCAAGTACCTAACAGCACTCTCACCGATCCTGAGATCATATGAGAGACGACAGAGAATATCGTTCAGATCCGTGAACGATTGAAAGCATCCCGTGACCGACAAAAGAACTACTCGGATAAACGACGCAAGCCCTTAGAATTTCAGGTTGGCAATCGAGTGCTGTTGAAAGTCTCACCGTGGAAAGGAATGATACGCTTTGGCAAGCATGGGAAACTGAACCCCAGATACATTGGGCCCTTTGAGATCATTGTAATAACCAACTATTTTGCCAATGTGTGTTATGTTTGAAATTTTAAAGTAAGATGATGAAAAAAGGGGTAATTTGGCCTTTTGACCATATGAAGGACTTATTGTGTAATAATATTTTTGTGTTTGTGGCAAAAATGTAAGAAAAGAAAATCTTAAATGATATGTTAAGAAATTGGACCAAAAGTGAACAAAACTAAATTAGAAGGGCCAAAGTGTCATTTAGATGAAGTATAGAGGTATAAATTAGGAGAGAGACTTCTAGCTCTCTCCATTTGTGTCGTGAAACATCCAGGAGAGAAAGGGAGACCGAGAATTGAGAAGCTTGAAGGGTTGGAGCTGGAATTGAAGAAATCAAGCTAGAAGTTGTAATTTCCAAGTCATTCAAGGTAAGAATTTCATCATTTTAAGCTATTTAATCCATTTTGGGTTTGTTTGAATGGATGAAAACGAAATTCAGAAGTTGCATGAGGTTTGTTTTGAGTTTCTAACCCTTGAATCACGTTCTAAGCATCAATGGAACTCAATTCCACCTTTGGAAACAATTAGAAGCAAAAAGGAACTAAGAATTTTGTTTAAAAAACCTAGAATTTGGGTTTGCAGAGGTTGATTTGATTTTAGTGGTAATGGAGTTATAATTGTTGTTTAAGAGGCTTAGAAATACTCTAAATGTAATGTTTAAATCATCCATTAAGTCGAATTTGAGCTGAAACCACGCAGACTAAAGAGTTAAAAGATGTGCAGGAAAATAAGAAGGTCTGTAGGCGAAACACGGCCCGTGTTTCCCCTGACACGGTCCGTGTTTCTTGTGCAGGTAAACAGAAGGTAATTAGATTCCCCTAACACGGCCCGTGTCAGTGTCTGCAGAAAACTTGGAAGTTTTACATGGTTCCATATGATTCCTACATGACCCGAATGACTTGGACACTAATGATTCACTTCTAATATGACATTAATTGGATAGTTTGATTCGCCAATCATTAGTATAAGTTTAATATGATATGAAAACATGAAAATATAGGTTCATATCATGAACCAACAATGTCCACAAGTGCGGATCAAGTAATAGATAATAAAGGAAAAAGGGGGGGATCGAACACTTAGACATTTCTTGCATAATCTAAAGTACATAATTGCGTATTAGTGTTATTGAGTACAAATTTTATATATGTTAATAGGTGGAGACCAAATTGTTGGTGAGCAAAGTGAGGGCAAGAAGACCTTGGGAACTTAGCTAGCCACTTCTAGTTCAAGGTGAGTACATGTGGAAGTTTTTCCCTTATTGGGATACATGGCAAAACTATTTATGAAATCATTTTATATTTTTAAGTATTGATGATGTTCAAATTTCTTTATTACAATATGAAGTTGATATGTTTACTCTATGATATGATGATATGCTTTAAAAATTTGTTTTATGTGATTTCAAATTAATAATCGATTCCAAAGTAATTACATGTTTTAAACAACTAGTATTTGAGATAAGAATGAATGCAGCAATGCAAATTATTACATTACCCATTTTTGCCCGGGCCACGATGTTTCCGCAAGGGAACCTAGAGGAGTCTACTGGGGTGGTACCGACCCCTTCGCGAAGTAGATGTCCTAAAACTTATGATGCTAGGATGGACTGATTTTGTTCTTTCCATCTTAGCATAGACTTGGGGTATCACTTATGGTGATTAAAGCCCTAAGTATAAAAATCCATTGATAATTGAATACCAGTTAATTGAAGGAAATGTAAGTCATATGTAGCAAAAATGTTTTATTCCATTTTATCATGGAAAAGGTTTTATATGTTATAAGATGAAATTTCTGGAAAAGAATAGTCTTGTTTTAAAAAGAAGAAGTGTTATGGATTTGCTTGTTTACTAAAGTTTAAAAATGATGATTTTAATTCTCTAATGTTTTGTGTCTAAAAACCCATGTATCTCACGAGACGTTTCGTCTTACGTATGTTTATTTCAATGCCATGTATCTCAGGTACAGGTTCACAAGTGTAGGATGAATGGATGATAAGCTAGATGCGTTTTGGAAGGATTAGATGGAGTGGAGCTTAAGATAGCTTCCATGTTTTTGAACTTTGGTTTAATCCTTCTCTTGCTTGCTATGGTTTATTATGATATAAAATTGTAACACCCAAGCTTGTAATTATGTAAACCATGTGCTTGACGTTTTTTTATTAAACTACCTTTTGTTGTACATGTCTTCTAGACATGAATTTTATAAAACCATAGCACTTTTAAATCATTAAGAAATGGGGTGTTACAAGTTGGTATAAGAGCCATAGTTTAAGCGAATTATTATTGGATCACTCCACTCCTAGGCTTAAACTTATGCAATAGGGATGTTAGGTATATTGTGACTTGTTAAGGGACGTCTCAAATGATTA
Organism: Cichorium intybus; assembly: GCA_023525715.1. Taxonomy (NCBI): domain Eukaryota; kingdom Viridiplantae; phylum Streptophyta; class Magnoliopsida; order Asterales; family Asteraceae; genus Cichorium; species Cichorium intybus. Next base: position 115,259,764 of record CM042012.1, read on the forward strand.
AGGCCATATGTGTTACTAGAGTTAATAGTGCATGAGGATAGGAAATACCATGCTAGAGCTTATAATAAATAGAATAAAGAAAATTATATTATGTGATGCTAAAGTATTGAAAATTTTATAGCCAAGATGCGTACAAGAAGCGGTCAAGGATCACGTATAGATGATCAAGACCCTAACTGAGTGCCTCCTATTCTAGATCGGCAACTCCAAGCCGATGATGAAGGTAACTCTAGTGGTGACGCCAACCCCCCTCCATTAACCCTTGAAGCTATCCAAAAACTACTAAATGATGCGCAAGCTCAAAACCAAGCCGAAATGAATCGTCTCCTTGATGAACGATTGGGAGAGCGCTCAAAATCCTTGTCAGAAATTACTAACAAAAGCAAAACCCCTGAAAATGTAATGTAATCTCAAACATCCTCCCATGAATCACCCCCACGTCCTCCACCAATTCCTTTTGGGGCAGCAAAGGAGTGTACTTTCAAGGACTTTATGTCCTGTCAATCGAAGGAGTTCAATGGGGAGATGGATCCAAAAGTAACTATTTCTTGGGTTGCCGAGACAGAGCAAATTTTATAAGTTTGTCGTTGTAGTGAGGAATTGAAAGTGGGTTTTGCTTCTCAAATGTTAAAAGCTAATGCCCTTTCGTGGTGGAATACTCTTCATCAAACTCTAGGGAGCGAAGTAGTTTCTTCCTTTACTTGGGAAGAATTTGTTAGACGACTCAAGGGCAAATTTTGTTCCGCTAGGCACCGGGAGAAACTTGTAAACGAATTCTTTGCTCTTAGCAAATATAAGCAATCGGTGGACGAGTATACGAAGAAATTCTGCGACATGCTTCCCTTCTTGGAAGACACTCTTCCAACCGAGGCAGGGAGAGTCAATCGTTATACTAATGGACTACCGAGTGACTACGCATTGGAGGTCAGAAAAGCCACTACTCTTGATGAGGCCATCGAGGCCGCAGCTAGAGTAGAAGATATGTTAAAAAAAGGCCAAGGAACGTCAAGCCTTTGGAGAAAAGAGAAAGCGAATCGGTCCTTCCGGATCGAGCAAAAAGAGTCGTTTTTCTACAGGGTCCTCAAAGAAAGAAGATATGAAGGAGTGCACGAAATGTGGGAAACGTCATGGTGGTGAGTGTAAGAAAGGATCAAATGATTGTTTCAAGTGAGGTCTATTTGGGCATAAGGCTAAATATTGTAGGCTAAAGGAGACTCGAGAAATCGAGTGCTTTTCTTGTCATGAGAAGGGCCACTACAGCTCCCAATGTCCGAAGAAAGGAAATGAAACGTTAGTCTCTACCGCCTGTAATAAAAAGATAGAACCTACTAAAGTGAAAGGGCGGGCATTTCAGATAAATCGAGAGGAAGCTAAGGAGACACATGATGTGGTTGCAGGTACATTGCTTGTAAACTCATTACCTGCCTACATTCTTTTTGATTCCGGTGCAAATTTTTCTCTTGTGTCTCATGAATTCCGTGAACGCCTTGCTATGCCTCTTAAATCTTTGAAGGATGCTTGTGTAGTAGAAATAGCAAATGGAGACTTAGTAACTGTGAATGATGTTTACAAGAAATGTCCAATCGAAATTGATGGGAGGATCTTTAAAGCCAATTTGTTGCCTATTGGAATTAAAGGATTTGACATAGTGCTAGGTATGGATTGGTTGGGTGCTTATAACGCCAAAATCCTTTGTGGTAAACGGGTGGTGTCAATTAAACCTCCCGATGGAAGTAAGATCTACGTGTATGGTGAGCGTCGAAACAATATGCAAAGTCTCATTTCCACTATCAAAGCTCGAAAATGCATTCATAAAGGATGCGAGTCATTCATCGCTTACGTGCTTATGGAAAGAAAGAAAAACAGAAATTAGAAGATATAAGTGTTGTTCGGGAATTCCCTGAAGTATTCCCGGAGGAGTTTCCTGGCTTGCCACCCATTCGACAAGTTGAATTTCGAATTGATCTTATTCCTGGAGCAACTCCCCTTGCTCGTGCACCTTACCGTCTTGCCCCCACGGAGATGAGGGAACTTATGTCCCAGTTGCAAGAGCATCTTGACAAGGGTTTTGTTCGCCCTAGCTCTTCTCCATGGGGTGCTCCCGTATTGTTTGTCAAGAAGAAAGACGGAACCATGTGTATGTGTATTGATTATCGTGAGCTAAACAAGGTGACCATCAAAAATCGCTATCCCTTGCCACGAATAGACGATTTGTTCGATCAACTCCAAGGAGCTAGTTACTTCTCTAAGATCGATCTTCGGTCTGGTTATCATCAAGTTCGAGTGAAAGATGAGGATGTTTGCAAAACCGCCTTCCGAACTCGTTATGGCCACTACGAGTTTCTTGTAATGCCATTCGGCCTTACTAATGCCCCAGCTGTTTTTATGGATCTTATGAATAGGGTTTGTAAACCCTTCTTTGACAAGTTTGTCATCGTTTTCATTGATGATATCTTGGTTTACTCGAAAAGTGAGGAGGAGCACGTGATGCATTTACGTGAAGTTTTGCAAACATTGAAGAATGAACAACTATATGCCAAGTTTTCAAAATGTGACTTTTGGCTGCGAGAAGTTCAATTTTTGGGTCATGTCGTTTCCGTTGAGGGAATTAAAGTTGAACCCGCTAAGATCGAGGCGGTTATGAAATGGGAGCCCCCGAAAACTCCCACGGAGGTTAGGAGTTTCCTTGGATTAGCCGGTTATTACCGACGGTTTATCCAGAACTTCTCAAAAATAGCGGTGCCATTGACTCAGTTAATGAGGAAAGAAGTAAAGTTTGTGTGGGATAAGAAACAACAAGAGGCTTTTGAGACTTTGAAGAAGAAGTTATATGAAGCACCAGTGTTATCCTTACCCGAAGGCATGGATGATTTTGTAGTGTATAGTGATGCATCCACCAGAGGCCTTGGTTGTGTACTTATGCAACGAGGCAAAGTCATCGCGTATGCTTCGAGACAATTGAAAGACGCAGAAACACGTTACACCACGCATGACTTGGAATTAGCCGCGATTGTGTTTGCTCTCAAAATTTGGAGGCACTATCTTTATGGGATTAAATGCAAGTTATACACGGACCACAAAAGCCTCCAATACATCTTTACCCAAAAGGAGTTGAACATGAGGCAAAGTCGGTGGATAGAGCTCATTAATGATTACGATTGTGAAATTATTTATCATGAAGGGAAAGCCAACGTCGTAGCCGGTGCCTTAAGTTGAAAGGTTCGTGAAAGAACCATCAAAGGAAGATCCATGAGAATAGAGGTGGTTTCAAGTCTGATTCAAAGAATTAAGGAAGTCCAAATCGATGCATTGAAAGAAGAAAATGTAAAGGAGGAAAAGATTGGAAGAAAAATTGAGTTTGAATTGAATACTAGAGAATTGAAAACTTACTAGGGACGAATTTGGGTCCCCAAGCATGGAGGAATTCGAAAGTTAATCTTGGATGATTCTCACAAATCCAAGTATTCTATTCATCCTGGTTGCACAAAGACTTGTCAAGACTTAAAACGACATTATTGGTGGCCGGGAATGAAGAAGAGAATAGCAAAGTACATTTCAAAGTGTGCAACTTATGCTCAAGTGAAAGCGGAGCATCAAGTACCTTATGGTAGTGCTCAATCGCTTCAGATACCTGCGGGAAAATGGGAAGATGTGACTATGGATTTTATTGTTGGTCTACCAAGGACCCGTAAGGGGCACGATAGTATTTGGGTCATAGTCGATAGATTGACCAAGAGTGCTCTATTCCTTGCTATCAAAGAAACTACACCACTTGAGAAGCTGGCTCAAATCTATATTGCTGAGGTAATAAGACTTCATGGAACGCCATTGTCTATAGTATCGGATAGAGACCCGAGATTTACTTCAAATTTTTTGGAAGCTCTACAAGAAAATATGGGAACGAGGATCAAAATGAGTACGGCATACCATCCACAAACGGATGGACAGAGTGAACGTAGTATTCAAACTGTAGAAGATATGTTGAGGTCTTGTGCTATTGATTTCGGTGGCAATTGGGATGAGCATTTACCTTTGGTGGAGTTTGCATATAACAATAGTTATCATTCAAGTATTGGAATGCCACCATTTGAAGCGTTGTATGGTAGAAAATGTAGAACACCATTGTGTTGGTTGGAAGCGGGTGAAACAAAACTCACCGGACCGGAAATAGTAAGTATAACAAACGAAAAAATTGGTGTGATTCAAGCCAATATGAAGGCGGCTCAAGATCGACAGAGAAGCTACTCAAATTTGAAAAAGAGACCTTATGATTTAAAGGAAGGCGATTTGGTGATGCTTAAAGTATCACCATGGAAAGGCGTTGTGAGGTTTGGAAAGAGAGGAAAATTAAGTCCGAGGTATATTGGTCCGTTTAAAATTTTGAAGAAAATTGGAGTTCAAGCATTCAAGTTAGAATTGCCTCAAGAATTGAGAGGGATACATGATACCTTTCATGTATGCTATTTAAAGAAGTATTTTGGAAAAGAAGAATTGACTATTCCCTTAGAAGACTTAAGGGTAGAGACTCCAAGCAAGCTAATTGAAGAACCGGAAGCGATGTTAGAGATAAAGACTAAAAAGCTAAGGAACAAAGAGATTGATCTTGTATTGGTCAAATGGAAACACTCTTTGGGATCGAATTTGACTTGGGAAACTTTGGAGGAAATGAAGAGGAGATACCCCAACTTTACTAATTATGATTTGATTCCGAGGACGGAATCCTAATTAGGAGGAGATAATTGTAATAACCAACTATTTTGCCAATGTGTGTTATGTTTGAAATTTTAAAGTAAGGTGATGCAAAAAGGGGTAATTTGGCCTTTTGACCATATGAAGGACTTATTGTGTAATAATATTTTTGTGTTTGTGGCAAAAATGTAATAAAAGAAAATCTTAAATGATATGTTAAGAAATTGGACCAAAAGTGAACAAAAGTAGATTAGAAGGGCCAAAGTGTCATTTAGATGAAGTATAGAGGTATAAATTAGGAGAGAGACTTCTAGCTCTCTCCATTTGTGTCGTGAAACATCCAGGAGAGAAAGGGAGACTGAGAATTGAGAAGCTTGAAGGGTTGGAACTGGAATTAAAGAAATCAAGCAAGAAGTTGTAATTTCCAAGTCATTCAAGGTAAGAATTTCATCATTTTAAGCTATTTAATCCATTTTGGGTTTGTTTGAATGGATGAAAACGAAATTCAGAAGTTGCATGAGGTTTGTTTTGAGTTTCTAACCCTTGAATCATGTTCTAAGCATCAATGGAACTCAATTCCACCTTTGGAAACAATTAGAAGCAAAAAGGAACTAAGAATTTTGTTTAAAAACCCTAGAATTTGGGTTTGCAGAGGTTGATTTGATTTTAGTGGTAATGGAGTTATAATTGTTGTTTAAGAGGCTTAGAAATACTCTAAATGTAATGTTTAAATCATCTATTAAGTCGAATTTGAGCTGAAACCATGCAGACTAAAGAGTTAAAAGATGTGCAGGAAAATAAGAAGGTCTGTAGGCGAAACACGGCCCGTGTTTTCCCTGACACGGTCCGTGTTTCTTGTGCAGGTAAACAGAAGGTAATCAGAAGGTGAAACACGCCCCGTGTTTCCCCTAACACGGCCTGTGTCAGTGTCTGCAAAAAACCTGGAAGTTTTACATGGTTCCATATGATTCCTACATGACCCGAATGACTTAGACACTAATGATTCACTTCTAATATGACATTAATTGGGTAGTTTGATTCCCCAATCATTAGTATAAGTTTAATATGATATGAAAACATGAAAATATAGGTTCATATCATGAACCAACAATGTCCACAAGTGCGGATCAAGTAATAGATAATAAAGGAAAAAGGGGGGATCGAACACTTAGACATTTCTTGCATAATCTAAAGTACATAATTGCGTATTAGTGTTATTGAGTACAAATTTTATATATGTTAATAGGTGGAGACCAAATTGTTGGTGAGCAAAGTGAGGGCAAGAAGACCTTGGGAACTTAGCTAGCCACTTCTAGTTCAAGGTGAGTACATGTGGAAGTTTTTCCCTTATTGGGATACATGGCAAAACTATTTATGAAATCATTTTATATTTTTAAGTATTGATGATGTTCAAATTTCTTTATTACATTATGAAGTTGATATGTTTACTCTATGATATGATTATATGCTTTAAAAATTTGTTTTATGTGATTTCAAATTAATAATCGATTCCAAAGTAATTACATGTTTTAAACAACTGGTATTTGAGATAAGAATGAATGCAGCAATGCAAGTTATTACATTACCCATTTTTGCCCGGGCCACGATGTTTCCGCAAGGGAACCTAGAGGAGTCTACTGGGGTGGTACCGACCCCTTCGCGAAGTAGATGTCCTAAAACTTATGATGCTAGGATGGACTGATTTTGTTCTTTCCATCTTAGCCTAGACTTGGGGTATCACTTATGGTGATTAAAGCCCTAAGTATAAAAATCCATTGATAATTGAATACCAGTTAATTGGAGGAAATGTAAGTCATATGTAGCAAAAATGTTTTATTCCATTTTATTATGGAAAAGGTTTTGATATGTTATAAGATGAAATTTCTGGAAAAGAATAGTCTTGTTTTAAAAAAGAAGAAGTGTTATGGATTTGCTTGTTTACTAAAGTTTAAAAATGATGATTTTAATTCTCTAATGTTTTGTGTCTAAAAACCCATGTATCTCACGAGACGTTTCGTCTTACGTATGTTTATTTCAATGCCATGTATCTCAGGTATATGTTTACAAGTGTAGGATGAATGGATGCTAAGCTAGATGCGTTTTGGAAGGATTAGATGGAGTGGAGCTTAAGATATCTTCCATGTTTTTGAACTTTGGTTTAATCCTTCTCTTGCTTGCTATGGTTTATTATGATATAAAATTGTAACACCCAAGCTTGTAATTATGTAAACCATGTGCTTGACGTTTTTTTGTTAAACTACCTTTTGTTGTACATGTCTTCTAGACATGAATTTTAAAAAACCATAGCACTTTTAAATCATTAAGAAATGGGGTGTTACAAGTTGGTATCAGAGCCATAGTTTAAGCGAATTAGGATTGGATCACTCCACTCCTAGGCTTAAACTTATGCAATAGGGATGTTAGGTATATTGTGACTTGTTAAGGGACGTCTCAAATGATTAAGGCCATATGTGTTACTAGAGTTAATAGTGCACGAGGATTGGAAATACCATGCTAGAGCGTATAATAAATAGAATAAATAAAATTATATTATGTGATGCTAAAGTATTGAAAATTTTATAGCCAAGATGCGTACAAGAAGCGGTCAAGGATCACGTATAGATGATCAAGACCCTAACCGAGTGCCTCTTATTCTAGATCGGCAACTCCAAGCCGATGATGAAGGTAACTCTAGGGGTGACGCCAACCCCCCTCCATTAACCCTTGAAGCTATCCAAAAACTACTAAATGATGCACAAGCTCAAAACCAAGCCGAAATGAATCGTCTCCTTGATGAACGATTGGGAGAGCGCTCAAAATCCTTGTCAGAAAGTACTAACAAAAGCAAAACCCCTAAAAATGTAATGCAATCTCAAACATCCTACCATGAATCACCCCCACGTCCTCCACCAATTCCTTTTGGGGCAGCAAAGGAGTGTACTTTCAAGGACTTTATGTCATGTCAACCGAAGGAGTTCAATGGGGAGATGGATCCAAAAGTAACTATTTCTTGGGTTGCCGAGACAGAGAAAATTTTATGAGTTTGTCGTTGTAGTGAGGAATTGAAAGTGGGTTTTGCTTCTCAAATGTTAAAAGCTAATGCCCTTTCGTGGTGGAATACTCTTCATCAAACTCTAGGGAGCGAAGTAGTTTCTTCCTTTACTTGGGAAGAATTTGTTAGACGACTCAAGGGCAAATTTTATTCCGCTAGGCACCGGGAGAAACTTGTAAACGAATTCTTTGCTCTTAGCAAAGATAAGCAATCGGTGGACGAGTATACGAAGAAATTCTGCGACATGCTTCCCTTCTTGGAAGACACTCTTCCAACCGAGGCAGGGAGAGTCAATCGTTATACTAATGGACTACCGAGTGACTACGCATTGGAGGTCGGAAAAGCCACTACTCTTGATGAGGCCATCGAGGCCGCAGCTAGAGTAGAAGATATGTTAGAAAAAAAGGCCAAGGAACGTCAAGCCTTTGGAGAAAAGAGAAAGCAAATCGGTCCTTCCGGATCGAGCAAAAAGAGTCGTTTTTCTACAGGGTCCTCAAAGAAAGAAGATATGAAGGAGTGCACGAAATGTGGGAAACGTCATGGTGGTGAGTGTAAGAAAGGATCAAATGATTGTTTCAAGTGTGGTCGATTTGGGCATAAGGCTAAATATTGTAGGCTAAAGGAGACTCGAGAAATCGAGTGCTTTTCTTGTCATGAGAAGGGCCACTACAGCTCCCAATGTCCGAAGAAGGGAAATGAAACCTTAGTCTCTACCGCCAGTAATAAGAAGATAGAACCTACTAAAGTGAAATGGCGGGCATTTCAGATAACTCGAGAGGAAGCTAAGGAGACACATGATGTGGTTGCAGGTACATTGCTTGTAAACTCATTACCTGCCTACATTCTTTTTGATTCCGGTGCAAATTTTTCTCTTGTGTCTCATGAATTCCGTGAACGCCTTGCTATGCCTCTTAAATCTTTGAAGGATGCTTGTGTAGTAGAAATAGCAAATGGAGAATTAGTAACTGTGAATGATGTTTACAAGAAATGTCCAATCGAAATTGATGGGAGGATCTTTAAAGCCAATTTGTTGCCTATTGGAATTAAAGGATTCGACATAGTGCTAGGTATGGATTGGTTGGGTGCTTATAACGCCAAAATCCTTTGTGGTAAACGGGTGGTGTCAATTAAACCTCCCGATGGAAGTAAGATCTACGTGTATGGTGAGCGTCGAAACAATATGCAAAGTCTCATTTCCGCTATCAAAACTCGAAAATGCAACTCCAAGCCGATGATGAAGGTAACTCTAGGGGTGACGCCAACCCCCCTCCATTAACCCTTGAAGCTATCCAAAAACTACTAAATGATGCGCAAGCTCAAAACCAAACCGAAATGAATGGTCTTCTCTCTTTCTCTCTCAATTCTCGGCTCACTCCTCCACCACCCCCTCCCCAATCCGCCACCACCATACACCACCACAAACCACCATTTTAGGTGTAAAACATCTCATTCTTGGAAAGTTACCTTCTCTTGTGATTTTAAACACTATTACACAAGTTTTATTCCATTTACACACACTAACATTTAGGTAAAACTATTGGGTAATAGTTTTGTCCAAGGGTCCTTCGAGCTACGGAGCCTAGATCTTGCTTCCTACCGTAAATCCCGCAAGATAAATCTTATTTTAAAGTAAAGCACGCTTCAAGGGTGAGTTCATACCCCTCATTTTCATCTTTTCTAAACATTTTGGGGGAGAATACAAGTTCACATGTTAAAAATAAGGATTTACACAAGTTTATGTGTGTTTATATATCATAAATAATGATTTACACAAGTTTATAAAACTAGTAGTTGTGTAAAAACGTTTTTGAGATGAAATATGGTTAGATCTATGTAATATGAACATTATGATGTATTATGTTTGTGTAAAAGTTACAAAACTATAAATAAAATGTATAAAAATACTAGATCTTTAATATAAACGTCATAAAAACGGAAACTAGTAAAAACTACGTTTTTACTTTGTAACCAGAAACACTATTCTCTAACAAAAATGATTATAACCAAGTTATCACACCATTTTTGTGGGAAATATCTTAAAAGATGTTATTTATAATCATCTAAATAAGTTATTTCGTTATTGTTCGTAAAAATATGATTATTACAACGGTATACTAAAAATAGACTATTATAGGAATAGTATGTTTTTGTGACCGAAAATACGACTTTTCTAGTGATTTATAAAATGAACGTCAATCTGATGTAATAACGACTATTTAGACTTATAACGTCATAATAAACTTGGGAAATGATATTTTTACAAGGAAGCTTGTATTTTAAACAAAAATGACTATATTCAAAATAATGTGTATGAAAAACGACCATTTGGAAAGATTGCCATCATTTTGACAAAATGACAAGATTTAAAATGTTGCTATCACTTATGTAAGATGACTAAAACAAATTTCTTGCCATGACATGTTGATAAACTTTAAATTTATCTTATTAGTATATTTAGTGTCTTAGATGTAAGAAATTATACTTTTCAACTCATTGACATCTTTTAGGCCTAACTACGTTAACACAACGAAAACATCTATATAAATTATAATAAGTATAATTTATGGAACGAACGACAAAGATACGACAGAAATACTAAATATAATTATATAAATATATAATTATTACATACTATAATTATCATGGGCAATTTGATAATTACAAACGTAAAGGAGTTTTCAGTATATTTACATACTATAATTATCATGGACATTTTGATAATTACGAATACAAAGGAGTTTTCAGTACATTTACAAGCAATGTTTTACACTATAATTATCATGAGTATATCTTGATAATTACAAATACAATGTTTTACTTATACATACGAGTTTTATGGTCTTAAAACTACATTCTAACAAGTTACAAATATAAGTATGGTTTTTACTTATACACACTGGTTTTATGGAAATTAAAACTACATTTCATTAAGATGTGAACATAAGTACGATTTACATATACAAACAAGTTTTATGGTATTAAAACTACATTCCAACAAGTTACAAATATAAGTACGGTTTTACTTATACGTACAAGTTTTATGGAAATTAAAACTACATTTCTTCAAGATATAAATAAAAGTACGATTTTACCTACGTAAAGGTTTTACGGAATCAGATCTACAATTAATCTACGAATAAACATGTATTTACATGGTTTTGTACAAGAATAAGACTATGCAATACTATTTTCAAGTATAGAAACACGTATACATTTTCGGTCTTTGGGTTTTAAGACTACGACTCACTAATATGAAAATATTGGATTTTCTGGTTTCAAAAACTATCTCTTTACAAGGAAAAAGGGACTATGGATTTTCTCAATACAAAAATCTTATGAATTCACCAACGTAATGTTGACACTCTTTCAAATTACTTGTATTCTCAGGGAACAATTAGTCAGGTCCGACTAACCTTTTGGAATGGGACGCGAAGACGTCTCTTTTACTTATTTCATTATCATACTGTATTTGGGTTGAAACAATACCGTTTGAACAATGTAACTTTCCAATTATAATGTATGATGGTTGTTATCTACTTATGTTTCAATGTATGCAATGGTTGTGATGCTATGTCCCGTTCCGCCCTCAGACGATTCCGCCATCGTGGTTTGGGGGTGTGACAGATTGGTATCAGAGCATTGTTTATAGTGAACTAAGTATATCAATCCATTTAAGATATACAACTATAAACACAATGGGACTAAAACTCTCTAAAACTTTTCGTACAAGTATACTTTTAAAATACAATGATATTTATATAAGTGTATACGCATACAAACAAAGATAGTATCACAATACAACAATTACAAGAACATTAGAGTTTAAGTTGGACATTACGTTTAGAATTAGTATAATATGTTGTCAAACCATGGGGAAACGTAGCTTGATCAACTACGTTTAACTAGGGTCTGACTGACATATAACTAAGTGTGAGCATAATAGGCAACAGAGTAAAAACTCGGAAATCATACAGTGATTAGTAACCACGTCAATGTTAACATAAATACTTTGATAGTATTAGTTATTATTAAGAGACACTAATGACAATTCTAAGTCAACACTAATATCACTATTATCTCGATACCTCTTTATCGTCTGCGTACCTGAGTTACGACTAAGAAAATGGTTCTAATTGCCGACAAGGGCAACAACAAGAGTATTCCCGATATGACTCACGAGGAGACGCAGAAGTTCAACTCATACTTGACCGATACGTGAGACTTTTCTTTTGCGCTACAATTTTAGCCTTAGGATCGTTTCCATCTTTACCTTGTGACTTAAGCTAGGATATCTCTTGAATTCTAAACTTCCCCTTTGAAAATGCTCACCAACCATCTTTACCTTGTGTATCGTAATTCAATGCACAAACCGCTTTCCCTTATATCAAAAATTTCTAAGTTTTTGTTCAAGGCTCTCAGAATCACAAGTGATATCCTCAAGTGTACCATCATCTTACACTTTCCAAATTACGCACATGTTTCAAGAACTATCATCGACCTTACGCTATTCATCCCCAGTTCAACTCCGCACTTCTTCAACACATGGAAAATTTCTTATAACTTTGAGTTGTCCTTCGACCCATATCGTTTCATACATTCGTTCGAGTCCTTCTAACGTCATTGGTATTCTCATTGTTATCGAGGATTAAATCACCTTAAGCTACACGTCAAACCTATAGCTCAACCGCTGATCCTATAAAAGGTACAAAAACTGCATTCACACCAAACATTGTACAAACAATTTGCCAGATCCTCTATTTTGAGGAGAGAGAGGTCTTAAATGTTATAATTTGCTATCCTCCAAAGGATTGCTTTCCTAGAATCACTAATTTGAGGTTGTACACAATCTCAATGATCGATACTTTTATGCTTTCCTTCGAAGTAGCATTCTACCTTTACAATTTCAAATAAGTTCCTAACTCCTAAACTCATTTTTTCCGACTCCTTCTAAATATAAAATTTACATGACTTAAACAGTTGGATAATTCATCAAAATTGAAATCAAAATAGTTCTACACGAGTCCCTCATCGACGACTTAGACCTTTATTATAAGGAATTTCTTCATTCTCTTACTACCTCGTTTGGTTGCCACATGGGCGTCTTCATTCACCCGGAGTTGTAACGCACTTTGATAACAGTGAAGTTACTTATCGTTCTAAACCCTTCTAACATCACCTAGATCATGTGGTTTCATCTATCATGAGCTTTCACCGCCCCCGTTAGAGACAATGACTCCCTAAACGTATTCTTCGAATATGGTTCTATTGTAAGGAGAGTGCTCGCAACAGAAATTGTGGCTCCAAGAATCCTCGGTCATTTCATAACTTGCTTTGTAGACGACGCTTGAACAGTCTTTACATTTGGGACATATCAAAACTTCGCTGCCTATCCTTAGTATGTACCTTTAGTAAATTTTATCGAAACAGTATTCCGGGAATCTCCCAAAGCGCAAAAAATGCCATCTTCATCATACTGGTGCCTGCAGAGAGATGACCTGCTATGACTGCAAGCAGAAGGGACATACAGCCCGCTTTTGCAAGACTCTGGCACTGGGAAACCAATCAAGCGCCCAACTTGGGTTTGAGTCGCGCTTGTTTTGGGTATGACAAAACCGAGCACTTCAAGAAGGATTGCTCGAAGGAAAAGGGGTCCAGTCAGATGCGATCAAGGAAGGAAATCACTGACATACCAGAAGTCTCTAACTTTCCTGATTTGTTTCCAGAAGATCTTCCGGGGATACCCCCAACATGACAGGTCGAGTTCAGAATCGACTTGATCCCGGGAGCGGACGCCTAGCAAAGTCTCCATACAGACTAGCCCCAGCAGATATACAGGAGATAGCTAGTCAACTACACAAAGTACTAGAAAAGGGATCCATTAGGCTGAGCTTCTCGCCTTGGGGAGCACCGGTTTTATTAATGAAAAAGAAGGATGGATCCTTTAGAATGTGTATTGACTATAGAGAACTGAACAAGTTGACTATCAAGAACAGATACCCATTTCCCAGAATCGATGACCTGCTCGACCAGTTTTAGGGATCCAACTACCTTTCAAAGATTGATTTGAAAGCTCTGTACCATCAACCTAGAGTTCAGGAGGAGACGTTCTAAAAACATCATTTAGGACTTAGTATGGCCACTACAAAATTGGTCATGATACCTATTGGGTTGACCAATGACACGACAATATTTCATGGACTGAATCCAGACACCAAAGTTCGGTGGCTTCAGGGAGTTAGTTCTGGAAAAGACTCGCAAGACAAAGTATACTGATGGCCAAACATGAAAGCAGAGATTGTTACTTATATGGGCAAGTGTTTGACTTGTGCCATGGTCAAGGTAGAATATCAAAAGCCCTCGGGTTTACTACAACAACCAGAAACACCCGAGTAGAAGTGGGAGCGGATAACCATGGACTTCATGACTAAGTTACCCAAGACAACTGGTCGACGGGACCCCATATGGGTAATTGTCGATAGGTTAACCAAGTCCGCACACTTCCTACCAATAAAATAGATAGAAAAAATGGACAAACTGATAAGGACGTACACCGAAGAGATTGTACGATTGCATGGTACGCCAATATCCATTATCTCAGATAGAGATAGTCGATTTACGTCACGTTTTTGGCAATCATTGCAAAAGACCTTGGGTACCAGGCTCAACATGAGTATAGCTTACCATCCACAAACCAACGGGAAAAGTGAAAGAACTATCTAAACGCTGGAAGACATGTTGAGAGCTGGCGTGATAGATTTCGGCAAGTCGTGGGACACCCACTTGCCGCTCATCGAACTTTCATACAACAATAGTTATCACACGAGCATTAAGGTTGCTCTGTTTGAAGCTTTATACGGACGCAAGTACAGATCCCCACTGTACTGGGCTAAGGTGAGTGATACTCAGTTAGCCAAAGGTCAAGTACCTAACAGCACTCTCACCGATCCTGAGATCATATGAGAGACGACAGAGAAAATCGTTCAGATCCGTGAACGATTGAAAGCATCCCGTGACCGACAAAAGAACTACTCGGATAAACGACGCAAGCCCTTAGAATTTCAGGTTGGCAATCGAGTGCTGTTGAAGGTCTCACCGTGGAAAGGAATGATACGCTTTGGCAAGCGTAGGAAACTGAACCCCAGATACATTGGGCCCTTTGAGATCCTTGCTAGGATCGGTCCAGTGGCCTACAAACTCCAACTACCACAAGAGCTCAACAATGTCCATCCCACCATCCAAGTATCCAACCTAAAGAAGTATCTGTCCGATGAGACTCTTATCATTCCACTCGACAAGATCGAGGTGAATTCTCGGCTCACTCCTCCACCACCCCCTCCCCAATCCGCCACCACCATACACCACCACAAACCACCACCATCTTCCACCATTTTAGGTGTAAAACATCTCATTCTTGGAAAGTTAACTTCTCTTGTGATTTTAAACACTATTACACAAGTTTTATTCCATTTACACACATTAACATTTAGGTAAAACTATTGGGTAATATTTTTTGTCCAAGGGTCCTTCGAGCTACGAAGCCTAGATCTTGCTTCCTACCATAAATCCCGCAAGATAAATCTTATTTTTAAGTAAAGTACGCTTCAAGGATGAGTTCATACCCTTCATATTCATCTTTTCTAAACATTTTGGGGGAGAATACAAGTTCATATGTTAAAAATAAGGATTTACACAAGTTTATATGTGTTTATATACCATAAATAATGATTTACACAAGTTTATAAAATTAGTAGTTGTGTAAAAACGTTTTTGAGATGAAATATGGTTAGATCTATGTAATATGAACATTATGATGTATTATGTTTGTGTAAAAGTTACATAACTATAAATAAAATGTGTAAAAATACTAGATCTTTGATATAAACGTCATAAAAACGGAAACTAGTAAAAACTATGTTTTTACTTTGTAACCGGAAACACTATTCTCTAACGAAAATGGTTATAACCAAGTTATTACACCATTTTTGTGGGAAATATCTTAAAAAATGTTATTTATAATCATCTAAATAAGTTATTTCGTTATTGTTCGTAAAAATATGATTATTACAACGGTATACTAAAAATAGACTTTTCTAGGAATAGTATATTTTTGTGACCGAAAATACGACTATTTAGACTTATAACGTCATAATAAACTTGGGAAATGATATTTTTACAAGGAAGCTTGTATTTTAAACAAAAATGACTATATTCAAAATAATGTGTATGAAAAACGACCATTTGGAAAGATTCCATCATTTTGACAAAATGACAAGATTTAAAATGTTGCTATCACTTATGTAAGATGACTAAAACAAATTTCTTGCCACGACATGTTGATAAACTTTAAATTTATCTTATTAGTATATTTAGTGTCTTAGATGTAAGAAATTATACTTTTCAACTCATTGACATCTTTTAGGCTTAAATACGTTAACACAACGAAAACATCTATATAAACTATAATGAGTATAATTTATGGAACGAACGACAAAGATACGACAGAAATATTAAAGATAATTATATAAATATATAATTATTACATACTATAATTATCATGGGCAATTTGATAATTACAAACGTAAAGGAGTTTTCAGTATATTTACATACTATAATTATCATGGACATTTTGATAATTACGAATACAAAGGAGTTTTCAGTACATTTACAAGCAATGTTTTACACTATAATTATCATGAGTATATCTTGATAATTACAAATACAAAAGAGTTTTCATTTCAGTACGAACTAGGATAAAACATCACGTTGGGTGGTTATGTGAGACATTTCTTCACAGTACTGAAAGATGTACGCATTAAGTCCTGGATTATAACCTTAATCATTCATGAGCGAGATAGTTGTGTATAGATCTATACGGGACTGACAATCCTGCACCTAAGCTGCTAGCTACAGCTAGACCGGCAGGTCTGGGGTGACAAATGTCTTAACATTACGACGCCTGAAGAACGTCGTGGCAGGCCTACATACTAGTCACAGTAAGGTTATAATAACTCACATGAACGACAACTAATATCCTTAGTTTGGGGAAAAACATCTTCAAATGGTTTTATATAAATATAAAACTACATGTTGCTCTACACAAAATATAAGTAGGGTTTTTACTTATACATACGGGTTTTATGGGATTAAAACCACATTTTTATCAAGATACAAATATAATTACAGTTTTACTTATACATACGAGTTTTATGGTCTTAAAACTACATTCTAACAAGTTACAAATATAAGTATGGTTTTTACTTATACATACTGGTTTTATGGAAATTAAAACTACATTTCATTAAGATGTGAACATAAGTACGATTTACATATACAAACAAGTTTTATGGTATTAAAACTACATTCCAACAAGTTACAAATATAAGTACGGTTTTACTTATACGTACAAGTTTTATGGAAATTAAAACTACATTTCTTCAAGATATAAATAAAAGTACGATTTTACCTACGTAAAGGTTTTACGGAATCAAATCTACAATTAATCTACGAATAAACATGTATTTACATGGTTTTGTATAAGAATAAGACTATGCAATACTATTTTCAAGTATAGAAACACGTATACATTTTCGGTCTTTGGGTTTTAAGACTACGACTCACTAATATGAAAATATTGGATTTTCTGGTTTCAAAAACTATCTCTTTACAAGGAAAAAGGGACTATGGATTTTCTCAATACAAAAATCTTATGAATTCACCAACGTAATGTTGACACTCTTTCAAATTACTTGTATTCTCAGGGAACAATTAGTCAGGTCCGACTAACCTTTTGGAATGGGACGCGAAGACGTCTCTTTTACTTATTTCATTATCATACTGTATTTGGGTTGAAACAATACCGTTTGAACAATGTAACTTTCCAATTATAATGTATGATGGTTGTTATCTACTTATGTTTCAATGTATGCAATGGTTGTGATGCTATGTCCCGTTCCGCCCTCAGACGATTCCGCCATCGTGGTTTGGGGGTGTGACAGATTGGTATCAGAGCATTGTTTATAGTGAACTAAGTATATCAATCCATTTAAGATATACAACTATAAGCACAATGGGACTAAAACTCTCTAAAACTTTTCGTACAAGTATACTTTTAAAATACAATGATATTTATATAAGTGTATACGCATACAAACAAAGATAGTATCACAATACAACAATTACAAGAACATTAGAGTTTAAGTTGGACATTACGTTTAGAATTAGTATAATATGTTGTCAAACCATGGGGAAACGTAGCCTGATCAACTACGTTTAACTAGGGTCTGACTGACATATAACTAAGTGTGAGCATAATAGGCAACAGAGTAAAAACTCGGAAATCATACAGTGATTAGTAACCACGTCAATGTTAACATAAATACTTTGATAGTATTAGTTATTATTAAGAGACACTAATGACAATTCTAAGTCAACACTAATATCACTATTATCTCGATACCTCTTTATCGTCTGCGTACCTGAGTTACGACTAAGAAAATGGTTCTAATTGCCGACAAGGGCAACAACAAGAGCTTCGCATTAAGGGACCGTTGAGTCGCCATGAGTAGTCACAACTTGAAAATCCTTTAGTGAGTAATATGAGTTTTTTTAATATAATTGTTGTAATTATTAATCACTTAATACATGTTTAAATATAATATAATAAAAAATTAATTATTTAATAAAATCCCACCAATTTAGAAGATAATAACTGATCTTCCTTTTCTGAATATTAATTGATAGACTAAAATACTCTTTTCAGGGGTTCAATTTTGAAAACGGATTAATCGAAGTTTATATATTTACGTTTAAGCCTATGAATCTAAGATCATAGATCATTTCAATCAGATGACCCAAAATTAGTCACAGAATACTTGAAATTCATATTTAATTCAAAACACACACTCACATACACACACACTCTCTCTCTCTCCCTCTCTCTCTATCTATGTGTGTGTGTGTGTGTGTGTGTGTGTGTGTGTGTGTGTGTGTGTGTGTATATATATATATATATATATATATATATATATATATATATATATATATATATATATATATATATATATATATATATATATATATATATATATATATCTACTATACCTAATAAATAAAAATTACTTTGCCACGTGTCCAATTTTTAAAGACTATTATCTAACTGACACGTGTTCCTCTTCTGTTAGATTAAGGATTCTGAAACCGTTCTCTACATCTCATCTTTGTTCCTGATTTTTCTCTCCATAAAATCAGGCAAATCGTAACTTCCCTAACCATCACACACTATTTGAAACCCCAAATCCCCAAATCTCTGCACATCCATCTTTATATGTAGGTTTTCTTTCATTGTAAACAAACAAACTCATGTTGGATACCTGGGATCGATGAGAGAGGCGACTAAAGATACTCTTTTGGCAACAAAGCCCCACCATGAACGGTGGATGCTTCCTTCTCCTCCCATGTTTTTGGTGGTCGATTCAACTTCAGATTCTTTTCTACAATCACCATTTTCTTCCATTGTGTTTTCTTTTTGAAATCACTTCTTCCAATTTGAGTACTAATACACCACCCTTGAAATTCAGGTAAATAATTTTACACAAGGGAAAGCTGATTTTACTTGCTGGCCATCGACATGTGGGAATTCAGCTCCCAGTAGTGAAGAAAAGAGTGACAATATTTTTGTTCTTTTTCGATTTGGGTTTGTCATTGAATTCATCTTTAATGAATGCCGAATTTGGTTGATTATTAATACTTAGAATACTTACTTTCATTTCTCTTCAGGTAAAGTGGCATAAGCCGGCTACCCTTCACTAGATAACATTCAGAGGAATCTATCAAAGGAAATAGCCAAGGTATAAAATTTTAATTTTGTGTATACTCTGTAATTTTATAATATTTATTAAATAATATAGATTGTTCTTACCTGCATTCGATCATAATAAAGGATGAAGGGTAACTCAGTTAGGGATGGAATGTGGTGGGTTAAATTATCATTTAACCACATGGTGAGTATTTGGATGAATACAGTAAATCTCGGCATCCACAAATTTCAATCGGCACAAAATAGTAATCGGCATCCACAAGTCGTAGCCTCTATTTATGCCTTTCGCTTCTCCTTCTAAAAGGCTTTAATCAATTTTGTTTTTTAAGGTTTGATGCTTTTTTGTATATAAATTCTCCTTCAGCTTTGGTATGCGTTTAATATCTTGTGATCAATAGAAACCAAAAATCTAAAGGATTGAGTGGTATAGACTAATAGAACCGAAATTGATCTCTTTGAAGAATACGAAAGTAATGCATCCATGTGTTGTTTGACGAAATGTCTCAAAGTTTCTAATAGATTTCTTTGTTAGCTTTTTTCTTAAATTTTTCTTGATTATCAGCTCGGTTTTGGCTCCGAATTTCTGATTATGAACTATAATAGACCAATGCTTCATAGTAAGTGTTTCTGTGGGTTTGTTACTCACATTGCTGATATAATACCAAGCAGCTCATCAAACAGTTTTAAGGGATCAAGAGGTGCAACAGCCAGGAAGATTGACTGTTCACAAGCTAAAGGGACATGTGACTAACTACTCGATCATGGCTGGAACACATGAGTTCGCTTTTGATGTTGAATGCTGACAGAGCCAACCAAAGATGATGAACTAGAAAATCTTGAAAAGCAGGTTTGTGTATTCATAGCAAAATAAGTTATATATAGGCTAAATGAGATTGTTGTGAGGGTATATTTTTAAATGGAAATTGATGTTCTTCCATAATAGATCCTTGCTGCTGCCAAAATGAAATTAGATAACGAAATTGCTGATATCTCTATTATGCCATTTAGTTGGAGAAAAAGCATGTAGCTATAGTTAGTTTCTTGTGTTCATTTGTCTTTATCTTTTTTTTTCCTTCTCATAGTAGTTTCACTTTTTGATTTCATAAAAAATGGTATCAAAATTTTATCCTTTTATAAATGTATGGTTTTTTTAAGTTTGTGTAAATCCTTCTCAATGTACATAGTTCTCATTTCATATAAAATAAGTTATAAGTTCAAGATTTTATCCGGATTTATTTATTTTATTTACATATATTTTTTAATTTTGATTTCGCATATTGATGATGTAATTGGTTGTTGATGAAATGAGAAATCACCCAAAAGACGCTCTTTGTTCATTCTATATCTGAACGTTGATTAATTACGCTCTGATATGCTATGTTTTGATCTATTTGTTTTTCTAGTTTGGTTGAAGTATGTTTCTGGAATCAATGATTCAGAACCACCGATAGTCATCCTTTAAAGGTATAGCCTCTTTCTTACTTTCTCCATTATTAATTCTTCTATTTTTGCATATTTTATTTATTATATATAATATTTTTATGGTGATGAATTTGATCCAGATGTTGCTGATTTAGTTTGATTACTTATTTGCATCCATTTTGCTTATGTACATGTTTCTTTTTTCTGCTGGTATTGGATGTAACATCATAAGATCAATGACTTCATCCATCATAGGTATGTACTTTCCAGTTTATGTTGATTATATTGATTTAAAGATTTTGTTTACTAATTATGACATGATCAAATATCTAAAAGAAAATACAAAGTTACCTGACTTTATGTAATTCATCTTTTTGTGTTGTGAGGTTTGGTTACTAGCTTTTCCTTTGCCCTCTGTTTTTTATAAGTTAGTCTCTCTACATGGTTTAGTTTCACATCTTCATTCTTTGTCTCATCATCATCATCTTTTGCATGTATTCTTCAAAAAATCTAATAATGGTGAAAAGAGTATTATTGTTTGGCTTTTGTAGGGAAACGAGGGTATAAAAGGTGTTGCAAAGATGGCCCAGGTGAGCCTAGATCAAAATGAATTACTACCTGCACTTTTGTACTCCTAATAGCAATGTACTTTCGTTTCTTTTCAAGAAACAGAAAAAAAATTTTAATTACAAATTTTTTTTCCAGATCTGATGCAAACTAATAGCAATGTACTTTGCATTTCATTATGTTAGATAACATTCTACTTTACTTTCTTTTTTTACATCATTGTACTTTAATTTTTGGGTACTCCTAATAGCAATGTACTTCTGTTTCTTAGAAAGAAACAAAAATAAAAGTAATTTATAAAATATATTTTTTCAGTTTTGGTCCCTGATAATGCACCAATAAATAAAATTTAAAGGTCATTCCTAATACCAATGTACTTATATGGCAATCTTCTTTCGTGACATTATTTTATATAGCAATATACTTTAGTTTCATTCTATTTCATATCTAATGCAATGTACTTTCGTTTCATTATGTTATATAGCAATCTACTTTACTTTCTTTTTTTACAGCATTGTACTTTCAGATTTTTAACATCATTTTAATGTGATCTACTTTAGTTTCATTCTATTTCATATCTGTGCTAAGATCAGCTGCATAATACAACTTACTTGCACTAGGAAAATGTGAAACTTTGTTGCACAAAGACATTCCAAGTATGCCTTATTTGCCATTTTTATTCTCAAATTACATGTTACAATTGTTTATTTTTTTCACGTACAATTTAATGGAGTCTAAAAAAATCACCCTCATTAGCGAGCTAGATGTTTTGAGAGACGACTTCACCATAAAAGTTGCAGTCATCCGTATGTGGAACCAAATGGTATTTGACAACCCGAAAGAGAAATATTATATCGAAATGATTTTAATCGACGAACATGTATTAGTGTAATTACGTTTGTTTTCCTACTTTAATTTTATTATTAGTTATAGTAGATTTGGACTTATTATCTAACAAATAACTAATTTCTTATATGTCATTCTTATTATTTATATTATTTTGCTTTTATTATCAGGGAAATAAAATCGAGGCATCTGTGTCAAGAAAAAGTACACCGGAATTTGAGAAATTACGTCAACAAAATGTTGCTTTTTACAAGTAGGACATCACATGTTATATACAAAGAAGTATTTCGAGTATTTTGAATTATCATTACGTCTTTCATTTTCAGTATTATTTTTTTTACTTTTGGTACTCATTCTTAATTTTAATCATATTTTATTTGAACACAGCGTTCGTAATTCCTAACTAAAACCAGCAAAATTTATCATATCATATAAAATATCAAAATAAACAAAATTCACAAATGTCAATTTTATCATCTGCAATATTGATATTTTTCATATTATTTTATATAGTTTTTAATCATCCCGTGTATTACACGGGTTTCTAACCTAGTATATATATATATATGTATATATATATATATATATATATATATATATATATATATATATATATATATATATATATATATATATATATATATATATATATATATATATATATATATATATATATATATATATATATATATATATATATGGGTAGCAATAAACGAGGTCACTTAACTTCAACCTCTCAAACTCAAGATTCTGCCAATTAAGATTAACACAGAGAATTAAGTGGTTTACTCGATCATTAGATCAAGCTACATCCACTATGGAACTAGAGAGATTTTATGTATGTATGAATGTTATACAATTTTACAAGTATAACTGCACTAAATCCTCACACAAAACACACACATAATTAGTTACATGTAGATTGACTTTTATACTGGGCAAGAGGAGACCTCTAAAACGTTTGCAAATCTTCTAGACTTATTGCTTTCAACAAAGGTCGTCTGTTGTAACAATGTATGCAAGATGTTGGGTAGACTAGCTCTCTAACAATAGCAGACCTTGGAACTTGTGCCAAGGGACACTTCACTTCTAAAGTAGCTTTTACCTTTTATCAACATCTCGACTCTCTCCATCTGACCCTTTTGGAGATCCTACTACAAAGTTCAGACCCGAGCGAAGACTGCTCCTTATTCCTGCTGACTTCCGCAGCGGACGAGCTTCAAGATTTCCTAAAGCAGACCAAGGCGAAGCTCATATCCTCGGACGAAGGTAATGGATCCGAACAAGGTTAATCCTCCAACCACACTAGCTTCCTCGCCTCGGTTCCTGGTTGCATCGCACCACTGATCTCCTTCGGTCGTAGTGATTCCCTTGGTTCGGATTATGCTCCACATACTTAATAATCTCCCACTTGGAGACTAATCAGAATCGATTCTCTTGTCTACCAAGTTGTAACTAGTGAAACTCTCTCTATCTAGCTCATCTTCTTTGCCTACTTCTAGTTAAGACCAGTCGATGTCATACACAACATCAACTTTTCCAATGGAACTACCATGGATTTTCTTCGCACCAAGGATTTTTTTCAAGATAAAGGTGCCTTCGGATATCTTCTCATGAATGAAATGGTACCTCATCTTGATGTGTTTCGTCCTGCTGTTAAGCGCCAGATTCTTGGCCAATTGGATTGCACTTTGATTATCACAATGCAACACACAGTTCTTCTGTTGTTGTCCTAACTTTGATAGGAAGTTCTTCAACCATAATAGCTCATTGCTGGATTCTTCCAAGGCCATATACTCTGCTTAGGTGGTTGATAGAGCTACACTTCTTCTGTAATCTAGATATCCAGCTGACTACGGTTCCCCCAATTGACATAACCAGTCGTGCTCTTCCCTAAATCCGCATGACCCCCCCCCCCAAATCTGCATCGGCGGAACCTTCAAGGACTACATTTTGTTTTTGAAACTTAAGGCCGCATCCGAGGTTCCTTTCATGTAGCGAAGCAGCCACTTGACTCATTCCCAATGCTCCTTCCCCGGATTCGACATAAATCTGCTGACGACTCCTACTGCATGCGCTTCTCATCTACGTCCGGTTTTGGGGATTGATCCTTTGAAAGCTTCAGATGGCTTCGAAGCGGGGGTGCTTTAGATTTTAACATTTGTCATGTTGAACTTCTCCAAAACTTTCAGGATATACTTCTCCTGATAAAGTTTAATCTCGCCTGAAGCTCGATCTCTGACAATGCTCATGCTTAATATCTACCTAGCAGGTTCGAGCCTTTAGATCTCCTATATGTCGGCACCCACAACCAACATATCATCAACATCGAGAACTGGGATGATATAAAAGGACTTGAGTAGCTTTCGGTAACAGCAGTGGTCACTGTCATTCCTCCGAAACCTATTTCTCATCATGAAGTCATCAAACTTGAAGTGCCACTACCTTGGAGCTTGCTTTAATCCGTACAGGATTTTCTTCTGTTTGCACACCAGGTTTTCTTTCCTAGCAATCTCAAAACCTTCTGGTTATGCCATGTAGATATATTCTTCCAGGTCACCATGCAAGAACGTAATCTTGACATCAAGTTGTTCAAGGTAGATGTCTTCAGATGCAATAATCCTAAGCATAGTCCTAATTGTGGCCATCTTCACAACTGGAGAGAAAATCTCATTGTAGTCAACACCCTCCTTCTGTTGGAATCCCTTTACCACCAATTGTGCTTTGTACCTCTTACTCTCATCAACTTCGTCCTTGACCCGAAACATACACTTGTTTGACAATGCCTTCTTCTTTGCTGACAACTTGACAAGAAACCAAATCTAATTCTTGTCAGGTGAGCTTATCTCATCCTCCATCGCATTCTTCCACTGTACGAAGTCTTTCATCCTCAAGGCTTCAGGATAAGATTCTGGCTCCCCATTCTCAGTCAGCAATAGGTAAATTGCTAAAGCGGGGTAGCACACCGGAGGTGTTCTCTCTCTAGTGGATATCCTGAGAGTACCTGGAGCTGTAGCTCCTGATTCTTTAGCTTCGCTTCGGTTCGAGGAGTTACCCTCATCCTCGGACGAACTTCAACTATCTTTGATACTTACAGATGCTTCTTCATTACTCTCACTGCTTCAGAGTCTCCACCCGACGCTTCTCCAGAAGGCTTCATGATGTCATCTTTGGATGACCCTTCAAACTCCACTTGCTCCTTCGCATCAACGACTTGCTTCAGTCCTCAGTTCCTGAAATAGTATATTTATACATGGCACTATCATTGAATGTCACGTCCCAACTTCTAATAACCGTTCTGCTCTAACTATCCAGCATCGGTAACCCATGTCATCCAGACCGTACCTGATAAAGATGCACTTCTTCGACTTTGCCTCTAGCTTGTCTCATTTACCGTCCTTCACTTTGACATATGAGGCACATCCAAAAACCCTGAAGTGGTTGAGGGAAATCTCGTGACTTCGCCATTTCTCTTCAGGAATCTTGAACCCTATAGAACTGAGGGTCCTCGATTGATTAAATAGGTTACAGTATTCACGGCATCTGCCTAGAACATCTTAGGTAATCCAGCATGCAGCCTCATGCTCTTCGCCCTTTCATTCAATGTTCTGTTCATCTCTTCACAGCGTCATTCTGCTGGGGGGGGGGGGGGGTTTCAGGCTGTTTTCAACATCCGGATCCCATGCTCAGCACAATAATCAACGAAAATCTTTGCTGATGTATTCTCCCGCGTTGTCGGATTTCAGGCATTTTATTTTTAGACCTGTCTTCAACTGCCCTCTAGCCAAATGGTCATGAAGTTGAAGAAATAAATGCAAATCTTTTTCAAAACATCTTGCTTTGATCTCCTATAACTCCTCCTATAAGATTAGTGTTTTTTTCTTCGACTCTTTCTCCAGTAAACGCAATTTCATTGTTCGGCAACTGACCTTGTTTTCCTCGTCTTTTTGGTTAGTTTGGGCGAGATGACTAGTTTCATTGACGAGACTTCTGATTTCATCCTATAATGAGGAAGTGTCTACCACTCTCTTCCTTTTTCGTTGTCGCGGTTGTGGTGGTGGTTATGGTTCATTATCAGGAAATTCTTCAACATCAACATCATGAGTTGAAAAGTGGGCATCCGAATAAGTTATGGTGTATGTGTTGGAGTCAGATATTTTGCTCCTTTATAATGAATGACTGAAGGGGAATTGGTACCCATTTCTTTGATAGTGAGACATTTTGGATGATAATTTAGAATTTCTCATGCCGCCGGATGTGGAAAAGGTTTAGAATGTTGAGTTTGCGAAACTCACTATGTGTCGATTATAAAACATTGATGTCGGCTCTCCTACTAGCATGCATGTTGTTCTTGTTGTTGTAGATGCAGTTACACTTGTCAGCTTTCCCATGCATATCCTTCCATTTGATGTTAACCTAATGCCAAGTACGATCGCTAGCATGAAGTTGCGTTTTGAAATATTCCAACACTGGATCCAACAACAACTTGGATTATTGATGATTTCCATGTTTCCTGTATTCCGAAATACTAATATACGCCTTGGCTAACGCCACTTCTTTTCTTTCAGTCAATCGCTGACATTTCACCCGTTGGGCATAAGTTCTTCGTTGGGTTGAGGTTTAGGGGGAGTCAATTTCGTTGTTTAGAATTTGAGAAGGGGGTTCGATTTCGTCGTTTTGGTTTTCAGGTTCATGAAAGTGCGATTTGCTAGAAACATAATATTGAGATTTATTTTGTTGGAAGAGACTATAACCGATGGGTGATTTTTAGAGAGTGCAAACTAGTTATACGTTAATTGCATCGACATTTGTTGTCATTGGTATAAATATTGTTGGTATCGATAACAATTAGGCATTTGAGGTTCATAATAATACGATGTGTCGAAAATGCAATATTGGAATATATTTTGCTCCGACTTTTAAATTTGAGAAATTCTATATGTATCTCCATTTATATATTGTAAACCACCCCCCCCCCCCCCCCCAACCCACCCCGTGATATATGAGCTCATACATGAGTGGGTATCCCTGCTTGTGTATATGGGAATACATATATTAACACCCCTTAAATTTAAGAATAGTTAAATTGAGCAGAAATTTCTGATTCAAATTCCAACTGAACCCAACACGAATAAAATTTCTGGTGCTACAGGTTACATCAATGTTCTAATTTTTCCAACTTTCTTTTGATTCCCTCGTGATAATTCTTAAGCATATAATTAAATTCAAGACTCGGTCAAAACTCAAACGCATCCTTATGTGTTATGTAATCTAATTCCATAGTTAAAAGTATTTAGTGATCAAAATACAATGGGAGCCAACCATTTGCTTGCATCTAATCCATGGTCAAACTATATCACTATTGATAAATTATTTAAGGTTTTTTCAGTATTTTTATCAAACAATATTCTAGACCATACTTTTATAAAGAATATAGCAGCTTTTGTAAATTATTTTATAATGAATATGCAATAACTGCCAAGCCTTTTTTTCTTCTCTCTCTCTTTATATATATATATATATATATATATATATATATATATATATATATATATATAGTTAGTATTAAATACATTTGCTAATTATTGTGTGATTGTATGACCATTCCTAGACCATTAGATTAGAAAAATGAGTGGTTGTGATCAAGGTGACATTTTTGTAAATAAATCAACTGAAGAATGCGCCTCCTGGAAAAAACGGACGCAGAAGGGTATAAAAGTATGGGTAAATTGCATAAAAGTCACTAACTTTTCCAATTTTTTCGATTTTGACACTGTATTTTTAGTTTTTGCAGTTAAGTCATTATGTTTTCAGAAAAATTGCAATTAAGTCATTATGTTTTCCAAAAAGTTGCGAAAATGATCATATGACTGGATGACAACAGGTTACCAGGTCATATGGTCAGATTTGCAATTTTCCAGAAAACCTAATGACTTAATAGCAAAAATAAAAAAACATAGTGTCAAAATCTAGACATCTGAAAAAGTTAGCGACTTTTCGGGTTCGGGTTATTCGGTTACGGTTCGGTTTTCGGGTTGGTGATAGCCTTTAATCGGTTTGGCGGTTCGGGTTCGATTTGGTTAAAAGTTGGTTTTCGGTTTACGGGTTAATCGGGCTTCGGTTTTAGCGAGTTCGGGTTGATTAAACCGTTTAACAAAAACTCAAATAATAAATTGTTATTTTACGGTAAAATTTGACAAGATTTTTTAACCAAACCGTTTCGGTTTTAGCGAGTTCGGGTTTCGGTTTTAGCGAGTTCGAGTTGATTAAAAGTTTGATTAGGTAAGGTGACCTTGTTTTCGGTAAATATGAAAACGAACCATTTAATATTGTTGTTTTGGGACCAGATTTTTTAACCAAACCGATTAAACGTTCAAATAAGATTAGACGAACCATTTAATTGTAATTCCTAATGCTATCATTTCTATTAGGAAAAAAAGGGTGTTATATAATCTAATATAAAAATAAGTATATATTTAATATTAATTTTTAAACGGTTTACGGTTTCAAACCAAATTTTTTTAACCAAACTGAACCCGAACCGCCAAACCGATTAAAGGCTATCACCAACCCGAAAACCGAACCGTAACCGAATAATCCAAACCCGAAAAGTCGCTAACTTTTTCAGATGTCTAGATTTTGACACTATGTTTTTTTATTTTTGCTATTAAGTCATTAGGTTTTCTAAAAAATTGCAAATCTGACCATATGACCTGGTAACCTGTTGTCATCCAGTCATATGGTCATTTTTGCAACTTTTTGAAAACATAATGACTTAATTGCAATTTTTCTGAATACATAATGACTTAATTGCAAAAACTAAAAATGCGGTGTCAAAATCGAGAAAATTGGAAAAGTTAGTGACTTTTATGCAATTTACCCTAAAAGTAATTTTGTGAATTCAACGGGATTTGCGGATTTCTTGATTTGTTTTCATTAAAAACATCTGCGATTCAATTCCGATTTCTCGATTTCTCGTTCGTTGTTAACTTTCGATTTCTCGATTACGCTTAAATTCGGATTTCTTGATTTCTCGATTTCTTGATCATATTATGCTTTGTTTCACTAATCATGCTCTACATTCTCAGAGAATGGTTTGTAAAAATTTTGTTGACGTAAAAAAATAGTTACGTAAGAGTTTTCAAAGCTAATTCTCAGAGAATGGTAATCAATGTCAATGGTAAGTAAATGTAATAGCTTGTTCATGAAGAATTCTCGAAGAATGTTATATGTGTTTAATAAGTGTAGTACACAGACTAAAGATTCTTGTAGAATATTTATACCATTCTAGGAGAATGGAGTAATTATATATGTTTACAAAAGGCTGGGAACTGTTATATGGAAAACCTCATTCTCTAAGAATGACCCATTCTCTAAGAATGACCCATTCTCTGAGAATGCCCCATTCTCTGAGAATGAACGTCAACCATTCTCATGAACGTGAATGCTGCATTCTCATACACATTCATCCCCATTCTCTGAGAATGCCTTTCCAAAACCCAGAAGAAAAAAAAGGCGGAGATCAATTTTTTTTATGAACAATCAATTACGCAGATCGCCGCCTCCGCCTCCATCACCGAGCACCGCCGATATCCGCTGCTACTATCAATTACGCAGATCCGCCGCCTCCGCCTCCCTCACCGACCACCGCCGATCTCCGCTGCCTCCGCCTCCATCACCGACCACCGCCGATCTCCGCTTCCTCCGCCTCCATCAGTTCCGATCTCCGCTTCCTCCTCCGCTTCCTCCGCCTCCATCAATTTTGATTTCAGAGATGTGATTTTGAGTTAGGGCACGCTGGAAGATTTGTTACGTATTATTAGTGATTGATTGAATTCCCAAATTGCCCCTATCAAATGATTGGACCACAATTGGTCCTACAATCACACAATAATTGCTGGATGTATTTGAACCTACATATATATATATATATATATATATATATATATATATATATATATATATATATATATATATATATATATATATATATATATATATATACATATGTATATATATATATATATATATATATATATATATATATATATACATTTGTATATATATATATATATATATATATATATATATATATATATATATATACATATGTATATATATATATACATATGTATATATATATATACATATGTATATATATATATATATATATATATATATATATATATATATATATATATATATATATATATATATATATATATATATATATATATATATATATAGATATATATATGGTTAGGGTCTTTTGAGATTCCAAAAAATCATGAGATCTTGAAAACCCTCTGTGGACCACTAGATCAAAAAAAATCAAAGGTTCAGATGCAAGGTAGTTATTTTATAATTAATAGAAAAATCAATGATATTTTTGGTCTTTAAAGAATTCAGTCAAGGGTATTATCGGAATTATAAAAAACCATTAACTAAAATCCATAAAAATCAGGCTAAATTAAATTAGAAATACATTCTCTCTCTCTCTCTCTCTCTCTCTCTCTCTCTCTCTCGTAACTCTCATCGCGTATTTCTCTTTTCTTCATCGTCTTCCAGCCAGCTCCGACTTCCGCCGGTTCCATGACTTTCCCTCTCTCAAAACCATAGACATCAGCGGTGAGAATCGTCATACAGATGTAATCGATGGCAAAGGTAGAAATCAGAAGGCTCAGATCTCAAAACCACGAGGACACTGCGATCGAATCGATGGCAAAGGCAGTAATCAGAAGGCGTTGTTGTTCCGATTAGGCTAATGCACCGGCAACCAACCGTGCTTTTTCTTCATCTCTTCGGTAACCCCAATCGTTGCCTCCTCCCTCTCTGCCGTCGGCCGGCACTTCGTCATCTTCCCTCGACCCAGATTGTTGTGCAAATCGTTGCAGAGACCCATCCATCATCGGCATCAGGCTTCAAAAAAAATTTCCTTTCTGATTTCAAGGATGGTCATTCCCCCACAATTTCGGTTTCGAAAATCACTCCACAATTTCAATTTCTATTTTGGAAATCACTCCACAGCAGGGTCATCTTCTTCAACACCGCACCACCCCGCTTCGAAAACCCTAGATCAAAATGGACGGTTATGTACAGCGACATCAGCGCCTTCGTCTTCAACACCGCACCATAACAGCCGTCTTCTTCTCCTCTACACAGTTTAATTCGGTAAGGCTTCACATAATCTCTATTTTCATTATTTATTTCACATTAGTTGACCAGTCACAAAGTTTGGGGTCAATGTTTTTGATTTGACTGTCTCCAACACTTTTTTGGTAATGGGTTTTGATTTCAGGTTGGATTTCATGGTTTTTTTCATTCAAGGTCGAGTCAAATGTACTAATAAGGTCAGATTTCATGGTTGATTTCACGTTTCCTTCACTCATTGCATCGTATTCGTTGCCTTATGGGAATCTCATGTCGAGCAATGTACTAATCAGGCCAGACTTCGAAAATTTGCATCATTTCAGATATATGTGCCCATCCAAACCATTTTTGAAATATGAAACCGGCTAACCAAGGACCGGTTTTACAAGTAGCTCCTGTAGGATTCAATTGAAGTCGGAAGAAGGGCATGAATTTCTGCAGTCATGCCTACAGCAGGTATACATCATTCAGTCGGACCTTGCGAAGTCATGCATCTCTATAGATATACATGTGTATAAATCTATATGTGAATATATGTATATGTGCATGTGTATTAATGCATAAAAGTATGTACACATATGAATAAATGTATATGTGCAGATATACATATATTCATATATGCATAAAACATATGTGGAAATATACATTGATGAATGTGCACAAGTGCAAAACTGCATATGTACATATATCCGTTCAAATGTGAATACATGTACATATGTGTAGAAATGGATATGTATATATATATGTATACATATGCATATATATGCATATACGAATGTGTACTTGTGCATATATGACAATTTTTTTCATTTGTTATGCATTTTATACATATTCATATGTGCATATATGTGTATGCATTTTGTGCATATGCATATGTGTGTGTGTTAATTGTCAGTCAACTCTTTTAAGTATTGATGAAAATGGAAATACTAATTAATATACATCTTTTTCTGTATTCATTTCTACATGTGTGTGCATATATGCATATGTGTATATGTATATGTGTACATAGGCATTAATGCATGTATGCATTTATGCATATGAATGTGTACAAATTGTCCAATTACTCATTTATATATGTGTGTGCATATACGGATATACGTATGTGTTTATGTATATCAGTATCTTTGCATATGTGCATATGCGTATGTTCATTTTTATTGCCGTTTTTGCAGATTTAGCAACATTTATCAATCAAATTGAAGAACTGAAAATTGATAAAAGTGAAGAAACTTGACGATCAAGGAAGAAACAATGAAGATATTATGAATTTTTGTGTATCTGCATATATGCACATTACAAGTACATGAATTTAAACGTGTTTTTATAAATTTTAAAATTTTAAATTTTATAAAAAATAAAAAAAGTTATAATTTTTTTATTCCGAACAAATATAATTGTATAAAAAACGGAAATTATGTGCATAATTTATTTGTTATTTTTTTAATTTTGAAAATTCAAATTTAATAGGCTTAATTTTAGGAATTGTTATTGTTGTTGCCAAAAATAAAAAAGTCAAAATTAAATGAGAGGTGTAAAATGACAATCATGCCCTTATTTGATCTGACCAATCAGAAAAAGTTCTCAAGATCTCATGGTTTTTTGGAATCTCACAATAAACCAACCATATATATATATATATATATATATATATATATATATATATATATATATATATATATATATATATATATATATAGAGAGAGTTAGGTTCTTTTGAGAACTCAAAAAACCATGAGATCTTGAAAACCAATTCTGATCCGTTAGATTAAAAAAATCAATGGCTTTGATGAGTTAATGTCAGTTTTGTAATTACTATTAATTCAAATAGTATATTTGACTTTTTAGAAAAGAAATAGAGGGTAATTTAGGTATTAGAAAACAAATCGGATCATACGAAATAGGAAATATCCCCATTATTCTCAAAACCGTCTCTCTCTCTCTCTCTCTCTCTCTCTCTCTCTCTCTCTCTCTCTCTCTCTCTCTCTCTCTCTCTGTTCTTCGTCAACTACTTCCCCATCGGATTCAAACTTGCCCTAGCCGTCTCCTCCGCATCTCCTCCGCACCATACAGACTATGGGTAATTGTTTCTTGAATCGTGATTTGTATGTTTTTTCCAAGAGGACCGGTGGATTTGCAGAGATAGGCGATTCAGCGTGAACTTGAGAAGGAGATGGTACGGGAGAAGATAATAGTCGAGGAAGTGAAGGGTTATCGCGATCAACAGGCAGAAATGAGGAGATAATCGATGATTGCATGACCGACGATGGCAGTGACGAGCGGCGAGGGATTTCCATCCGTTTATGCTAAGGCCTCAGTCCGGTGAAATTAATGAGATCACAACCCTACCCCAAGACGTTCCGTTTTCGTTTATTGCTCTCGTCCAGCCAAACATTCAATGAACGATGCTGCGACTCCCGTGATCGATACTAGTAAGTCGAGTTCCTGTTGCTGTTGGAACTTGGAATTGGTAATTTTCATGATTTACCCGAAATACTGAAACAATAACTTAGTAGTTGCTTTGGCTGATTATATCTATTTGGTGCTGTTGCTGTTGTTCCATTTTGATTTAGGTGTTAGTTGAATACAATTGTTTTGGTACGTGGTGTTGTTGCATACATTTGGAGTACTGTACTTTAAGTTTAAATACTTGGATTGTGCATATATATAATAGAGGTATTAAGGATTAAGGGGCTGTTTCTTTGACTTAACGAGCTTAATAAGTTAAGCACTTAATCTGGACAATTGTAAATGGTTGTTTTCTTTTGACATAATCTGAATAGAATGTCTTAATGGATTAAGCTAAAAAGACAGCTTTAAAGGTATGAATTCCACTTTTACAAAACAATCACAGTGGGGATATAGATGTGCTAAATGTATGTGTACATATTCCCTCTGTTGAGGCAGATGTGCATATGTGCTAAATGTGTACATGTATATGTGTGTGCATATGGGCACATATGTATATACACATGTGTATAGACATACGTATATATGCATGTGTATGTGTATATGTACACATGTGTATATGTTATGCATATATGAATATAGACATGTATTTTTATGAATGTTTGTACGTATTATCCATTTTGTTCATTTATACATGTGTGTGCGTATATGCATATGTGTATATGTATATGTGCACATGTGTATTTATGTATCTATGCATTTATGCATATGAATGTTTTTACAAATTGTCCATTTACTCATTTATATATGTGCCTATGTGCATGTGTGTATATGGATGTAAGTATTTTTTGAGGGTTTTTTTAATATGTAGTTTTATAAATGTATATATGCATATATGTTTATATGCATATAAATGCGTATGTGCACATATGCATATATGTCTATATATGCAAAAATAGATGTGCATTTGTTCATATGCGTATATGCATTTATGTATTTATTTTAATTTTCTTGAATATACATGTATATTAATTTTTAATAATGTTATTGCAGATTTTGGAGAAGTTATCGAGCAAATTGAAGA